>CAJQUN010000125.1:1200000-1576276 GCA_907163345.1 Haberlea rhodopensis | reverse complement strand
ATAGGAAAAGAGAGAAGAAAAAAAATCAAAAACAACAAAAGGAAAATGGCTAAATACAGTCAACTAATCTAGTATGATATTACTTAAACTAATCCCCGGCAACGGCGCCAAAAACTTTATCGCTATTATTTTAAACAGTATTTTTCAGTGTAGCGATTGTGTACCGCAATTGCACGTGTCAAGTTTAGTATAATGAAATTAGAAGTACGAGTGTCGAAACCACGAGGACTAGTAAATAAATACTACGTTCGATTAGATTAACTATATTTAACCTACGATTATGGAATGATTAACAAATAAAATTGACACCAACCACAAAAATCAACAAAAACAACAGCGAGGGATGATATTGAAGAAATATGATCAAATAATTATCAAGAACGTCGGTTCACCCATGTAATCCCCCAAAAGTTGTCCTATTAAATAAGATTCAAATTCTATGTTCTAGGGTGACCGAGTTCTTCCTATTTCATTCGTTATACCTTGGTCCGGGCTATAACAAGTCTAGCATTAATCTACAATAAACCACTCCCGTGTCCTTATTGAATGATTAATACCAAAAACGTTTTGTGAAAACTACTAGCCTTCGATTTGGTAAATCATTGCTATCACACGTGTGCTAGATTTTACTCGGTCCGTCTCAACCTAAAACCCACGGCCTATTTACTATTTCGTATTGTAATCTCCTATGGTCAATTCAATCACGATTACCAAAATCATGCAAAAGGTAGTTTACAAGCATTAAAAACATAAATTATGCACAAAGATCATGGAAATCGAATCAAACCGATAATTAACTCAAGGGTTCAAACATGGGATCCCCTATGTCTTGATAAACAAATTAGCCAACAACCATATTCAAATTATAATGCAAAAATACGTCTTTAAACAATTCAACATCAAATCTGAAATTCAAAATAATTAAGTTCAGAAATACTAAGATAACGAGGTGCCACTCGTGCGTCGCTCCGTTCTTCCGTTCCTTGCGTTTGCTCTTGCTCTTCAATGAATTGTGGTGTGTTTTGTTGTGGATGGAGGAAGAATAGGTTGCCAAAAGTGGTCAAAAGTCCCCCAAAACGTCTGAAAATCTTCTATAAATAGGGTGGATGAGTTTTGCAAAGTTTGGACACAAAATCACCAAGTAGGAAACAAAATCTCGATTTTTCCGGGTTTGGCGATCGATCTTCGTCAGTTGCCGATCAATCGGCAAAACATCTGGACAAAATAACCAAAATTTATATATCCGCGATCAATCTTTGTAAGTTGCCGATCGATCGCGAAAATCTTCTGGATGGTGGCGATCGATCTTCGTAAGTTGCCGATCGATCACGGAATATCAGAATCTCCAATTTTGCGATATGGACCCTCCTTTTCCATATTTAGCTCGGTTTGGTCATTTTTCGTCATTTATAGCTTATTTACTCCACTCTTATGCAATTAGGCCTAGATTGCTGAAATATACAAATATATACCAAAACACGTAATATTTTCCCAAAAATCACTACAAAAACACCCTTAATCATATATCAAATAAGTGTAAAAATCACACTTATTACTGGTGTATTGGTGTCTGGTAAAGTAACTTTCTTGGTCAAGCAGTCTACGTGAGCTTGATGCTTAAACAACCAGTTCATGCCCGGTATATTATTGTAGTCGTGCATATGTAGTTCAATCAAGTTTGCTAGATATTCTCGTTTTTGGAAACTATAGTGGGCAATTTTTATATACTGTATCGGATACAACTTATTCCCTATCGGTAAACTAATTTCTAGATGATAGGGTAATATTTCTGAGAGCAAAGATAAATCACATACAAAAGCAGGAGAAACAAAAAAATATGTAGCTCTGGGGTCTAATAAAACTTTTCCAACTTTTCAAAGTAAATAACGGTACCTTAAACTACTGCTACCACAAATGTCGGGTCAACTTCTTCATTTCCCCATTAGGACCTTGCTGGAATTTAGGCTTTTGTAGCGGCATTGTCTTCTGGGTCCTTCTTGGGCAATCCTAGATTGTTGTTCACTTTCACAGATTAGGCTGTTCTCATTCTTTCTCCAACAATCAGTTTCCTTATGGTTGGGAATTTTGCAATAATTACACTTCAGTGTATTATTATTTCATGATCCTCCTTGTGGTTTCTCTTTAACTGGTTAATCAAGCCTTTTCTTCTCAAGATTCTCTTTTTTGTTGCTTATTTCAGCCAGATTTGGGTTATAGAGCCTTTTTTTTCCTATGCTCTCTCTGGATCAATGAACTCATATCGGATTCAACTCGCAACGCTTGATTGACAGCAGAAGCATAGCTAGTGGACTCGATGGATAGGAGGACCAACGGACATCAAGGTTTAATCCCTGGATGAATTTCTTAGTTTTTCTTGGTTATTCATACATATGGGGAGCATAGTAAAGTACTCGGTGAAATTATGCTTTGTATTCTGCTATTCCGGCTGTCTTGTACAAAATCCATAAATTCCCTTTCACTGGTATTAAGTATCACTTGTGTAAGTGCTTTTCCTCTAATGCATGTACACAATTAGTCCATGTTCATGGGGTTGATTTATTTGTCTTTAGTGGTCTATGACTCTCCATCAATGATGGGATGCGTCTTCAAATTAATAAATAGCAAAGTTGATCTTTTATTCATCTGAATAGTTGGAGAATAGTAAAAAAAAATCTATCTTGAGCAACCGATCATACGCCTAATGGGCATCCGAGGTTCCATATAATTTAGGTGGGTGGAACTTTAAAAATAGTTCCAATGCTCGGTCTAGTGGTTCGTCATTCCTTATGGGATTTTGTAGTTGGCTTTGCTAGCAAAATTGCATTATCTGTTGGAAGAATTACATCATATTCTTATTTGGTATATCTTGATGTTTCTCCTCTTGTCCCGCTTACCTTCCAGGGTGATGTATTTCTTCATGAGAATTTCCCTGTTACTATGATTTCTAGCATGAGGAGCTACCATGTGTTTATGTCATCTTCAAACATAATCATAGTATATTATGGAATAATATAAATAAAATGCAACCAAATTTGAACAAATTGCATATTTTCAATTATACGCATCATATTCATCATTTTTATGCACATCAGTCATGTATTATCAAGTCATGTATTATCAGATACTAGTTGTTGTAAGTAATCCATCATGCATCTAACGCATCGGAATATAAATATATGGATTACAAGACACCGGATCTATACATAGGGGTTCATATCGGATAAAGGAACAAAAGGTCTCACCCTTGTAGCGTGTTTGAGCAGATTCCACGAAGCAGCACCACTTCCAACGCCTCCTTCGAGTCACTAGCAAAACTTATCAAGTTATGCCTCAACGGTATCCACACGATCAAATCGGGAAGGGGATTTAAGAACAAGTTGCTAGACTCGTTCTTAAACCGGAACAATAACCACACACGATTCCAAATCGTATGAAGATGGCCGGAACTAACACAAGATCAAGGCGGCGGCCGAGAGCTTTTAGTGAGAGGTGGCCGAGAGCTTCTAGGATGGTGGCTAGGTTTTTGATATCAAAGTGTTGAATTAAATTTCAATTAATTACATTGATATCAAATTATATATGATTTAATTAAAGGCTTTCTTAAAGCCTCATGGGCCTAAACCCATGATTTAATTAAATCCTTATAATCATTTAATTAAGACTCTTCTTAATTATTTAATTCATCCCATGAATTTAATTCCCTTATCGATTTAATCAATTTGTGAGACCCGATAGGAACTTGTAATGTTGGCAGTGACATAAAATCTCATTTTACGTTACAAGCAAAGAGCGGTGTCTAGCAACACATCAAGGCTACCCAAATTACAAGAATGTCAATGACTCGACATAACCTTTAGAACTTGTGATAATATTAACCATGTAACTTAATCCCTTTGTCCTTTGTGTTTAGATTGAACACGAGTCATGGAATAGTCATACTCGTATATTCAATCTTTATTTCTTGATCCCCAAGTAGAACTAGAATAAACGAATAAGCTCGATATCTCATATCGACTCATTCGAGCATGGCCATGCATTTTAGTTCTCACTTGATCAAGGGCCAAACACATCTCCTGTTATATAGGAGGGACAAATCCTATCTCGATCAGTCAACATCCCTCTACATAATTCGTAGTGTATCCAATAATCGCCTTTATAGTTTACCCTGTTACGGGTAACGTTTGACAATATCAAGATACATAACTCCTTATGTTGGGATCTCTGATGATCACAAGTCGTAAGGATTACATACATTATTATCACTATGAGAATTGCATATGACAATCATATAACTATCAATGTTGCATTCTCATGGTGGGTATGTCCAGTACATCGTTCTCTAACATGTACCCATGTGTTGATTTATATCTCATATCAATGAACAATTCATCAATCAATACATACTAGTCTCTATGTATTATCATTATCCTGATTCATGATAATACTTGACCATGGACAATGTTTAGGAATAATACAATATTATTCTAAGGACATTAACATATATATTAATTCACATTGCACAGTTAAACGAATAATATATAATAATGAATTGCCATTAATAAAATCATAAACATTGTATGTCAAAACAATCATCTAATGACTAGTCTTAGGGCATATCCCAACAAATCTCCCACTTGCACTAAGACCGCTCAGACATATACCTAATGCCTAGAGATCTAGTATGCCGATCATGCTTCTGTTGTGACAGTGGCTTCGTCAATGGGTCAGATACGTTATCATCTGTTGGTACTTTGCATATTTTAACATCTCCCCTTTCAACGATTTCTCGAATGAAATGAAAGCGCCGAAGTATGTGCTTGGATCTTTGGTGAGATCTAGGTTCCTTAGCCAATGCGATCACTCCATTGTTGTCACAATAGAGTTCTATCGGATCTTTAATGCTAGGCACCACTCCAAGTTCAGAAATGAACTTCCTAATCCAAACAGCTTCCTTTGCTGCATCCGAGGCAGCAATATACTCAGCTTCTGTTGTAGAATCGGCTACTGTCTCTTGCTTTGAACTCTCCAGCTCACAGCACCTCCATTTAGGCAATACACATATCCAGATTGCGATCGAAAATCATCTTTGTCGGTTTGGAAGCTTGCATCAGTGTAACCCATTACACTGAGCTCTTCCTCACCTCCATAAATCAAGAATGTATCCTTAGTTCTTATCAAGTACTTCAGGATATTCTTGACAGCAATCCAGTGACCTTCACCTGGATCAACTTGATATCTGCTCGTCATGCTCAAAGCATACGATACATCGGGACGAGTACATATCATGGCATACATGATAGATCCAATAGCTGACACATATGGAATCTACTCATGCGTTGTCTCTCATCTGGTGTTGAAGGACACTGTTCCTTCGAGAGATATATACCATGTGTCATAGGCACGAATCCTTTCTTTGATTCTTGCATGCTAAACGTTTTAAGCACTTTGTCTATGTATGTACTTTGACTTAGGCCAAGAAGCCTTTTCGATCTATCTCTATAGATCTTGATTCCTAATACATAGGTGGCTTCTCCCAAGTCTTTCATCGAAAAGCAGTTCCCTAGCCAAATCTTTACAGATTGTAAGGCAGGGATATCATTCCCAATGAGAAGTATGTCATCTACATACAACACTAGGAAAATGATTATGCTCCCACTGATCTTCTTGTAGACACAAGGTTCATCTACGTTTTGATAAAACCAAACTCTTTGACTGCATCATCAAAACGAAGATTCCAACTCCGAGAAGCTTGCTTTAATCCATAAATGGATCGTTGTAGCTTGCATATCTTTCCAGCATCCTTTGGATCGACAAAACCCTCAGGCTGTGTCATGTACACATCCTCGAGCAGATTTCCATTAAGGAAATCTGTTTTGACATCCATCTGCCAGATTTCATAGTCATGAAATGCAGCTATTGCAAGTAAGATCCTAATGGATTTAACCATGGCAACTAGCGAAAAAGTTTCTTCGTAGTCAATACCATGAATTTGTTTGAAACCTTTTGCAACCAGTCGACCTTTAAGGTTTGTACATTACCATCCATGTCGGTCTTCTTTTTGAAAATCCATTTGCACCCTATGGGTCTAACCCCTTCAGGCGGGTCAACCAAAGTCCATACTTGTTTTGCATACATGGATTCCATTTCAGATTTCATGGCTTCTTGCCATTTCTTAGAATCCGTGTCCATTATAGCTTCTTGATAAGATGCCGGTTCATCCTCATCAATAAGTAGTAAGTCACCTTGTTGAGTCACAAGCTACGTTGGGCTTGTGTCTCTTGAGCAGGCAATTCATCCACAACAGCTTGTGGTATCTGCTCTGTTTCCATCTCAATATCATGTTCAATGTTTTCTTGTGGTTGAACTTCACTAAGTTCTATTTGTCTCCCACTGGTTCTTCTTGAAATAAATTCTCTTTCAAGAAAGACACCAGTCCGAGCAACAACTACTTTGTTCTCGGTGGGATAATAGAAATAGTATCCTTTCGTTTCCTTATGATACCCCACAAATAAACACTTATCAGATTTGGGTCAAAGTTTGTTAGTGGCGTGACGTCTAACGAAAGCCTCACAACCCCAAATATTCATAAAAGACATAGTAGGACGCTTCCCAGTCCATATCTTATATGGTGTCTTTTCCACTGATTTAGATGGAACACGGTCCAGTAAGAAAATCGTTGTTTCTAGAGCGTGTCCCCAAAACGATATCGGAAGATCTGCATGACTCATCATTGATCTAACCATGTCCAACAAAGTTCGATTTCTCCTCTCGGATACACCATTCCATTGTGGAGTATACAGAGGAGTGAGTTGTGGGACTATCCCACACTCCTTTAGATAGTCATGAAACTCTTGGCTTAAGTATTCACCTCCTCGATCTGATCGAAGGATTTTGATACTTTTGCCAAGTTGGTTTTGTACTTCATTCTTGAAATCCTTGAATTTTTCAAAGGTTTCATGCTTATGCTTCATTTGGTACACATACCCATATCTACTGAGGTCATCAGTAAATGTAACGAAGTATTGAAAACCACCTCTAGCTTGTGTACTTATTGGTCCACATACATCACTATGTATTAGTCCTAATAAAACATTTGCCCTTTCAACATGTCCTTTGAAAGGGGCTTTAGTCATCTTGCCCATTAAACAAGACTCGCATGTTTCATATGATTCAAAATCAAATGAATCCAATACTCCATCTTTATGAAGTTTAGATATGTGGTTCTCGTTTATATGACCCAAGTGACAATGCCAGAGATAAGTCGGATTACAATCATTATTTTTAATCCTTTTAGTATTTATGTTAAAGATAGGCATATCAAGATTTAATAAATAAACACCATTCACCATTTGTGCACTAGCATAAAACATATCATTTAAATAAATAGAATAACAGTTGTCCTTTATCATAAATGAAAATCCATACTTGTCTAAACAAAAAATAGAAATAATGTTTTTGGTAATGGATGGCACAAAATAACAGTCTTTTAAAATCAACGATAAACCAGAAGGCAAAGATAAATAATAATCTCCTATAGCTAATGCAGCAACTCTTGCTCCATTTCCAACTCGGAGATCTACCTCGCCTTTCGCCAACAATCTACTCTTTTTGAGGTCCTGCACATTTACACAAATGTGAGATCCACATCCAATATCTAATACCCATGATGAAGAAGTAGATAAATTGACTTCTATAACAAAAATACCTGAAGTGGAAGTCATACTTCCTTTCTTGAGATCCTCCAGATATACTTTGCAGTTCCTTTTCCAATGACCGATCTCACCGCAATGGAAACAGTTCCCTTCCTTTGCTATTCCTCCCTTTGGCTTCAGTGCATAAGACTTTGGCTTAGATTTAACAAAGACCTTCTTTGCTTTCTTATTGCCTTTAGCTTTGGCCTTTCTTTTGCCCTTATTCACAATAAGAACATTTGTGGCCTTAGTCTTCTTTGTATTTGCTTCATATGTTCTCAACATACCAAGCAATTATGGTAGAGTCTTTTCCATGTCAGTCATATTGTAATTTACTACAAATTGACTGAAGCTCTCAGGCAACGATTGCAAGATTACATCGGTGGCCAACTCTTGGTCCAATGGAAAACCCAGCTTCTCTAGATTCTCAATATACCCAATCATCTTGAGTACATGAGTTCCAACTATGCTTCCCTCTACCATCCTGCACTGGAACAACGCTTTAGAGACGTCATACCTCTCTTGTCTAGCTTGCTGTTGGTACAATTGCTTTAAGTGTTCGATCATATCAAACACCTCCATTTCCTCATGTTGCTTCTGAAGCTCAGAGTTCATGGTGGCAAGCATAAGGCAGCCAACATCAAGTGCGTCATTCTGATGCTTCTTGTAAGCATCCTTATCGGCTCTCGTAGCCGTCAGGGGAGGTTCCTCAACAGGTAAGGGTTCCTCTAGGACATATTGTTTCTTTTCTTGCTTGAGGACTATCCTCAGATTCCTATACCAGTCTAGGAAGTTTGTCCCATTGAATTTGTCCTTCTCAAGGACCGATCGCAGTGATAATGTGCTTGTAGTATTGTTAGTTGCCATGGATATCTACAATATAAATATGCAAAATAAGTTTATGATTTAAATCATTTAACATGGTCTTATATTAAATGATACTCCCACTATTTTGTTTTAAAAAAATATCAACCCTCGAAACCTTTAGTGGGCCAAGATCCATATTTCGCTTAATCTTGAGTTAGCTTTGGCTAATCGCCCAAGACTCGGTTATTTAGGTAGACAACACTTTGTCAATTACATCACATGTAATTCTTGGATAGTTGGACGAACAACGCTTTGTTCAATTCATCAAATAAATTATTATCCAACCCATGCCTCTAGGTTCCCAATCCTATTGAGATAACCTAGTTAAGTCGTACCCAACGGATATCACTTTTATCCTTTCACGCCTTACTAAGATTGCCACGGTGTTTTGCTTTGGCAAACCCACACATGTACAATCGAAGTTTTTTGACTAGTACTTTTAATTTTGGAAGGCATCTAAAACTTAATATTTTAGAGGGATTTATTGATCTCATGATTAGTTTGATAATTAAAAATATGTCCACTACATATAGGTGTATACATATCTACATATATGTGTAATACAATTATCAATCTAATGTAAGTAATCCAAGAGCATACAACGCAGCGGAATAAAATTTTTATGGATTACTAACCAGCAGATCTATACATAGGATTTCATATCGGATAAAGGAATAACAAGTGTCTTACCCTTGTAGCGTGTTTGAAGCAGAATCCATGGAGCAGCACCACGTCCTACGCCTTCTCCGAGTCACTAGCAAAACTTAATGAGTTTTGCCTCAACGGTATCCACACGATCAAATCGGGTGAAGGGAAAGTTTAAGAACAAGTTGCTAGACAAGTTCTTAAACCAATACACGAAGCACACTCGATTCACAATCGAATGATGGCCGGAATCACTCAAGGATGCCCTTTGACTATCAAGAGGCCGAGAGCAAGAGTTGAGAGGCGGCCGTGTGTCTAGTTTTGTATAGGTTGAATGATATCAAGTTGTGTCTTACAATTAATCATAACCTTTGTATTTATATTATAAGGCTTTTAATTAAGGTTCAAGACTTTCTTAAAGTCTTATGGGCCCAAACCCATGATTTAATTAAAACCTTTTAATCACTTAATTAAGACTCTTCTTAATTAATTAATTCATCCAATGAATTTAATTTCCCTTCTCGATTTAATCTTTTGTGCGACCCGATAGGATCTTGTAATGTTGGCAGTGACATAAAATCTCATTTTATGTCGCAAGCATTGAGCGGTATCTAGCAACACATCAATGCTACCCAAATTACAAGAATGCCAATGACTCGACATAACCTTTAGAACTTGTGATAATATTAATCATGTAACTTAATCCCTTTGTCCTTTGTGTTTAGATTGAACACGAGTCATGGAATAGTCATACTCGTATATCCAATCTTTATTTCTTGATCCCCAAGTAGAACTAGAATAAACGAATAAGCTCGATATCTCATATCGACTCATTCGAGCATGGCCATGCATTTTAGTTCTCACTTGATCAAGGGCCAAACTACATCTCCTGTTATATAGGAGGGACAAATCCTATCTCGATCAGTCAACATCCCTCAACATAATTCGTAGTGTATCCAATAGTCGCCTTTATAGTTTACCCTATTAAGGGTAACGTTTGACGATATCAAAATACATAACTCCTTATGTTGGGATCTCTGATGATCACAAGTCGTAAGGATTACATACATTATTATCACTATGAGAATTGCATATGACGATCATATAACTATCCATGTTGCATTCTCATGGTGGGTCTGTCCAGTACATCATTCTCTAACATGTACCCATATGTTGATTTGATATCTCATATCAATGAACAATTCATCGATCAACACATACTAGTCTCTACGTATTATCATTATCCCTTTCATGATAATACTTGACTAGGGACATCTTTAAGAATAATACAATATTATTCTAAGGACATTAACTTATATATTAATTCACATTGCACAGTTAAAAGAATAATATATAATAATGAATTGCCATTCATAAAATCATATTACATTGTATGTCATAAACAATCATCTAATGATGTGTCTTAGGGCATATCCCAACAAATCTCCCACTTGCACTAAGACCACTCAGACATATACCTAATGCCTAGAGATCTAGTATGACAATCATGCTTCTGCTGTGACAGTGGCTTCGTCAATGGGTCAGATACATTATCATCTGTTGGTACTTTGCATATTTTAACATCTCCCCTTTCAACGATTTCTCGAATGAAATGGAACCGCCTAAGTATGTGTTTGGATCTTTGGTGAGATCTTGGTTCCTTAGCTAATGCGATCGCTCCATTGTTGTCACAATAGAGTTCTATCGGATCTTTAATGCTAGGCACCACTCCAAGTTCAGAAATGAACTTCCTCATCCAAACAGCTTCCTTTGTTGCATCCGAGGCAGCAATATACTCAGCTTCCGTTGTAGAATCGGCTACTGTTTCTTGCTTTGAACTCTTCCAGCTCACAGCACCCCCATTTAGGCAATACACATATCCAGATTGCGATCGAAAATCATCTTTGTCGGTTTGGAAGCTAGCATCAGTGTAACCCATTACATTGAGCTCTTCCTCACCTCCATAAATCAAGAATGTATCCTTAGTCCTTCTCAAGTACTTCAGGATATTCTTGACAGCAATCCAGTGACCTTCACCTGGATCAACTTGATATCTGCTCGTCATGCTCAAAGCATACGATACATCGGGACGAGTACATATCATGGCATACATGATAGATCCAATAGCTGACGCGTATGGAATCTTACTCATGCGTTGTCTCTCATCTGGTGTTGAATGACACTGTTCCTTCGAGAGATAAATACCATGTGTCATAGGCACGAATCCTTTCTTGGATTCTTGCATGCTAAACCTTTTAAGCACTTTGTCTATGTATGTACTTTGACTTAGACCAAGAAGCCTTCTCGATCTATCTCTATAGATCTTCATTCCTAATACATAGGTGGCTTCTCCTAAGTCTTTCATCGAAAAGCAATTCCCTAGCCAAATCTTTACAGATTGCAAGGCAGGGATATCATTTCCAATAAGAAGTATGTCATCTACATACAACACTAGGAAAATGATTACGCTCCCACTGACCTTCTTGTAGACACAAGGTTCATCTTCATTTTTGATAAAACCAAACTCTTTGATTGCATCATCAAAACGAAGATTCCAACTCCGAGAAGCTTGCTTCAATCCATAAATGGATCGTTGTAGCTTGCATATCTTTCTAGCATCCTTTGGATCGACAAAACCCTCGGGCTGTGTCATGTACACATCCTCGAGCAGATTTCCATTAAGGAAAGCTGTTTTGACATCCATCTGCCAGATTTCATAATCATGAAATGCAGCTATTGCAAGTAAGATCCTTATGGATTTAACCATGGCCACTGGTGAAAAGGTTTCATCATAGTCAATACCATGAATTTGTTTGAATCCTTTTGCAACCAGCCGACCTTTATAGGTTTGTACGTTACCATCCATATCGGTCTTTTTCTTGAAAATCCATTTGCACCCTATGGGTCGTACCCCTTCAGGTGGATCAACCAAAGTCCATACTTGGTTTGCATACATGGATTCCATCTCAGATTTCATGGCCTCTTGCCATTTCTCAGAATCATTGCCCATAATAGCTTGTTGATAAGATGACGGCTCATCCTCATCAATAAGTAGTAAGTCACCTTGTTGAGTCACAAGAAATCCATATCTCTGTGGCTCCCGGTGTTCTCTTACAGACCTACGCTGGGCTTGTGTCTCTTGAGCAGGTGTTTCTTCCACAACAGCTTGCGGTGCCTGCTCTGTTTCCATCTCAATCTCAGGTTCAGTGTTTTCTTGTGGTTGAACTTCACTAAGTTCTATTTTTCTCCCACTGGTTTTTCTAGAAATAAATTCTCTTTCAAGAAATACACCAGTCCGAGCAACAACTACTTTGTTCTCGGTGGGATAATAGAAATAGTATCCTTTCGTTTCCTTAGGATACCCCACAAATAAACACTTATCAGATTTGGGTCCAAGTTTGTTAGTGGCGTGACGTCTAACGAAAGCCTCACAACCCCAAATCTTCATAAAAGACATACTAGGACGCTTCCCAGTCCATATCTCATATGGTGTCTTTTCCACTGATTTAGATGGAACACGGTTCAGTAAGAAAATCGTTGTTTCTAGAGCGTGTCCCCAAAACGATATCGGAAGATCTGCATGACTCATCATTGATCTAACCATGTCCAACAAGGTTCAATTTCTCCTATCGGATACACCATTCCATTGTGGAGTATACGGAGGAGTGAGTTGTGGGACTATCCCACACTCCTTTAGATAGTCATGAAACTCTTGGCTTAAGTATTCACCTCCTCTATCTGATCGAAGGATTTTGATACTTTTGCCAAGTTGGTTTTGTACTTCATTCTTGAAATCTTTGAACTTTTCAAAGGTTTCGTGCTTATGCTTCATTAGGTACACATACCCATATCTACTGAGGTCATCAGTAAATGTAACGAAGTATTGAAAACCACCTCTAGCTTGTGTACTTATTTGACCACATATATCACTATGTATTAGTCCCAATAAAACATTTGCCCTTTCAACATGTCCCTTGAAAGGGGCTTTAGTCATCTTGCCCATTAAACAAGATTCGCATGTTATGTTTCAAAATCAAATGAATCTAATACTCCATCCTTATGAAGTTTAGATATGCGGTTCTCGTTTATGTGGCCCAAGCGATAGTGCCAGAGATAAGTCGGATTACAATCATTATTTTTAATCCTTTTAGTATTTATGTTATAGATAGGTATATCAAGATTTAATACATAAAGACCATTCACCATTTGTGCACTAGCATAAAACATATCATTTAAATAAATGGAACAACAGTTGTCCTTTATAATAAATGAAAATCCATACTTGTCCAAACAAGAAATAGAAATAATGTTTTTGGTAATTGAAGGCACAAAATAACAATCTTTTAAAATCAATGATAAACCAGAAGGCAAAGATAAATGATAATCCCCTATAGCTAATGCAGCAACTCTTGCTCCATTTCCAACTCGGAGATCAACTTCGCCTTTCGCCAACAATCTACTCTTTTTGAGGTCCTGCACATTTTACACAAATGTGAGATCCACATCCTGTATCTAATACCCATGATGAAGAAGTAGATAAATTGACTTCTATAACAAAAATACCTGAAGCGGAAGTCACACTTCCTTTCTTTAGATCCTCCAGATATACTTTGCAGTTCCTTTTCCAATGGCCGGTCTCACCGCAATGGAAACAGTTCCCTTCCTTTGCTATCACTCCCTTTGGTTTCAGTGCAGAAGACTTTGGCTTAGATTTAGCAAAGACTTTCTTTGCTTTCTTGTTGCCTTTAGCTTTGGCCCTTCCTTTGCCCTTATCCACAATAAGGACATTTGTGGCCTTAGTCTTCTTAGTATTTGCTTCATATGTTCTCACATACCAAGCAATTGTGGTAGAGTCTTTTCCATGTCAGTCATGTTGTAATTTACTACAAATTGACTGAAGCTCTCAGGCAACGATTGCAAGATCACATCGGTGGCCAACTCTTGGTCCAATGGAAAACCCAGCTTGTCCAGATTCTCAATGTACCCAATCATCTTGAGCACATGAGTTCCAACTAGGCTTCCTTCTACCATCCTGCACTGAAATAACGCCTTAGAGACGTCATACCTCTCTTGTCTTGCTTGCTGTTGGTACAACTGCTTTAAGTGTTCGATCATATCGAACGCCTCCATTTCCTCATGTTGCTTCTGAAGCTCAGAGTTCATGGTGGCAAGCATGAGGCACCCAACATCAAGTGCGTCACTCTGATGCTTCTTGTAAGCATATTTTTCAGCTCTTGTAGCTGTTAGGGGAGGTTCCTCAGCGGGCAAGGGTTCCTCTAGGGCATATTGTTTCTTTTCTTGTTTGAGGACTATCCTCAAGTTCCTATGCCAGTCTAGGAAATTCGTCCCATTTAATTTGTCCTTCTCAAGGACCGATCGCAGTGATAAAGTGCTAGTAACGTTGTTAGTTGCCATGGATATCTACAATATAAATATGCAAAATAAGTTTATGATTTAAATCATTTAACATGGTCTTATATTAAATGATATTCCCACTATTTTGTTTAAAAAATATCAACCCTCAAAACCTTTAGTGGGCCAAGATCCATATTTCACTTAATCTTGAGTTAGCTTTGGCTAATCGCCCAAGACTCGGTTATTTAGGTAGACAACACTTTGTCAATTATATCACATATAATTCTTGGATAGTTGGACGAACAACACTTTGTTCAATTCATCAACTGAATTATAATCCAACCCATGCCTCTAGGTTCCCAATCCTATTGAGATAACCTAGTTAAGTCGTACCCAATTAAAGTATAACGGATATCACTTTTATCCTTTCGCGCCTTACTAAGATTGCCACGGTGCTTTGTTTTGGCAAACCCACACATGTACAATCGAAGTTATTGACGAGTACTTTTATTTTGGAAGGCATCTAAAACTTAATATTTTAGAGGGATTTATTGATCTCATGATTAATTTGATAATTTAAAATATGTCCACTACATATAGTTGTATACATATCTACATATATGTGTAATATTATTATCAAACTAAAACATAAGATAAATCATGCATCAACATACATAATTAAACGTGACATGGTTATAGCCCCTACTAATGATTTTCTCAAGCCAATGAGAAAATCCTATGAGTCAACCTAAGGTAACTTCACAAGCACCTTCCTTTGGCTCCAATTTGTGAATGGCCTCCTCATCCCGGCACGATGCTCCATCTTCATTGATCATCATCAATAAAATAAACTACACTGTTTACAAGATATAGAATTCCTCGATTCACATTCGAGGGGAACATAGGGGAGGGATTACATATAGAATAAAATAGAGAAAGGCACGACACGCAGGTCGTATTATAAATTACAAACATCCACAAATCCTATCTAATAGGTCAAAGGGCTATAACCACGCACCATGCTCACACAACACATAAAGCATGCATTAACATTTAATTAATTAAATTCTAAACATTTTAAATTTAATTCTAATTAAAACTGTAAAATAATTTTTGGAAAATTATCGTACGCTCGGGACATCACATGCCACGAACTTAATGCGACTTAGCTACGAACCACCATGGTTCGAACCAACCATACACCACGGCTGGACCAATTATGGGCCTAGGGTTCGAAACCCTAGCCCACGACATGGTCCGAGCCGATGGCATGGGTGCGGCGCCGCTAGGGTTCCAAACCCTAGCCGCCTTGCACCATGTTGGTTTTTCATCGAGCCAACTTGCTCGAAACACCGAAATCCACGAGCCACAAGCCACGGTCCAACCATGGACGGTCCATGACGGTGACGGATTAACCATCTTGAGCCAAGGGTTCGAAAAACCCTAGCCCAAGCGGCGGCCGAGTGGCTTATGTGACTAGGGTTCAAAACCCTAGCCTTTTGGAAGCGGCGCGGCCCCATGCATGAGCCAAGGGTCCGAACCCTAGCTCACTAGCGGCGGCCCGAGGGTCAAGTCATGAAGTGGTCGAACCACCTTGAGCCAACACCTCGATTTTACGCTTTCGTGTATCGTATACAATTATTCGCCAATTATATCAAATACAATTTTACGATGAATTTCAAAAACTCGATATTAACATATCATATATGTTTATACAGTTTTAATAGCATGCAATATAATTCTAATATGATTAAACTATTTAACCACATAAATCCGATATGAGCCTTGTACACGGCTCTGATACCACTGTAAGTAATCCAAGAGCATACAATGCAGCGGAATAAAATTTTTATGAATTACTAACCAGCAGATCTATACATAGGATTTCATATCGGATAAAGGAATAACAAGTGTCTTACCCTTGTAGCGTGTTTGAAGCAGAATCCACGGAGCAGCACCACGTCCTACGCCTTCTCCGAGTCACTAGCAAAACTTAATGAGTTTTGCCTCAACGGTATCCACACGATCAAATCGGGTGAAGGGAAAGTTTAAGAACAAGTTGCTAGACAAGTTCTTAAACCAATACACGAAGCACACTCGATTCACAATCGAATGATGGCCGGAATCACTCAAGGATGCCCTTCGACTATCAAGAGGCCGAGAGCAAGAGTTGAGAGGCGGCCGTGTGTCTAGTTTTGTGTAGGTTGAATGATATCAAGTTGTGTCTTACAATTAATCATAACCTTTGTATTTATATTATAAGGCTTTTAATTAAGGTTCAAGACTTTCTTAAAGTCTTATGGGCCCAAACCCATGATTTAATTAAAACCTTTTAATCACTTAATTAAGACTCTTCTTAATTAATTAATTCATCCAATGAATTTAATTTCCCTTCTCGATTTAATCTTTTGTGCGACCCGATAGGATCTTGTAATGTTGGCAGTGACATAAAATCTCATTTTATGTCGCAAGCATTGAGCGGTATTTAGCAACACATCAATGCTACCCAAATTACAAGAATGTCAATGACTCGACATAACCTTTAGAACTTGTGATAATATTAATCATGTAACTTAATCCCTTTGTCCTTTGTGTTTAGATTGAACACGAGTCATGGAATAGTCATACTCGTATATCCAATCTTTATTTCTTGATCCCCAAGTAGAACTAGAATAAACGAATAAGCTCGATATCTCATATCGACACATTCGAGCATGGCCATGCATTTTAGTTCTCACTTGATCAAGGGCCAAACACATCTCCTGTTATATAGGAGGGACAAATCCTATCTCGATCAGTCAACATCCCTCTACATAATTCGTAGTGTATCCAATAGTCGCCTTTATAGTTTACCCTGTTACGGGTAACGTTTGACGATATCAAAATACATAACTCCTTATGTTGGGATCTCTGATGATCACAAGTCGTAAGGATTACATACATTATTATCACTATGAGAATTGCATAGACGATCATATAACTATCCATGTTGCATTCTCATGGTGGGTCTGTCCAGTACATCTTTCTCTAACATGTACCCATATGTTGATTTGATATCTCATATCAATGAACAATTCATCGATCAACACATACTAGTCTCTACGTATTATCATTATCCCTTTCATGATAATACTTGACTAGGGACATCTTTAAGAATAATACAATATTATTCTAAGGACATTAACTTATATATTAATTCACATTGCACAGTTAAAAGAATAATATATAATAATGAATTGACATTCATAAAATCATATTACATTGTATGTCATAAACAATCATCTAATGATGTGTCTTTGGGCATATCCCAACATCTAAAACATAAGATAAATCATGCATCAACATACATAATTAAAACGTGACATTGTTATAGCCCCTACTAACTTTCTCAAGCCAATGAGAAAATCCTAAGAGTCAACCTAAGGTAACTTCACAAGCTCCTTCCTTTAGCTCCTGTTTGTGAATGGCCTCCTCATCTCGGCATCATGCTCCATCTTCATTAATCACCATCAACAAACAAACTATACAAGCAAAGAGCGGTGTCTAGCAACACATCAAGGCTACCCAAATTACAAGAATGTCAATGACTCGACATAACCTTTAGAACTTGTGATAATATTAACCATGTAACTTAATCCCTTTGTCCTTTGTGTTTAGATTGAACACGAGTCATGGAATAGTCATACTCGTATATTCAATCTTTATTTCTTGATCCCCAAGTAGAACTAGAATAAACGAATAAGCTCGATATCTCATATCGACTCATTCGAGCATGGCCATGCATTTTAGTTCTCACTTGATCAAGGGCCAAACACATCTCCTGTTATATAAGAGGGACAAATCCTATCTCGATCAGTCAACATCCCTCTACATAATTCGTAGTGTATCCAATAGTAACCTTTATAGTTTACCCTGTTACGGGTAACGTTTGACAATATCAAGATACATAACTCCTTATGTTGGGATCTCTGATGATCACAAGTCGTAAGGATTACATACATTATTATCACTATAAGAATTGCATATGACAATCATAAAACTATCCATGTTGCATTCTCATGGTGGGTCTGTCCAGTACATCGTTCTCTAACATGTACCCATGTGTTGATTTGATATCTCATATCAATGAACAATTCATCAATCAATACATACTAGTCTCTATGTATTATCATTATCCTGATTCATGATAATACTTGACCAGGGACAATGTTTACGAATAATACAATATTATTCTAAGGACATTAACATATATATTAATTCACTATGCACAGTTAAACGAATAATATTTAATAATGAATTGCCATTCATAAAATCATAAACATTGTATGTCAAAACAATCATCTAATGACTTGTCTTAGGGCATATCCCAACAGTTGGTACATCATAATTTACAAAAAGATAAAACAAATGATAACGTAGTCAAAATAATTGTCGGTCTGTCAAAAGGACGAAATTGGTTGGTGCTTAGTGGTGCAATGTGATGGTATATGATAACATTCTAACCCTCATCATCTGATAGCATGCCAACATTGTGGCAAGTACGTGCTTTAGATGGTGCTTTGAAACCTAATTCCCCCTCCGGTACACTCTGATGGGTTGGTCTCTTCACTTAATTTGATTCCTTTTCTGGCTGTCTTTTGTTGGTGCTAGATGGTGATGGTCAACTGTGCTACTATGTCATTACTCGGTACCGTCTCTCCCAAACTTGTTTCTGGGGCTAACGGATGTATCAATAAGCATATAATTGTTATATCCTAACAATGGATCGAAGGGATCCATCATATCTGTGAATGAGTCGAAATCTGCCATATCATTAAACATGTGCAACACGTTGTCTTCATCTCTATTAAATAGGGGACTACCAGTTGCCAAAGCTCCATTAAATACCAATTCTTGTGTTTCCTCATCCAATCCATTGTAGAAAGGTTGAAGGAAAGCCTAGTTTGAAAAGTCATGACATAGGACTTTGCTCGCCAAACCGTTGAATCTCTCACAAGCTGCATAGAACGGTTCTAACTTTTTTCTTGGCAAACCTTGTGAAAACCTGTTGATGAATCATATCAAGGTACCTCATAAGAAAAACTACAAAAACAAATAAAAATAATATAATTATATACAAAATAAAACAAAGAAGAATTCAAAATAAAATAAAGACAAATTAAAAATTAAAAATTATGACTACTTGGTAGCAATATTTGTTAGCATAAATGCCCTACAAGCCAAACGTTGGCCCGATGGGCTTTATATTAACCCTGGCCCAAATTAGCTATTTAAAACTATAAATATAACATCACTCTAGGGTTAATAATTATTCCACTCAATACACTCACTCTCATAGAAAAGCCGTCATCACACTAGCACTGGTGCTGGGCTTGTAGATCTGGTCAGGTTGGTTGGACTCGAGGGTCACTGCTATCAGATTCACGTCGGTGAACGGTAATTCCTTTTCATGCATTATATTTTGATATTTGCATGATTATATATGAATCAGGCACGATCGATCCGTCCCTGGGTCAGATTTGTTTCTGTTTATTTTCTGTTGCGTTTGGATCTGGAGTCGGGGTATGGAAACTCAACAGTGGTATCAGAGCCAGGTTTCGCTTTGATTCATATATACAGTATTTAATTTTTTTAGCTCGTTTCCACGTAAAATTAATCGTGTTGGAATTTCAGAAATTATGGAGTCCGGAAAAACATAGAAATTGAATTAAAAATTGTTTTTAATTCTTGCACCACCGTCGGAAATTGCATGACTGCCGGAAATTGAATGTCGGCCGGGGCCGCAGGCTGGAACCGCAGCGTCGGCGGTGGAGCGTGTCGCCTCCATACGCGATGTTGATGGATTGGCTGCGGCGTGGTAGTGACGCCGCGAAGTCGAAAGTCTCATGGCCATGGATTCTGCAAATGTTGCAGTCGAAAATCGCATGGCCTCTTCGATTACTCTTCTCGTTAATGCGCGCGGTTATGACCGGCAATCCAGCGACGAGAGTGAGCGGTGGGCGGCGTAGGGGCGTGAGGCAGCGCAAGGATTTAAACCCTAACACTAATTTTCCATTTTGGGGAAGAAGGTGAACAGTAATTTCGGGCCAATACTTTAAAAAATATATATATTTTTGTTAAATCCGAAAAATAAGTATAATTTTGGGTTGAAATTGCATTTTTTTAATTTTTAGATCCAAATTGTTTGGAGTCCATAAAAATTTTGGGTCATTTTAGATGTTTTGTCCAGATATTATTTTTTAAATAAATCATAATATTTAATTAATTAAAAATATGATTTTTAATTTATTAAGTGTAAAATAGAGATTTTACAAGCAATTGAAAATTTAATTAATTGGAAATTAAATGAAAATGTTTCATTTAGTTTGTTAATTTTATTTTTGATTAATATTATGATTACAAGGTAAAATA
This sequence comes from Haberlea rhodopensis, assembly GCA_907163345.1. Lineage (NCBI taxonomy): Eukaryota > Viridiplantae > Streptophyta > Magnoliopsida > Lamiales > Gesneriaceae > Haberlea > Haberlea rhodopensis. Next base: position 1,555,307 of record CAJQUN010000125.1, on the reverse strand, counting down.
GAGATTTTACCAAGTAATTGAAAATTTAATTGACTGAAAATTAAATGAAAGTGTTTCATTTAATTGTTAATTTTTTATTTTCGATTATCATTATGATTAAAAGGTAAAATAGAGATTCTACCAATTGACTGAAAATTAATTAATTAGAAATTAAATAAAATGGTTTTATTTAATTTGTTAATTTTATTTTCAATTAATGATGCGATTAGTGGGAAACGATAGAATTAGTTATTATTGTGCTCTCATTACATGTGATGTGATTAGTACAATTACATATGATGTAATTGTTTAGTTTAATGTTTAATTACATATGTTGTAATTGCACGATGGATGATTACGGGCCTTGACCAATGTGTTTAGGTGAATGTTTAGATTTTTATTGTTTCATTATTATTGTGATTTTGGTTATCGGGCCTGCGAGCCTGCTCTCTCTGTTTTCTGATGTATCCCACCCGGATTTGTATCCATATTCTCTTGTTTGCACGATTTAAATGTAAAATCTTTAGAATTAGTGGGAGATCAAGATTGAAGACGGAGCACCAAGAATCAAGACTTGTATGATGGAAACAAAATGTAATAGGATTGCATTGCATACATGCATCAGCTTAGACAGACTTGTGATCCACGTATGGCTCACGTTGATCAATTAGGAAAAGGCCGTAATCATCCATATTTATTTTTATTATGCATGTGATGAATGATAAATGTTTGTTTGTATGTTTTATTAGTACATATGACTGCATGAATAAAACATAGTTACATGAATCCGGCAAACAAACAAACAAGCACTTGATGAGATTTTAAAATAGAGTTAAATCCCTCTTTTGAATATGATTCAAAATTTTAAATATTAAACTGATAAGGGGAGCTCAAAAGGGTTTGTTGCTTCAAGTCTTCCATCAACAGTTACGCCATGAGACGCTACTTGTGTCATATTGTCTTACTCACCCACGTGGGGGGTATCTGACATGGGAAAGGTGTGTGTTTAACTGCCACTTAATTAAGGGTGCGGTTATGTTAACCTTTTAGATTACTCACCCACGTGGGGTCTTTTGGGCGTGACATTTCCATCCGTGGGATGGGTTAGTTTGACGTGAGAAGGCATAATTGTCCTGCCCACGTAGGGTTATGCCAATCGCGAGACAAATATCTTGGGGGTTGCATATGATGCAATTGTGATCTACCTTTAGTATCATGAAGCCAGTGGGCCCACGTCCTGGGTTTTCATAAGGTAGTTGGACTCCAAGCCCACTAAGAAAATATGATTTTCCATTCATTTGTCATGAGGGTGATGAATTCGAAAAATTTAGTGGGAGCATTCAATAACTGAAGTCCATAGTTTTTGAATAATTAATAATCAAACGGTTTGCTTATAATTTCTGTTTATTCTCAGTATTGTGATTGCCATGAATCCGATTACATCAAGTCTCGATATAAACAAATTAATCACCAAATTATTCTGATTGGCAATTAATTTTAAAATAGTATTTGCTTCTAAAAGGTTGCTATATACCCTTGGTGAGAGCCTCATCTTGAAGTGTCTCCCGGTTCGTCTCTTGAAGAGATCGCCACACTTGAGAAGTGGTGGGACGATGATCTCTCGGCTAGGTGCTATATGATAGCATCAATGTCACCAATGAGTTTCAACACAGATATGAGAAACTCGCTCACATTGCTGATATTTTCCAACACCTACAAATGTTGTTTGGTGAACGGACGTGATCACTGAGACTCGCGATTTCAAAAGAGCAATTTTCATTTTACATGCGAGATGGGGCTTTGGTCTATGAGCATGGTGTAAGAAAAATATCTCTTATTGAGAAATTGGAAAATCTGAATGTGACACTACCTCATTAACTGACTGTAGATTTGATCTTATAGTCAAAACATTGGAAACTCATGAGTCCTTGATACAAAAGGAGAAACATGTTCTTCTTGTCGAATCTTCTACCAATGGTAGGAAGAGTTCAAGGATAAAGAAGAGGAAGTGAAATGGTTCCCAACCTCAAAAGACGAAAATGGATATAGTAGCAACTAAAAGGGAGAATCAACTATGTTTTCACTGCTGGTCACTGGCGTAAAATTGCAAGGAATACCTAAACTAGAAGGGTTCTAGAAAGGGTATGTTTTATATCAAAGTTAATGTTTCTATTGTTTCTACTTCTTTGGTATATGATATCAATTGCTCACATCTTTGCAAAGAGTTGTGGATGTTGAGAAGAAATAGAGAGCCATAGGAGGTGAAATCTACATGAGGCTAAGCATTGTAGCAAGAGTTGTTGCAAAGGTTGCTTGAAATATTTATTTAATATAAAATCTTGAACTGGTTGGGAACTGGTTTGAGTAATTATTTATTTGTTCTAGATTTAATCATGAACGTTATTCCTATTTTATAGAGAATGATATTCTTTTAAATTTGCAAATGTGATTTGCAGTATTTTTAAGAATGCATGTTTTATTGAATCTGGTGAACTTATGAACGATTAGTATGATTATGTTCAAAGAATATAAAAGGAATGATAACTTAAATAGCACATATCTTTAGCATGTGTTGAATGTCCATTGAATTTAATTCATATGTACGTATGTGAAGCACTAAATGTTAGTGCAAGAGGCTGTTGAGTTATCTTAAAGAGAATGTGCTTCTCTCTGAGTAACTTTCTAAAGTTACATATTTGTTGGACATAATTCATACCAATGCAGTGACCAAAACTCCATATACGATATGGACTGAAAAATAATCCAAATTTTTATTTGAGATTGTTCTGCTTATGTGAAGCAGCCAGTGGGAGATGAGTTGGATAGTTGATCCATCTTATGTTATTTTGTGGAAATTTATATTATCAGTTGTAGGCAAAGTGTTTGTTTCGCAAGTGCAATCTTTCTAGAAAAAATGTTTCTACTAGAAAGGAATGACAAAATAATATAACTTGAAAGGGTTCAAGAACCACAAACCACTAGAAAAGTGAAAACGGTGAAATTAATTGAGTCAATCATAACCTTTGAATACACATACCAAGGAGATCTGAAAGTGTTTCAAGAACTCCTGATAAATTAAGTTTACTCCTAGAAAGTAGTCAAAATGATTTTGACCATGGATGTGATCCTAGGACTTTCAAGGAGACGATGTTGGACATCGTTTCGGGATATTAGCGAGATGCTATGAGATTTGAAATAGACTCCATGTACTCTAATAAGGTATGAACCTTAGTAGATCCTATTTGGGAATTGTTCTCATTGGCTGCAAATGGATCTACAAGTGAAAGCTTGGAGTGGATGGGAAGCTAGTGACCTTCAAAGCTTGACTGGTGAGAAACGGTTATTCTCATATGCAAAGAGTTGTTTGTGAGAAAATTTTCATCGGTTATAATGCTAAAGTCTATTCGAATTTTATTAGCTATATCTGCATATTATGAATATGAGATATGACAAATGGATGTGAAGACAACATTTCTCAATGATGACATTGAGGTAGAAATGTAGCAGCCAGAGGTATTCAAAACCATTGGGAGTGAGCAAAAGGTTTGCAAACTACAGAGGTCCATTTACGGGCCTAAGAAGGCATCCCGAAGTTTGAACTTCCGTTTTGATAACATCATCAAAGTGTTTGGTTTTGTTAAAAATCTGGAAGTGACACGTGTGTGCAAATGGGTTAGTGAGAGCATGGTTACATTTGTAATGCTTTAAGTCGATTATATCATGCTCATGTGAATGGTATTGGATTAATCAATTAAAGCATAATTATCTACTAATTTCTCCATGAAAGATTTGGAGAAGCGTCCTACGTGCATAGCGTAAGGGCCTATATGGATAGATCTAAAGGATGCTTGAGATCTTTCAATCTACGTACATAAACACTATGCTAAAAGGGTTTAGCATGGAATAGTCGAAAACTGAGTTACTTCCCAATATATCATAGTATTCATCTCTCGAGTCAATGTGTCTTAAGATTGATGAAGAGAGTGAAAAGATGGCATTGGTACCTTATGTTTCAATTTTTCAATAGCGTAATGTATGCTACGTTATGTACTTATCCTGATGTATGTTCTTAGAGTAATGGGCAGACATTAGACAGATCCTGGTGAAGGTCACTGGAAAACTGTGAAATTAATCCTCAAGTTCTAATGAAGAACTTAGGATATGTTCATGGTTTTTGGATCTGTAAGTGGAGAAATAAAAGTTGAAGGCTAAGCTGATGCTGGTTTTTCTGTCGGATGTAGATGATACCAAATCGATGTTCGGATTTGTATTTAAGCTTAATGATGATGTCGTCTCTTGGAAACGTTCCAAGCAAGACACCACATCGGATTCCACCACTAAAGATGAATACATTACAGCATATGATGCAGCAAAGATGCAGTTTGGATATGAAATTTCATCCAAGAGTTGGGTGTAATTTCTAGTACGGTTGACACAGTCTCTAGGTACTATGACAACAATTGAGCTATTATGAATAGCAAAGATCTCATCAGTATACAAACATATATTGAGAAAATAACATCTAACGAGAGAGATGGTAGACAAGATATTATTATCGAGAGTATCGCTTCAACAGAAAAATATAGTGAATCCACTGACAAAGCCTTTACAACGATTGGTGTCTGTTAGACATCTTGGGAAGATGGTCTTGAGACACATGAGTAGTTGGCTTTGGGAAAGTGAAAGATGTTGTTGTCATATGTGATTAAGTAAATCAATAGTTGATTGATTGTACTTATAATCTTATTATGACAAATCTTTATTTGAATATTAATATATATGGCACCTTTTCATCTGTTTACCCATGCATCTTGATGCATTAATGAAGTACTTTTGATTGCTATAGTCCATAGAATGTGGTTACGCATATGATGGTGACCATGAAATACATTCTCGACTACGATTTCTAAATGTTCCTGGTCGATGAGCCTTCGAGAATGGGATATCGATATATTGTCGTTAGAGACTGGTATTCATGATGTGTCTAGTGTAGTGCGCCGCGTTTCATCGGCGTTGGATTGGAGAAGTCAGCACACATGAATAGGTGCTCATAGGAATGAGTTCACTGAGCGACCCTACTCGGAATTCTATAAGTGGTTACCACTTGTCGAGTATAGAATTTCTAGTCATAGTTGTGCACCATTACTCCTCATGACCCTAGGCATCATTGAGGTCTTGACAGATAGCTGTGTACTTTGATTTAATGACTGATCACATGCGGGTCATAAAGTTGTTATTTTGGGTATTCAGTGATGCCGTCAGAGGCCTATGATTGTCGTTGGGGATTCACCGCTAGTCTTGATGAACCAGGATGTCCTATGTGTTTTTCTATATATGATTCGAGGAATCTCTGACCAGAGTGGGTAGTGCTTGTGAAAAATGAGTTTTCATATACGCACTCAAATGAATCATATAACGTGAAACAAATACATAGTTATTGAAATCATAAAGGGTCTCGATCAACCAATGCCCTTGATTCAATCGGGACATATTGAGTGAAAGGAATGTACTGCACGCTAACTATGACTGACATGTTCTAGTACGTTGCTAGTCATTTGTATCTAGGTCTTCGTGAAGCGCAGATGCTAGGCGCTACCCACGATCGGTAGGTTGTGCTGGAATTATATTTCATCAATTGTCTATTAAAAGGTGTTTAATTGGCAATGGGGCATTCAGGGTAAGCCCAAGAAGTTGTTTGACTTCTAAAATCACAAAGGTTGTGATCCTACTGCTGTGATACACTTGAGCCTCGCTGGGTCACAATCAACCAGCCGCCGATCTATCGATGAGAGTTGAGAATTAAATGTTAAGTGCTCAAATTGAGTGATTAAGAATGGATGAATTTAATTTTTTGAAAGCTCCTCACTTTAGTGGAGTTTCTATATTTGAAAATGTTTCATCTATAGAGAGTTCTAAAAATTAAATCGTTTGATATATTTATGTCTCATAATTATGTACATTGGTTGCACATCAAATTATTCAATTGGATTGAGTTACTTGGATTATGAGTTTGTAGTTTTGTTTTGGCTTTTGGGCAAGTGAGAGATTGTTAGCATAAATGCCCTACAAGCCAAACGTTGGTCCGATGAGCTTTATATTAACCCTGGCCCAAATTAGCTAATTAAAACTATAAATATAACATCACTCTAGGGTTAATAATTATTCCACTCACTCTCATAGAAAAGCCGTCATCACACTAGCACAGGTACTGGGCTTGTAGATCTGGTCAAGTTGGTTGGACTCGAGGGTCACCGCTATCAGATTCACGTCGGTGAACGGTAATTCGTGCATTATATTTTGATATTTGCATGATTATATATGAATCAGGCGCGATCGATCCGTCACTGGGTCAGATTTGTTTCTGTTTATTTTCCGCTGCGTTTGAATCTGACGCCGGGGTATGGAAACCCAACAATATTAGTATAAACAAAATTAAATCAATCCCTAGCAACGACACCAAAACTTGATGGGTGATTTTCTAATGCAAGTGTACAGTGTCAAGTTTTAGTATATGTTTTGAACAAGGATGTCAAACCCACATGGGTTGATAATCAAGTTTATACTGAGTATTGTAATTTGAATAATCTCAACTTTATCTAGGCAATCAATATTAAGTTTTAGTTATAAAATATTTAAAATAAACTAAACATACTATGATTCAAGTGAGAAATATCAATGAAAACGGATTGTAAATGTTCGATTTCACTTCATTATCCATTATGTTTGATCATACTAATATTTGTATTATTAGTTTTTCTAGTTTGTTAGCCAAGAATCATATGTTATTCTATTACCTCTCTCGAGTGTTAAATAAAAATTATTATTCAACAATAATCTTGATATGTCTATCTATAATTAATTATCAAAAAATTTAAATAGCGCAACGATTCTTTTAATGACTTCAATGGAGTTATAGACATGTCAGACTCTATAAACATCCATGATGTAAATTCTACGGTCCCAAATGTGAAAATGTGGACGACAAACACTTGTTCTTCCAATGTGGTTTTTCTTATTTGGTTTGGGCAGAATTATATAGTTGGATGCAATTGTCTTTTGTGGGTCACGAAGTACCATCAATTCATTTTGAGAGCCATTTAGAGATGCGTCACAATGGGATCCCAAAAAAGGAATGGACCAATTTGTGGATTTGTTCGGTTTAGTGTTTATGGTACGAAAGAAACAAAAGAATCTTTAAAGGAAAAGCAACAATTTTAGTTGTGGTGGATGATATTAAGTAAAAAAGCTGGACCAAAGCTTGCCACAAAAACTTGTTTACTTATTCCCTAAATGATCGCTTTTTGGAACCAATTCTATGTTTAAAATCTTTGTAATGCATGCTTTGTATTAGCTCCTAAATTTATGTTTAGGTGCGAACAATTTCAGAATTGAGTACCCCTTATACTATATCTAAAAAAAAATCCATTATCTAAAAAAAAAACCAATAATTTTGTATTTTTCTCAAGGTTTTCCATTCTTCGTGATGTTTGTATTGTTGGGATATGCCATAAGACAAGCCATTAGATGATAGTTTATGACATACAATGTATTATGATTTTATTAATGGCAAATCATTATTATATCTTATTCGAATATCTGTGCAATATGAATTGATATATAAGTTAATGTCCTTAGAATAATATTGTATTGTTCTTAAAGATTGTCCCTAGTCAAGTATTATCATGAATAAGGATAATGATAATGCATTGAGACTAGTATGTTTTGATTGATGAATTAATTCATGGATATGAGATATCAAATCAACACATGGGTACATGTTAGAGAACAATGTACTGGACAGACCCACCATGAGAATGCTACATGTATAGTTATATGAGTGTCATAACCAATTCTCATAGTGATAATAATGTATGTAATCCTTACGGCTTGAGATCATCAGAGATCCCAACATAAGGAGTTATGTATCTTGATATTGTCAAACGTTACCTGTAACAGGGTAAACTATAAAGGCAAATATTGAATACACTACGAATTATGTAGAGGGATGTTGATTGATCAAGATAGGATTTGCCCTCTTATATAACAGGAGAAGTGTTTGGGCCCTTGATCAAGTAAGACTAAAATGCATGGCCATGCTCGAATGAGTCGATATGGATATCGAGCTTATTCGTTTATTCTAGTTCTACTTGGGGATCAAGAAATAGAGATTGAATATACGAGTATGACTATTCCATGACTCGTGTTCAATCTAAACACATTGGACAAAGGGATTAAGATACATGGTTAATATTATCACAAGTTCTTAGGTTATGTCGAGTCAATGACATTCTTGTAATTTGGGTAGCCTTGATGTGTTGCTAGATACCGCTCATTGCTTGTGACATAAAATGAGATTTTATGTCACTACCAACATTGCAAGATCCTATCGGGTCGCACAAAAGATTAAATCGATAAGAGGAATTAAATTCATTGGATGAATTAATTAATTAAGAAGAGTCTTAATTACATGATTATAAGGATTTAATTAAATCACGGGTTTGGGCCCATAAAGCTTTAAGAAAGTCTTGAACCTTTAATTAAATCTAAGATATATGATATCAAGGTTAATAAAGATTTAACACTACACATCATAATCAAACCTAATCCACCTAAAGAGACTCTCGGCCGCCTCCTCTCCTCCAAGATCCTCACGGCCGCCGTCGAGTTTCTTGGTGGTTTAACGGCCGCCGTTGATCGGTTTCGAACCGTGAGTCTTGTTCCGGTTTAAGAACTAGTCTAGCAACTTGTTCTTAAATCACCCTTTCGATTTGATTGTGTGGAGACGAAGGTGAAAATTTTCGTTCGTGACTCGTGGTCTTGCAACGAGGATTCTGCATCAAACACGCTACAAGGGTGAGACTCTTTAATCATTCCGATATGAATACTCTGTATAGGTCCATGGTTAGGAATCCATTTTTTATTTCCGCTGCGCACTTGTGTGTTGGATTTCTTACAGTGGTATCAGAGCCAGGTTCAAAGCTCATATCGGAATTATGTGGTTAATCGTTTAATCATATTTAGAATTATATTGCATGCTTTAAAAGTGTATAATTCATATATGATATGGAATAAATCGAGTTTGTGAAAATCATCGTATAATTGTATTTGATATAAATTGGCGAATTATTGTATATGATACAAGAAGGCGAAAAATCGAACCTTGGCACATGATGGTTCGGCCACCACCATCACAAATGACCCACGGCTGCCACATGAGGGCTAGGGTTTTTCGAACCCTTGGCTCGAGATGGTCTAGCCATTGTGGCTCATGGTTGTGCATGGAGGTGTCGAAACATGGCTAGGTTTTAGAACTTTTTGGCTCTATTAGATGGTTGGCGGCTACCTCCACGTGAGAGCTAGGGTTTTTCGAACCCCTTGGCTCGAGATGGTCGAGCCGCCACCGTCATGAATCATGCATAAGCCGAGCCACCGCCATTGGACTAGAGTTTCGAACCCTAGGTTGCATGGCTCTCGGCCGCCGCCGTCTAGTAAGCTAGGGTTTCGAACCCTTTTGGCTCGATCATGGTCCAAGGCGCCGCCGCATGTGGGCTAGGGTTTCGAACCCTAAACCCCATCGGGTCCAAGCCGCCGCCACACGTGGATGGCTAGGGTTTCGAACCCTAGTCACATGGGTGGTTGGTGGGCCGTGGGTTTGGGCTAAGGATCTGTGACATGTGATGTCCCGAGCGTACGATAATTTCATAAAATTTATTTTACTATTTTATTGGGATTAAATTTTAAAATGTTTAGAATTTAATTCATTATTGTTATAGCATGTTTTATGTGTTTGTTTGAGCATGGTGCATGGTTATAGCCCTATGCACTATTAGATAGGAGTTTGTGAATGTTTGTAATTTAATACGGCCTGCGAGTCGTGCCTTCTCTATTTTTCTGAATGTATTCCCTCCCCTATGCTCCCCCTCGAATGTAACTCGAGGAATTCTCTAAATCATGTAATTGTTATATAGTTTAGTTAGAGTTTTAGTGATGGAGATGAATGAAGATGGACCATGGTGCCGGGATGAGAAGGCCATTCACAAAAGGGAGCCAAAGAGGTGCTTGGAGAAGTTATCCTTAGGTTGACCTTTTAGATTTTCTCATTGGCTTGAGAAATCTTTAGTTGGGGCTATAACCATGTCACGTTTTATTTATGTTGATGTATGAGATGCATGTTTATTGTTTTATTTAATATTGATGCTTGATATATATATATATATATGTAGATATGTATATATTCATATATGTACCAGACATATTTTCAATATTAATAAAATCGTGAGATCAATAAATCCCTCTTATAATATTAAGTTTTAAGATGCCTTCCAATTAAAAATACTCGTCAAGACTTCGATTGAACATGTGTGGGTTTGCCAAAGCAAAGCACCGTGACAATCTTAGTAAGACGCGAAAGGATAAAAGTGATATCCGTGTTATTTTAAAATTGGGTTCGACTTAACTAACGTTATCTCAATAGGATTGGGAACCTAGAGGCATGGGGTTGGAAAATAATTCATTTGATGAATTTGAACAAAGCGTTGTTCGTACAACCATCCAAGAATTGCATGTGATTGTAATTGACAAAGAGTTGTCTACCTAAATAACCGAGTCTTGGGCGATTAGCCAAAGCTAACTCAAGATTAAGTGAAATATGGATCTTGGCCCACTAAAGTTTTCGAGGGTTGATAATTTTAAACAAAATAGTGGGAGTGTCATTTAATATAAGATCATATTAAATGATTAAAATCATAAACTTATTTTGCATATTTATATTGTAGATATCCATGGCAACCAACGACGTTACACGCACACTATCATTACGATCGGTACTTGAGAAGGACAAACTTAATGGGACAAAATTCCTAGACTTGTATAGGAATTTGAGGATTGTCCTCAAACAAGAAAAGAAGCAATATGTCCTAGAGGAACCCTTACCTGCTGAGGAACCTCCCTTGACGGCTGCTAAAGCCGATAAAGATGCTTACAAGAAGCATCAAAATGACGCACTTGATGTTGGGTGCCTTATGCTTGCCACCATGAACTCTGAGCTTCAGAAGCAACATGAGGAAATGGAAGCGTTCGATATGATCGAGCATCTAAAGCAACTGTACCAACAACAAGCAAGACAAGAGAGGTATGTCGTCTTTACAGCGTTATTCCAGTGTAGAATGGTAGAAGGAAGTCTAGTTGGAACTCATGTACTCAAGATGATTGGGTACATTGAGAATCTGGAGAAGCTGGGTTTTCCTTTGGGCCAAGAGTTGGCCACTGACGTGATCTTGCAATCGTTGCCTGAAAGCTCCAGTCAATTTGTCTTGAATTACAATATGATTGAAATTGAAAAGACTCTACCACAATGGCTTGGCATGCTGAGAACTTTTGAAGCTAACAGCAAGAAGTCTAAGCCTACAAATGTTCTTATTGTGAATAAGAGCAAGGGAAGGGCTAAATCAAAAGGCTTAAAGAAGAACAAGAAAGTCTTTGTCAAATCTAAGCCTCATGCTGCTGCACTTAAGCCAAAGGGAGGAGTGGCAAAAGAGGGGAACTGTTTCCATTGCGGTGAGACCGGACATTGGAAAAGAAATTGCAAAGTTTATCTGGAGGATCTTAAGAAGACGAAGGGAAGTGTGACTTCCACTTCAGGTATTTTTGTTATAGAAGTCAATTTATCTACTTCTTCATCATGGGTATTAGATATGTTGGGATATGCCCTAAGACAAGTCATTAGATGATTGTTTAAGACATACAATGTTTATGGATTTATGAATGGCAATTCATTATTATATATTATTCTTTTAACTGTGCATTGTGAATTAATATATATGTTAATGTCCTTAGAATAATATTGTATTATTCTTAAAGATGTCCCTAGTCAAGTATTATCATGAATAGGGATAATGATAACACGTAGAGACTAGTATATGTTGATCGATGAATTGTTCATTGATATGAGATATCAAATCAACATATGGGTACATGTTAGAGAACGATGTACTGGACAGACCCACCATGATAATGCAACATGGATAGTTATATGATCGTCATATACAATTCTCATAGTGATAATAATGTATACAATCCTTACAACTTGTGATCATCAGAGATCCCAACATAAGGAGTTATGTATCTTGATATCGTCAAACGTTACCCGTAACAGGGTATACTATAAAGGCGACTATTGGATACACTACGAATTATGTAGAGGGATGTTGACTGATCGAGATAGGATTTGTCCCTCCTATATAACAGGAGATGTGTTTGGCCCTTGATCAAGTGAGAACTAAAATGCATGGCCATGCTCGAATGAGTCGATATGAGATATCGAGCTTATTCGTTTATTCTAGTTCTACTTGGGGATCAAGAAATAAAGATTGGATATACGAGTATGACTATTCCATGACTCGTGTTCAATCTAAACACAAAGGACAAAGGGATTAAGTTACATGATTAATATTATCACAAGTTCTAAAGGTTATGTCGAGTCATTGACATTCTTGTAATTTGGGTAGCATTGATGTGTTGCTAGATACCGCTCAATGCTTGAGACGTAAAATGAGATTTTATGTCACTGCCAACATTACAAGATCCTATCGGGTCGCACAAAAGATTAAATCGAGAAGGGAAATTAAATTCATGGGATGAATTAAATAATTAAGAGGAGTCTTAATTAATAATCATAAGGATTAATTAAATCATGGGCTTAAGCCCATGAAGCTTTAAGAAAGCCTTTAATTAATCACATATAATATGATTGCAAGGTGTTTAATTAGTAAGACTTGATATAGCACTTCATATCATTAAAACCTAAGAGGTGTGTGAGGCACACGGCCGCCAACAATCTTGAGCTCTTGGCTTCTTGTAGCCGTGTGGTTCATGGTGTGATTAGGGGCCATCTTTTGATTAAGAATCAAGTGTGTTTCGTGTATTGGTTTAATAACTTGTCTAGCAACTTGTTATTAAACCATCCCTTCACCCGATTTGATCGTGTGGATACCGTTGAGGCAAAACCAATCGAGTTTTGCTAAGTGACTCGGAGAAGGCGTAGGACGTGGTGCAGCTCCGTGGATTCGGCTTCAAACACGCTACAAGGGTAAGACACTTGTAATTCTCTAATCCGATATGAATCCCTATGTATAGATCGCTGGTTTGTAATCCCAAAATTTTATTCCGCTGCGTTGTATGCTCATGGGTTACTTTCAGTGGTATCAGAGCCGTGTACAAGGCTCATATCGGATTTTATGTGGTTAAATAGTTTAATCATGTTAGAATTTATATTGCATGCTATTTAAAACTGTATTTTCATATATGATATGGAAAAATCGATTTTGTGAAAATCATCGTATGATAATATATATGATATAATTGACGGATCGAAATATATGATAATTCGTGATCAAAAACCGGAACATTGGCTCGAGTGTGGCTCACGGCCGACGCCACCTAGGTGCTAGGGTTTCGAACCCTAGTCACCATGGCTCGGCCGCCGCATCAAAGAGGCTAGGGTTTTTGAACCCTAGTCAAATAAGCCTCTCGGCCGCCGCTTGAGAGCTAGGGTTCGGACCCTGGCTCGAGCATGGGTCAAGCCGTCGCACTATCTAGGGTTTTGAACTCTATTGGCTCGATAAAGTATTGAGAAGGTGCAAGTTGGCTCGATAGAATCAACATGGTGCAAGGCGGCTAGGGTTTGGAACCCTAGCAGCGCCGCACCCAAGCCGCCGCATGGATCATGGCTCGGCCATGGGCTAGGGTTTCGAACCCTAGGCCCACTATTGGTCCAGCCGTGGGTTTTGGTTCGAACCATGGTGGTTCGTGTTTTAGTCGCTTTAGTTCGTGGCATGTGATGTCCCGAGCGTACGATAATTTTTTAAAAATTATATTACAGTTTTAATTAGAATTAAATTTAAATTGTTTAGAATTTAATTAATTAAATGTTAATGCATGCTTTATGTGTTGTTTGAGCATGGTGCGTGGTTATAGCCCTTTGACCTATTAGATAGGATTTGTGAATGATTGTAATTTATAATACGACCTGCGAGTCGTGCCTTTCTCTATTTTATTCTAAATGTAATCCCTCCCCTATGTTCCCCTCGAATGTGAATCGAGGAATTCTATATCTTGTAAAATAGTGTAGTTTATTTTATTGATGGTGATCAATGAAGATGGAGCATCGTGCCGGGATGAGGAGGCCATTCACAAATTGGAGCCAAAGGAAGGAGCTTATGAAGTTACCTTAGGTTGACTCATAGGAGTTTCTCATTGGCTTGAGAAACTCATTAGTAGGGGCTATAACCATGTCACGTTTTAATTATGTATGTTGATGCATGATTTATCTTATGTTTTAGTTTGATAATAGTATTACACATATATGTAGATATGTATACAACTATATGTAGTGGACATATTTTAAATTATCAAATTAATCATGAGATCAATAAATCCCTCTAAAATATTAAGTTTTAGATGCCTTCCAAATAAAAGTACTCGTCAATAACTTCGATTGTACATGTGTGGGTTTGCCAAAGCAAAGCACCGTGGCAATCTTAGTAAGGCGCGAAAGGATAAAAGTGATATCCGTCATACTTTAATTGGGTACGACTTAACTAGGTTATCTCAATAGGATTGGGAACCTAGAGGCATGGGTTGGATTATAATTCATTTGATGAATTGAACAAAGTGTTGTTCGTCCAACTATCCAAGAATTATATGTGATGTAATTGACAAAGTGTTGTCTACCTAAATAACCGAGTCTTGGGCGATTAGCCAAAGCTAACTCAAGATTAGGCGAAATATGGATCTTGGCCCACTAAAAGTTTCGAGGGTTGATATTTTTCAAATAAAATAGTGGGAGTATCATTTAATATAAGACCATGTTAAATGATTTAAATCATAAACTTATTTTGCATATTTATATTGTAGATATCCATGGCAACTAACAACGTTACTAGCACTTTATCACTGCGATCGGTCCTTGAGAAGGACAAATTAAATGGGACAAATTTCCTAGACTGGCATAGGAACTTGAGGATAGTCCTCAAACAAGAAAAGAAACAATATGTTCTAGAGGAACCCTTGCTCGCTGAGGAACCTCCCCTAACAGCTACAAGAGCTACAAAAAATGCTTACAAGAAGCATCAGAGTGACGCACTTGATGTTGGGTGCCTCATGCTTGCCACCATGAACTCTGAGCTTCAAAAGCAACATGAGGAAATGGAGGCGTTCGATATGATCGAACACTTAAAGCAGTTGTACCAACAGCAAGCTAGACAAGAGAGGTATGACGTCTCTAAAGCGTTATTCCAGTGCAGGATGGTAGAAGGAAGCTTAGTTGGAACTCATGTGCTCAAGATGATTGGGTACATTGAGAATCTGGATAAGCTAGGTTTTCCATTGGACCAAGAGTTGGCCACCGATGTAATCTTGCAATCGTTGCCGGAGAGCTTCAGTCAATTTGTAGTAAATTACAATATGACTGATATGGAAAAGACTCTGCCCCAGTTGCTTGGTATGTTGAGAACATATGAAGCAAATACTAAGAAGACTAAGGCCACAAATGTCCTTATTGTGAATAAGGGCAAAGGAAGGGCCAAAGCTAAAGGCAACAAGAAAGCAAAGAAGGTCTTTGCTAAATCTAAGCCAAAGTCTTCTGCACTGAAGCCAAAGGGAGGGATAGCAAAAGAAGGGAACTGTTTCCATTGCGGTGAGACCGGCCATTGGAAAAGAAACTGCAAAGTATATCTGGAGGATCTAAAGAAAGGAAGTGTGACTTCCGCTTCAGGTATTTTTGTTATAGAAGTCAATTTATCTACTTCTTCATCATGGGTATTAGATACTGGATGTGGATCTCACATTTGTGTAAATGTGCAGGATCTCAAAAGGAGTAGGACATTGGCAAAAGGTGAAGTTGATCTCCGAGTTGGAAATGGAGCAAGAGTTGCTGCATTAGCTATAGGAGATTATCATTTAGCTTTACCTTCTGGTTTATCGTTGATTTTAAAAGACTGTTATTTTGTGCCTTCAATTACTAAAAACATTATTTCTATTTCTTGTTTAGACAAGTATGGTTTTTCATTTATAATAAAGGACAATTGTTGTTCTATTTATTTAAATGATATGTTTTATGCTAGTGCACAAATGGTGAATGGTCTTTATGTATTAAATCTTGATATACCTATCTATAACATAAATACTAAAAGGATTAAAAAATAATGATTGTAATCCGACTTATCTCTGGCACTGTCGCTTGGGCCACATAAACGAGAACCGCATATCTAAACTTCATAAGGATGGAGTATTAGATTCATTTGATTTTGAATCATATGAAACATGCGAATCTTGTTTAATGGGCAAGATGACTAAAGCCCCTTTCAAGGGACATGTTGAAAGGGCAAATGTTTTATTGGGAATAATACATAGTGATGTATGTGGACCAATAAGTACACAAGCTAGAGGTGGTTTTCAATACTTCGTTACATTTACTGATGACCTCAGTAGATATGGGTATGTGTACCTAATGAAACATAAACATGAAACCTTTGAAAAGTTCAAAGATTTCAAGAATGAAGTACAAAACCAACTTGGCAAAAGTATCAAAATCCTTCGATCAGATCGATGAGGAGAATACTTAAGCCAAGAGTTTCATGACTATCTAAAGGAGTGTGGGATAGTCCCACAACTCACTCCTCCGTATACTCCACAATGGAATGGTGTATCCGAGAGGAGAAATCGAACCTTGTTAGACATGGTTAGATCAATGATGAGTCATGCAGATCTTCCGTTGGGGACACGCTCTAGAAACAGCGATTTTCTTACTGAACCGTGTTCCATCTAAATCAGTGGAAAGGACACCATATGAGATATGGACTGGGAAGCATCCTAGTATGTCTTTTATGAAGATTTGGGGTTGTGAGGCTTTCGTTAGACGTCACGCCACTAACAAACTTGGACCCAATAAGTGTTTATTTGTGGGGTATCCTAAGGAAACGAAAGGGTACTATTTCTATTATCCCACCGAGAACAAAGTAGTTGTTGCTCGGACTGGTATATTTCTTGAAAGAGAATTTATTTCTAGAAAAACCAGTGGGAGAAAAATAGAACTTAGTGAAGTTCAACCACAAGAAAACACTGAACCTGAAATTGAGATGGAAACAGAGCAGGCACCACAAGCTGTTGTGGAAGAAGCACCTGCTCAAGAGACACAAGCCCAGCGTAGGTCTGTAAGAGAACACCGGGAGCCACAGAGATATGGATTTCTTGTGACTCAACAAGGTGACTTACTACTTATTGATGAGGATGAGCCGTCATCTTATCAACAAGCTATAATGGGTAATGATTCTGAGAAATGGCAAGAGGCCATGAAATCTGAGATGGAATCCATGTATGCAAACCAAGTATGGACTTTGGTTGATCCACCTGAAGGGGTACGACCCATAGGGTGCAAATGGATTTTCAAGAAAAAGACCGATATGGATGGTAACGTACAAACCTATAAAGGTCGGCTGGTTGCAAAAGGATTCAAACAAATTCATGGTATTGACTATGATGAAACCTTTTCACCAGTGGCCATGGTTAAATCCATAAGGATCTTACTTGCAATAGCTGCATTTCATGATTATGAAATCTGGCAGATGGATGTCAAAACAGCTTTCCTTAATGGAAATCTGCTCGAGGATGTGTACATGACACAGCCCGAGGGTTTTGTCGATCCAAAGGATGCTGGAAAGATATGCAAGCTACAACGATCCATTTATGGATTGAAGCAAACTTCTCGGAGTTGGAATCTTTGTTTTGATGATGCAATCAAAGAGTTTGGTTTTATCAAAAATGAAGATGAACCTTGTGTCTACAAGAAGGTCAGTGGGAGCGTAATCATTTTCCTAGTGTTGTATGTAGATGACATACTTCTTATTGGAAATGATATCCCTGCCTTGCAATCTGTAAAGATTTGGCTAGGGAATTGCTTTTCGATGAAAGACTTAGGAGAAGCCACTATGTATTAGGAATCAAGATCTATAGAGATAGATCAAGAAGGCTTCTTGGTCTAAGTCAAAGTACATACATAGACAAGGTGCTTAAAAGGTTTAGCATGCAAGAATCCAAGAAAGGATTCGTGCCTATGACACATGGTATTTATCTCTCGAAGGAACAGTGTCCTTCAACACCAGATGAGAGACAACGCATGAGTAAGATTCCATACGCGTCAGCTATTGGATCTATCATGTATGCCATGATATGTACTCGTCCCGATGTATCGTATGCTTTGAGCATGACGAGCAGATATCAAGTTGATCCAGGTGAAGGTCACTGGATTGCTGTCAAGAACATCCTGAAGTACTTGAGAAGGACTAAGGATACATTCTTGATTTATGGAGGTGAGGAAGAGTTCAATGTAATGGGTTACACTGATGCAAGCTTCCAAACCAACAAAGATGATTTTCGATCGCAATAACGATATGTGTTTTGCCTAAGATATGCAAAGTACCAACAGATGATAATGTATCTGACCCATTGACGTAGCCACTGTCACAGCAGTAGCATGATCGTCATACTGGATCTCTAGGCATTAAGAGTATGTCTGATTGGTCTTAGTGCAAGTGGGAGATTTGTTGGGATATGCCCTAAGACAAGTCATTAGATGATTGTTTAAGACATACAATGTTTATGGATTTATGAATGGCAATTCATTATTATATATTATTCTTTTAACTGTGCATTGTGAATTAATATATATGTTAATGTCCTTAGAATAATATTGTATTATTCTTAAAGATGTCCCTAGTCAAGTATTATCATGAATAGGGATAATGATAACACGTAGAGACTAGTATATGTTGATCGATGAATTGTTCATTGATATGAGATATCAAATCAACATATGGGTACATGTTAGAGAACGATGTACTGGACAGACCCACCATGAGAATGCAACATGGATAGTTATATGATCGTCATATGCAATTCTCATAGTGATAATAATGTATACAATCCTTACAACTTGTGATCATCAGAGATCCCAACATAAGGAGTTATGTATCTTGATATCGTCAAACGTTACCCGTAACAGGGTATACTATAAAGGCGACTATTGGATACACTACGAATTATGTAGAGGGATGTTGACTGATCGAGATAGGATTTGTCCCTCCTATATAACAGGAGATGTGTTTGGCCCTTGATCAAGTGAGAACTAAAATGCATGGCCATGCTCGAATGAGTCGATATGAGATATCGAGCTTATTCGTTTATTCTAGTTCTACTTGGGGATCAAGAAATAAAGATTGGATATACGAGTATGACTATTCCATGACTCGTGTTCAATCTAAACACAAAGGACAAAGGGATTAAGTTACATGATTAATATTATCACAAGTTCTAAAGGTTATGTCGAGTCATTGACATTCTTGTAATTTGGGTAGCATTGATGTGTTGCTAGATACCGCTCAATGCTTGAGACGTAAAATGAGATTTTATGTCACTGCCAACATTACAAGATCCTATCGGGTCGCACAAAAGATTAAATCGAGAAGGGAAATTAAATTCATGAGATGAATTAAATAATTAAGAGGAGTCTTAATTAATAATCATAAGGATTAATTAAATCATGGGCTTAAGCCCATGAAGCTTTAAGAAAGCCTTTAATTAATCACATATAATATGATTGCAAGGTGTTTAATAATAAGACTTGATATAGCACTTCATATCATTAAAACCTAAGAGGTGTGTGAGGCACACGGCCGCCAACAATCTTGAGCTCTTGGCTTCTTGTAGCCGTGTGGTTCATGGTGTGATTAGGGGCCATCTTTTGATTAAGAATCAAGTGTGTTTCGTGTATTGGTTTAATAACTTGTCTAGCAACTTGTTATTAAACCATCCCTTCACCCGTTTTGATCGTGTGGATACCGTTGAGGCAAAACCAATCGAGTTTTGCTAAGTGACTCGGAGAAGGCGTAGGACGTGGTGCAGCTCCGTGGATTCGGCTTCAAACACGCTACAAGGGTAAGACACTTGTAATTCTCTAATCCGATATGAATCCCTATGTATAGATCGCTGGTTTGTAATCCCAAAATTTTATTCCGCTGCGTTGTATGCTCATGGGTTACTTACAAGATACTGGATGTGGATCTCACATTTGTGTTAATGTGCAGGATCTTAAAAGGCGTAGGACATTGGCAAAAGGCGAAGTAGATCTCCGAGTAGGAAATGGAGCAAGAGTTGTTGCATTAGCTATATGAGATTATTCATTATCTTTGCCTTCCGATTTATCTTTAGATTTAAAAGACTGTTATTTTGTGCCTTCAATTACTAGAAACATTATCTCTATTTCTTGTTTGGACAAGTTTGTATTTTCAGTTCTTATCAAGGACAATTGTTGCTCCATTTATTTAAATGATATGTTTTATGCTAGTGCACAAATGATTAATGGTCTTTATGTATTAAATCTTGATATGCCTGTCTATAACATAAATACTAAAAGGATTAAGAATAATGATTCTAATCCAACTTATCTCTGGCATTGTCGCTTGGGCCATATAAACTGTGATGTCCAGATTTATTAATAATCATTTATTGGATTAAATTATGATATTTATATGGTGTGTCGAGATTTAATTTTGGGTATCAGACTTTGGGTCGGAGTCGAGATAAATAATTCCGGGTTTATTTGATAATGTAATTAAAAATCCAAGGGGATTTCATATTATTTGTAATTGAGATTTTAATTTAATTTGAGTGGTAGGGATCAATTTTAACACTAGGGTTGGAGTTTAGCATAAAATTCACATTTTGTTTCCTCTCCTCCCACCATCGACCCGCCTCTTCTCCTTTCCCCACCCTCTTCGCGTCGCCCTTCTCTCCCAGCTGTAGGAGGCGATTTCTTCTCCTCATTTCTGACATTTTCGAACAGGTGAGTACATGAATACTAGGTTGCTTCTCTTAGTTCGAAAATCATGCTGTAGGGTAAAAAAAAATAGTTTGTTTTGGACGAAAATCTGATGATGTTGTGGTTTGAAATCCATGTTGTTTCTTGTTCGATTTCTTGCGGTTTTGTTTCGAATCTTCGGGGTTTAAGAGAATCTGATGTGTGATGAATCTTGTTGCATTTTTGGTCTAAAAACATGTTGTAAGTGGCTCGATTATTCTGCTGTAAGTTGGTCCGAAAATTAGCCGCTGTTTGGGTTCGAAATTGTGTGATTTTGGTTCGAAAGTTTCATGGCATTTTGTTCGAAATTCCTGCCTCTTCGTGGCTTAATTTCTTGCTCTATATAATTCGAATTTTCTGCTGTGTTGGGTTGAGAATTCATGCTGCTATGTATTCTGAATTTCTGCTACAAAATGCTTCAAAAATCTGCTCCTATGTGGCTTCAAAACTTGTAGTGTTCTAGTTTGATTTAGAGGGTTGTTTTGAGGAGTATGTGAAGGTGTGTGTGTTCGAGTGTGTGCAACAGTGTGTGTGTGCGTATATACTGCTGTGTGTGTGTATTCTGCTGAGTGTGTGTGTGTATATACAGCTGTGTGTGTGTATTCTGCTGAGTGTGGGTGTATATGCTGCTGTGTGTGTGTATTATGTGCTGATATGGTGCATTTGAGTGTGTGTATGTGTTGTGTATACAAGTGTTGATACATTTGAGTATGTATAAGTGCTATATATACAAGTGTAGGTGTATTTCAGCAAGTATTTGGGTGAGTGCTCGATTTTTCATTTGGGAATTTGGTTTGGATTGATGGGTTTTGGTTGGAGCAAAGTTTAATTTTGATTGAGGAACTTCTACCTTTTGGGATGTGTTCTAGTTGGATTAAAACCATTGATTGAGAAGGGAGTTGCATGATTCAACTTTAGGGGCTGATTTTAGCTTGAAGAACTTACATATAAGTTGTTTGAAATCATACTCATAAGGTGTTTGATAATATGCTTAAGTGGTGTTCAAGTGTTGGCCAAAGCTCTACTAATTGTGTAGTGAGAAAGTCTAATTTTTGGTTCATATCATGATAGAGTTTTGGAGAGTATTGGGCTATAGTTTGGGGTGCTAATAACTTAGATACATGTTAAGGTGTGTTAACATGTATTAAAGTGTATATTAATCAATATACTTGAATGTGTACCATAGCATGAATTAGTGATTTATGTTACTTTATTGAGTTATTCCTAAAGTGTGGAGACTAACTCGATTAGTATAGTTGATTAAAGTGAGTCTGTAAAAATAATCCGAGTATGAAAATTATAAGTGGAAATTCGGATAGTACGAGAAGTGTTATTGATTTGTGTATATTATTTCTTAAGAAAGAGATAATAATTCCAAGTATCAAGTGTAATATGTTAACTAGATGTTGAGACTGTTGAATGATTGAGCTAATGTGGAATGGACATTCGATTTATAGATACTCCATGAGCCTCCGGACATCTAGGGTGGCTTATTCACGTCGTCAACCTTAAGGTACGTGGTGACGTACGAGCAGGTATACCTAGTATTTATACATTCATATACACATGTATTTAGAATATGATATTTCAGGTTAAGTGTTTGAGTTTGATAATTGAGTTTAATATACGAGGTATGGTGGATACGTAGTCGTACGTGATCCGAGGATATGAGTAAAGAAAAGAATATGTGTATATATATGTGGTATGAGAGACACGTAGTGGTACGTGATCCAATTATACTAGTTGAGTATTGATGCCTTGAACATGAGTTATATGAGAAGGTGTCGAGAATGAGATAGAGGGATAAACATGTTTGCATTGATGTGGAATTATTTATGATTGAGCATAAATAATAGATTGTTGTTGTATTGAATTCATAGTGTTGTTGAATATCATATTTTAGTGACGATACTAAACTTGACGTTATGAAAGTGTGTGAGCTTGAAACAGGAACAGTGCGTGGAAGCTATACAAATTCGGAATTGTACAGGGAGTATATTTTATGAGTTTTGAATAATCTAAATTGTTGCGTTACAATTTTGTATATTGATTTGTGATTGAATATTGAGTTGGAGTACGCTCACCCTGTGTGAGAACCTGATTTTTCCAACCAAGTCAACAAGTAGAAATTTGGTCAAACCATAATTATTTGATATCAATATAATATTGTAAGTTAAATAATAATATTGAATTGAATTATAGATAGCATTGAATTATATTATTCAATCTTTGTAGACTGTAAAACACATATTTAAACCAATAACTTAGTATTTAAATAACCTAGACTTTGTATAGGAGATAATATTTTAGGTTATATTATTTAATCTTGTAGAGTTTTGAAATAATTAAAGTGGGCACATAGTTAAGAATTTGAGGAGATATGAACAACTTAAGTTGGCTAACAAAACTCTTGATGGATAACTATCTAAAATATAAAACACTTGATAGATAATTATCTAAAATACAAAATATTTGATAGATGATTATCTAAATTGCAAATCACCTAATAGATAAGCATGGGTTAGCAAACCTTTTAATAAATAATGTGATTCCACTTTCAATTATTCAATAAATTGCACAGAGTTCTTTCGAAAGCTTTAGCCTCAAAAGCTAAAACTCCAGCCTTTAAATCTTGCAAGTCCAGCACCATTCTTCTAATAAATATAGGTGCATCACCTTGACTATCAAATTCCAGCATAAACATTCGAAAATTCCAGCCATTATTTTCGATAATTTCACACAGTGAATAGTAACTTCGAAAAGCACACACACAAAACAGTAAAATTTCAGCAACTTTTTCGAAAGTTCCAGCACCGGAAAGGAAGGATTTCGGCGTATTTCCGCACCCTAAATTCATCAGACGATGTTTGGAAATATCTTCAATCTTGGTAAGTGGGCTTTTGTTATATATATTCGTTTCGTTTTCAAAAAAAAATCATATAGTATGCTTTAAATTCCCAATCGATATGTATTATGTTGAGATTATGAAAGTATTATTTGGTAAGCACGTTAAACTCGAAATCTAATTGGATTTGGATCCCCATGACCCTGATGCTGTGGGATGTAACAGCTAAAAGAACCTTATACGGTGGTAATCCGTTGTTTCTGGATTATCCAGACCCTTTATTCGTGGGTTAGCCGATGTTATGACCTCATCTCTAGGAGGGTTAAGTCTAGAGACTGATATCAGTACCAAGAAGAGAGTAGAATGCTTTACTGTGCTTAAGTATATGAAAATCATGAAACGATATGATATGTCATGGCTCGTAGGGGCAAATCAAGTATGTTAAGATACATTCATATCGGTTTATGCAAGTTTTATGATCCAAGTTTATGAAAATTAAGTATTATATTATCTTATCGATTGTCCCCCACTTGCTGAGTGTTTTCCAAAACGCTCACCCCTTACATCCACTCCCCAGATATAAGTGAATCAAAATCGAGAGGAAGATCAAAAATCAATTTTGGAGATGGTGAATTAGATGCTATTGTTCAAGATGCCGTTGCCAGTAATTTAGGAAGCTTCCGCTGATATTTGTAAGAATTGTTTATTTATTTTTGGAATAATAGACTGGTTTTCGTAGAATTCTGTATTACGAGGCTTGTTGATTTTGAAGTGTATTTAGAATCAACGCCGGTGTTATCGACCCCGGTCTCGGGGCGTGACATTTAAGTGGTATCAGATCGAACCAGGTTCCATAATCCCGTTGGGAAATATTCTGGTTGATAAAAATACCAGATTATTAGTCCTATTAAAATATACCAAATTTAGTAAAACGAAAATCAGTGGGGAACAAGGATTGTACACGATAAATACAATAAACAGAAGAAACCAAATCTGATTAAAATAAGAATTAGAATTTTGTAAAATAAAAAAATAAATAAAAAAAAAAAACACAACAAAAATCAATGAAAATAAGAACAGAACCCGTCACTGCCCCCTGCCGCCGTCGCCGCCTCCTCGCCGCTGCCGTAACATCGCCGGAAGACCAGTCATCGTGAATCGCCTCCTCTTGACGACGACACTGCCCAAAGATCAGAAGATCCCGGCAAGGATTGCTCCTCCGATTGTTCAGGAAAAAAAAAAAAGAAATCGAAACCCTTGTCACCCAGATCCTTCGCACTGCGTTCTTCGATACGTCTCATGACGCTGCAACTGCCAGGAACGCGCACTGGAATCCTCTTCTATACCGCACATCGATCAAAGGGAACAACTCAATTGACGGTGCCTCCCCCCGATCCAGATTCAGTCAATGTTCAACCTAGCCCATGAACCCTAGACACCGAAAATTCGGCGTTCAATTTATTACTAATCGGAACACCTTTTTCAAAATCAAACTTGAATTACAGATCGAAATATCATGCTTGTAAAAACCCCTCTATCAATGTAAGAAAACAATCAACGGTCGATGGTGATTCTGAAGAAAGATTATTATCGTGCCCCAAGAACCCTAAACTCGAAATTTCATTCCTCGATTTCGTCTTCATGGTTACGTATTTTTCCAATTACATCTGGATGATGAACCTTCTCAAAGTATACATTAAAAGCCCTTTGCCAATTATGCACTCCAGCAGCTGAACGATTACCAATTGCAAATCCAAGCCGCTCTTGTTTAAGAACCCTAAATTTCTGAAATTTCAAATCTCGTTTTCTCCGCCACCAGCACACTAAAATTCAATTCCTTGTAACCACAAGTTTTACGTCTAATGGGCAATTCAATTTCATCGTCAATTGCGAACAACGATTTCTGGAGTCACGACCGCCACACCAGCCCATTCCGGACCAAATTCCCCAAAATATTATTTTTAAGTTTTCTTTGTATTACCATTAGACTATCCATAAGTATATAACATGCATATCTTATTTAGTGGGACATATAGGTCAAAATAGATCTCTCCTTATTTTGGGTTTAAGTTTACAAACACAAAATTCCTTGTTTTCGATACACTCAATTCTTTGAATTTTTCTTTTTTGGGCTAGTTTTGTGCAACCACCCCGATATTTTGAGTCATATTTTATTGGCATCATATTCTTCATTGAAATAATTTATTTGAAATTTTTCTCTCAATCCAATAAACTTTATTTCGAGTGAAATCTCGGGCTTACTCGAATAGTCGAAGAAATGCCTTCCCTATTCTGATTTTACTCCTATTGTGATTCTTAGAACTTAAGTAAATATTATATATTATTGGGACACATAAGATAAGATTTATCTACTCTTAATTGGGGTATAGAGTATGTCAAATCGTGCCTAGGCTTGTAATATTTTTGGTTCGAACGAGAACAAAGTGATCGCTTAGAATTCATTAAGGATATTAGAAATTCATTTTAGCGTTTCAATAATTCTTTGAAATTTGATAAAATTCATTTCGATCAATGAAATCATTTGTCTTTCTTCAAATTTCTTTCGCAAATTCTTTTGATCTCGTTTTTTCACAACCTTTGGAACTTTGTGAATTAATAGCAACCTCAGTGCTTTGCGAAAATGTCTCCAATATTCTTAAAACATTTATGCTTAGTAGGCCATATAGATTGACAACAGCTGCCAATAGAACTATAGAGATGCGTAACTTATATCAAGACTGCAGTATTGATTTAAACGATAGAGTTTGAATCGGTGAGCTAATTCAGCTGAACATAGTAGAGTTCAACGCTATTTTAGGAATGAACGAGTTAGCAAGACTTCGCGCCTTAATTGACATTGTCAGCTTATTTTATTCATCCCTAGACATTCCATTATGATTCTGCACTCTATTTGTTCCTTTTTATATAATCTCGTATTCAAAGTGAAAACACACTTTTACTTCCAGCGTGTTTGAATCACATTCTTTTATCAGAAGAGTTATGACAATCTATTTATTGTCTTGTGGAGTTTCTTCGTCAATTTGAATTAGTCTCATTTGTTCAGATACCTATTCAATTATTGATTTCCTCCGAAATATTTCTTGTATCTTATCTATTTCAAATCATTTGGATTCATTTGAAACATATCTTATTTGTGAATCAATCATTTCTAAAATATGATTTTCATAGTAAGCTTTTGCTCCATAATAACACATTATATCCTTTGGTTAATGTTGTTATCATTTTTCATCAAAAGCTTGATACCTTAATTGTTTATTTCTTTATTTGAAACTCCATGTTTGCTTGAGTTTGATATGACCTTGATTTTTGCATATCAAAAATTATTTTTTGATTATATCTTGTCAAACTTGTTCTCAGTTGGTGAAGATCATATACTTGTCTTTATTCTCCATTCTTTGGAATTAACATCTCTTCTCATTATATGGGAATATATCCTAAAATGATGTATGACATCTTTGCAAACTCCTTCAACATACAATCATTTTTATTTATTGATCGGTTCAGCTCTCCACAAGTTGATCATTTTTTTATCACTTCATATTCTCTTGTGAAATTCTTGAATTGTGTTGAAACAATTTTTTAAATATCCATGTTTATTTGACAAATGAAATCCATTCAACTCAAAACCTTATTCGGTCGATTTCAGAAAATTAAGGTACCTTCATCAGAGTACGTGGCGAAAGCATAATAGAAGCAATACCTGTAAAAATAGATTTTGGTTCGATTAGGTTAGAGCTCGGTCGAGACTATAAACCAATAGATGTAGAAAGTTAGTCTCGACAACTTCTATTAGCGACCTAAGATTGGACGATGACTTTGGAATAGATTTCAATAAGCGATGAGTACTTATGTAACACTTAGTGCCAGATATGAACTACAAATTGATGGTTAGATTGAGAAGACAATTCAGACCCTCGAAGAAATATTACGAGCTCTTGCTTTAGACTTCAGTGCAAAGTGGAGCAAACTTTTACCCGTAAACAAGCTGATGTCAACCTCAACTAACATAATAACATCAGGATGACGATGAACGAAGATAATTATTAACGAAATGATCGATCACCCATCTGTGAGACGAAATAGATGAGAAGATCAGAAGCGTATCTGAACTCGTACAAGCCTCTGTGAAAAAAGTTGCAATCATCAGAGACCCACTCAAAGAAGCACAAGACTGTCAAAAGAGCTGGACTGACTTGATACGCAGTCCAACATAGTTTGAAGTCGGTGAAAAAGTTTATGAAGAATGTTATTCGACATGAGAAGATAGGAAAGTTGAGACCTAGATATAAAGGAACGTTCGAGACTTTAGAGAAAGTAGTAATTTTAACGCTACAATCCACCCTATCGAGGATTCGTGATGTCTACCACGTATCGCAACTAAGAAAGAACATTGTTGACCCGAATTATATGCTCGAAGTAGAACCCTTAGTAGTCGAAGGGAACCTGACGAAAATCTATAGTACGAAGAAATATCGACTCGAATCGTAGGTTCAAAAGATCAAGTGTTGAAACGAAGGAATGTACCCAACTTCAAAGTTCAGTGTTCAAACCATACGAAAATAGAAGCTGGTTGGGAACTAGAAGAATAGATGCATGACAAACACTCTTATCTTTTCAATATCCAACTAACTCAAGTTTCGATGACGAAACATCCAATAAGGAGGGAGGAATGTAAGAACCCGATTTTTCCAACCAAGTCAACAAGTAGAAATTTTGGTCAAACCATAATAATTTGATATCAATATAATATTGTAAGTTAAATAATAATATTGAATTGAATTATAGATAGCATTGAATTATATTATTCAATCTTTGTAGACTTTAAAACACATATTTAAACCAATAACTTAGTATTTAAATAACCTAGACTTTGTATAGGAGATAATATTTTAGGTTATATGATTTAATCTTGTAGAGTTTTGAAATAATTAAAGTGGGCACATAGTTAAGAATTTGAGGAGATATGAACAACTTAAGTTGGCTAACAAAACTCTTGATGGATAACTATCTAAAATATAAAACACTTGATAGATAATTATCTAAAATACAAAATATTTGATAGATGATTATCTAAATTGCAAATCACCTAATAGATAAGCATGGGTTAGCAAACCTTTTAATAAATAATGTGATTCCACTTTCAATTATTCAATAAATTGCACAGAGTTCTTTCGAAAGCTTTAGCCTCAAAAGCTAAAACTCCAGCCTTTAAATCTTGCAAGTCCAGCACCATTCTTTAATAAATATAGGTGCATCACCTTGACTCTCAAATTCCAGCATAAACATTCGAAAATTCCAGCCATTATTTTCGATAATTTCACACAGTGAATAGTAACTTCGAAAAGCACACACAAAAAACAGTAAAATTTCAGCAACTTTTTCGAAAGTTCCAGCACCGGAAAGGAAGGATTTCGGCGTATTTCCGCACCCTAAATTCATCAGACGACGCTTGGAAATATCTTCAATCTTGGTAAGTGGGCTTTTGTTATATATATTCGTTTCGTTTTCAAAAAAAAATCATATAGTATGCTTTAAATTCCCAATCGATATGTATTATGTTGAAATTATGAAAGTATTATTTGGTAAGCACGTTAAACTCGAAATCTAATTGGATTTGGATCCCTATGACCCTGATGCGGTGGGATGTAACCGCTTAAAGAACCTTATACGGTGGTAATTCGTTGTTTCTGGATTATCCAGACCCTTTATTCGTGGGTTAGCCGATGTTATGACCTCATCTCTAGGAGGGTTAAGTCTAGAGACTGATATCAGTACCAAGAATAGAGTAGAATGCTTTACTGTGCTTAAGTATATGAAAATCATGAAACGATATGATATGTCATGGCTCGTAGGGGCAAATCAAGTATGTTAAGATACATTCATATCGGTTTATGCAAGTTTTATGATCCAAGTTTATGAAAATTAAGTATTATATTATCTTATCGATTGTCCCCCACTTGCTGAGTGTTTTCCAAAACGCTCACCCCTTACATCCACTCCCCAGATATAAGTGAATCAAAATCGAGAGGAAGATCAAAAATCAATTTTGGAGATGGTGAATTAGATGCTATTGTTCAAGATGCCGTTGCTAGTAATTTAGGAAGCTTCCACTGATATTTTTAAGAATTGTTTATTTATTTTTGGAATAATAGACTGGTTTTCGTAGAATTCTGTATTACGAGGCTTGTTGATTTTGAAGTGTATTTAGAATCAACGCCGGTGTTATCGACCCCGGTCTCGGGGCGTGACACCCTGTGTGGGGGCTGTTTCTGTTGAAACAGGTAAAACAGGTATGACATTGGTTCTGAAGTAAGTCCGACATATTGGAGTGGAGTACTACCAGGGGCATGGTATCAGTATTGGTAAATGAGAGAATGTGTTATATGCGAGTAAATTAATATTCATTATTCATCGCTCGTCTATGAGTCATTTAATACATGTATATGGACTGTATAATGGTGTTGGGAGTCCACCTTTATACCTTTTTAGTTTTGTGCTTTCCCTGGCTGGGAATTCACTTATGGTTTTAATTACCTTTTTGCATTGTGTTTTTCCCTGGTCGGGAGTTATTTTTAGTGATGTGTTTTATTTTCGGATAGCCCGATTTATGGGGAGACTCTGCCCAATTTTTTATAAAAACCCACAATGTAAAAGTGGTGCAATGGGTGATGATAACTGGTGAAATATTTGAGTCTCATTCTTGTAGAAGTAATCGTATCATGTTATTATTTATGTCATGGGGGATATGTGAAGCCTGAAATGATTCTTTTTAAAGAATGGGAAAAGAAAATGAAAAATTTATACATATACGACGTCATAAATGAACTAATGACGAGTTTAAGTGTTGAGGCCTTACATAAACGAGAATCGCATATCAAAACTTCATAATGATGGAGTATTGGATTCATTTGATTTTGAATCATATGAAACATGTGAATCTTGTTTAATGGGCAAGATGACTAAAGCTCCTTTCAAGGGAGATGTTGAAAGGACAAATGATTTATTGAGTCTCATACATAGTGATGTATGTGGACCCATAAGCACACATGCTAGAGGTGGTTTTCAATACTTCGTTACATTTACTGATGACTTCAGTAGATATGGGTATGTGTATCTTATGAAACATAAACATGAAACCTTTGAAAAGTTCAAAGATTTCAAGAATGAAGTACAAAACCAACTTGGTAAAAGTATCGAAATCCTCCGATCAGATCGAGGAGGTGAATACCTAAGCCAAGAGTTTCGTGACTATCTAAAGGAGTGTGGGCTAGTCCCACAACTCACTTCTCTGTATACTCCATAATGAAATGGTGTATCCGAAAGGAGGAATCGAACCTTGTTGGACATGGTTCGATCAATGATGAGTCATGCAGATCTTCCGATATCCTTTTGGGGACATGCTGTAGAAACAGCAATATTTATACTGAACCGTGTTCCATCTAAATCAGTGGAAAAGACATCATATGAGATATGGACTGGGAAACGTCCTAGTATGTCTTTTATGAAGATTTGGGGTTGTGAGGCTTTCGTGAGACGTCACGCCTCTAACAAACTTGGACCCAAATCTGATAAGTGTTTATTTGTGGGGTATCCTAAGGAAACGAAAGGATACTATTTCTATTATCCCACCGAGAACAAAGTGGTTGTTGCTCCGACTGGTGTCTTTCTTGAAAGAGAATTTATTTCTAGAAAAACCAGTGGGAGACATATAGAACTTAGTGAAGTTCAACCACAAGAAAACACTGAACATGATATTGAGATGGAAACAGAGCAGTCACCACAAGCTGTTGTGGATGAAGTGCCTGCTCAAGAGACACAAACCAAGTATGGACTTTGGTTGACCAACCTGAAGGGGTGAGACCCATAGGGTACAAATGGATTTTCAAGAAGAAGACCGACATGGATGGTAATGTACAAACCTTTAAAGGTCGACTGGTAGCAAAAGGTTTCAAACAAATCCATGGTATTGACTATGATGAAACTTTTTCACCAGTTGCCATGGTTAAATCCATTAGTATCTTACTTGCAATAGCTGCATTTCATGATTATGAAATCTGGCAGATGGATGTCAAAACAGCTTTCCTTAATGGAAATCTGCTTGAGGATGTGTACATGACACAGCCCGAGGGTTTTGTCAATCCAAAGGATGCTGGAATGATATGCAAGCTACAACGATCCATTTATGGCTTAAAGCAAGCTTCTCGGAGTTGGAATCTTCGTTTTGATGATGCAGTCAAAGAGTTTGGTTTCATAAAAAACGTAGATGAACCTTGTGTCTACAAGAAGCTCAGTGGGAGCATAATTATCTTCCTAATATTGTATGTAGATGACATACTTCTAATTGGGAATGATATCCCTGCCTTACAATCTGTAAAGATTTGACTAGGGAATTGTTTTTCTATGAAAGACTTGGGTGAAGCCACCTATGTATTAGGAATCAAGATCTATAGAGATAGATCGAGAAGATTACTTGGCCTAAGTCAAAGTACATACATAGACAAAGTGCTAAAACGGTTTAGCATGCAAGAATCTAAGAAAGGATTCGTGCCTATGACGCATGAAATACATCTCTCGAAGGATCAGTGTCCTTCAACACCAGATGAGAGACAACGCATGAGTAAGATTCCATATGCGTCAGCTATTAGATCTATCATGTATGCCATGATATGTACTCGTCCCGATGTCTCGTATGCTTTGAGCATGACGAGCAGATATCAAGTTGATCCAGGAGAAAATCACTGGATTGCAGTCAAGAATATCCTGAAGTACTTGAGAAGAACTAAGGATACATTCTTGATTTATGGAGGTGAGGAAGAGCTCAATGTAATAGGTTACACTGATGCAAGTTTCCAAACCGACAAAGATGATTTTCGATTGCAATCAGGATATGTGTTTTGCCTAAATGGAGGTGCTGTGAGCTGGAAGAGTTCAAAGCAAGTGACAGTAGCCGATTCTACAACTGAAGCTGAATATATTGCTGCCTCAGATACAACAAAGGAAGCTGTTTGGATCAAGAAGTTCATTTCTGAACTTGGGGTGATGCCTAGCATTCTAGATCCGATTGAACTCTATTGTGACAATAATGGAGCCATCACATTGGCTAAGGAACCTAGATCTCACCAAAGATCCAAGCACATACTTTGGCGCTTTCATTTCATTCGAGAAATCGTTGAAAGAAGAGATGTAAATATATGCAAAGTACCAACAGATGATAATGTATCTGACCCATTGACGAAGCCATTGTCACAGCAGAAGCATGATCGTCATACTAGATCTCTAGGCATTAAGTATATGTCTGATTGGTCTTAGTGCAAGTGGGAGATTTGTTGGGATATGCCCTAAGACAAGTCATTAGATGATTGTTTATGATATACAATGTATTATGATTTTATTAATGGCAAATCATTATTATATCTTATTCGAATATCTGTGCAATATGAATTGATATATAAGTTAATGTCCTTAGAATAATATTGTATTGTTCTTAAAGATTGTCCCTAGTCAAGTATTATCATGAATAAGGATAATGATAATGCATTGAGACTAGTATGTTTTGATTGATGAATTAATTCATGGATATGAGATATCAAATCAACACATGGGTACATGTTAGAGAATAATGTACTGGACAGACCCACCATGAGAATGCTACATGGATAGTTATATGAGTGTCATAAGCAATTCTCATAGTGATAATAATGTATGTAATCCTTACGACTTGAGATCATCAGAGATCCCAACATAAGGAGTTATGTATCTTGATATTGTCAAATGTTACCTGTAACAGGGTAAACTATAAAGGCAAATATTGGATACACTACGAATTATGTAGAGGGATGTTGATTGATCAAGATAGGATTTGTCCCTCCTATATAACAGGAGAAGTGTTTGGGCCCTTGATCAAGTAAGACTAAAATGCATTGTCATGCTCGAATGAGTCGATATGTGATATCGAGCTTATTCGTTTATTCTAGTTCTACTTGGGGATCAAGAAATAGAGATTGAATATACGAGTATGACTATTCCATGACTCGTGTTCAATCTAAACACATTGGACAAAGGGATTAAGATACATGGTTAATATTATCACAAGTTCTTAGGTTATGTCGAGTCAATGACATTCTTGTAATTTGGGTAGCCTTGATGTGTTGCTAGATACCGTTCATTGCTTGTGACATAAAATGAGATTTTATGTCACTACCAACATTGCAAGATCCTATCGGGTCGCACAAAAGATTAAATCGATAAGGGGAATTAAATTCATTGGATGAATTAATTAATTAAGAAGAGTCTTAATTACATGATTATAAGGATTTAATTAAATCATGGGTTTGGGCCCATAAAGCTTTAAGAAAGTCTTGAACCTTTAATTAAATCTAAGATATATGATATCAAGGTTAATAAAGATTTAACACTACACATCATAATCAAACCTAATCCGCCTAAAGAGACTCTTGGCCGCCTCCTCTCCTCCAAGATCCTCACGGCCGCCGTCGAGTTTTCTTGGTGGTTTAACGGCCGCCGTTGATCGGTTTCGAACCGTGAGTCTTGTTCCGGTTTAAGAATTAGTCTAGCAACTTGTTCTTAAATCACCCTTTCGATTTGATCGTGTTGAGACGAATGTGAAAATTTTCGTTCGTGACTCGTGGTCTTGCAACGAGGATTCTGCATCAAACACGCTACAAGGGTGAGACTCTTTAATCATTCCGATATGAATACTCTGTATAGGTTCATGGTTAGGAATCCATTTTTTATTTTCGCTGCGCACTTGTGTGTTGGATTCCTTACATGTGTCAACATATGTTCCAATTGTAATATTATTAATTTAATTTGATTTGCATGAAGTTCGAACTTTTCAAATTTGTCAGTATATGTTAAATGCATAGCATGCCTATGCTGAATTTTGTGTAAACTTTTCTGAATTGTATTCATTACATTGTTGGCCTATATAAAGAATAATGAAGTTTGAAAAAAATGACAGAAATCATCTTCACTTCATTCCCTTCAGCGTTCTATATTATTTCCAGTATCTCGAAACCACAAAATCAGAAACAAAAACTCAAGCCAATTAAAATATCTCACTATCTATAATTTCTGTATTATCATCACATATCTTTGAAAATTCTAAGTTTGCTGATACCCAACATCGGTAAGAATGTCCAAATATAGGATAACACGTGATTTATGTTAATCTGATTACAAACTAAGGTAACAAATATATTACAAAGTAGAATATAACAAAGGAATTAAAAATTGGACAGTGATTTATATTGCAGATAAAAGTGAGACTCCTGTACTGCGCGACCCTTTATGATCCCAAAATGGATGATCTTCTTCCATCACATATTCATGGCAACCATTCGACACGATCTCGGTTTTGTATTCATTAAATTTAATATCCATTTGATGATGATGATGATGATCACTTGAGATGTGTTTCGAGCTTTCAGTATCGACGTTAAAACTCCCGAATCCTTGGATTCCAATGCTAAGTTTCCTTGCCTTAGCCCTCTCCTCCGTGAGATAAGACTTGTCCTCGAGAAGCCTTGTTATTCTCTCTGATTTCTCCTTCACAATCAATCCCCAATTGAACCTGTTTTTTTTAAAAGTAATATTAAATACAGTGACTGGTCGAACTCAGACAGAAAAAGGATAATTAATTAATTAATACGAACCCTTTGTGATCGGTATAATGAAAAGTTGCCATATGTGTAATAATTTGCTGATCACATTGAAATTCCTCTGCGACTCGTAGAGGTCCGTGGGTAAGCAGGTACTCCAACACAACAAGAGCATTATAAGAACCCCTCCAATTCCATGTATCAAACTTAGATAACCTGAAATAATATTTAATAAATTCAAAGGGGTGGCATCAAAGTGTGAGTTTCATTGAATTTCTCTTTCAAATAATTCTTTTTTTTTTCTTTTTTAATA
This sequence comes from Haberlea rhodopensis, assembly GCA_907163345.1. Classification (NCBI taxonomy): domain Eukaryota; kingdom Viridiplantae; phylum Streptophyta; class Magnoliopsida; order Lamiales; family Gesneriaceae; genus Haberlea; species Haberlea rhodopensis. The sequence continues at coordinate 1,519,617 of CAJQUN010000125.1, read as the reverse complement.
AATCATTTTTCTATTTTATTTTATCTCCTCACACACGCGCATACAAGTCTTTTACAAGATTATATTATACATTCAATATATTTGATGCATTTGCAATGAATTATACATTCAACCCTTAAAGATATTGAAGAACTTTCCATTAAAAATAAACCCTTAAAATTATCTATTCTTCAAAAATCTTTGCTCAAGATTTTCATATCAAACATGCATATGTTCATTATCGCTGTTTCCCAGACATTAGTGCAGTACCAATGAACAATTAGAAGAGCAGCTGATATATTCATAACATATTTAAAAGTCAGGTAATATTTTGAGAAATTTTCCTCAAAAATAAAGAAGAAAAGAAACCTGTGATGCAGAATGTGCACGATTCTATCATAATCATCGACCTCAAAGGCAGCACGAGAAATCATCCTCATAGCATTCACATCTTGTGCACATGAATCTCCATTTGTTATTTCTTCTGTCAATCTAATTTATTCAACAAACCAAATTTGTTCAGAAGATAATTATTTGGAATTTACTAGAGAGAGAGAGAGAGATATATATATATATTAATTAATGAGCTTACAATTGTGCAGGTGTAGCATCCATTAAAACCAATCTTGCTCTCTTCATTTTCTCCTTCAAGAAAAACGAAGCTTGCCTCTTCAATTCTTGCATTATCGTCGACCCCATTTTTATTAATTACTTGCACTCTCAAACAAGAATTGAAAATTATATTTCTGATATTCAAACAAGGAGTTATATGTGATATTATTATATATAGCTCTAACTGATTTCGGCTGTGCTTAATTAACAGCATGCAATAGTGGTTTGGTTTGTATATATAGATGGCAAAAATAAGAGAGTAGTTAGCCTTGATGTTGGATTTTGACCACTCCATTACCAAAATGGGACTATGTGGATTTTACATGTGTACTTATTATATGATTTGACGATATTTTGGTAGACATTTGACCAAAACAATATATTCATTATACCGAGAAACTGGCAACTCAATTGTCAATTTTCGATTAGGTTTTCTTTCTTTGTCTTTTCAATATTTTGGTTTTACTATTGGACATCATAATTGGCCTAATGTTAGGCATGGAAGAGGGATTATACCAAAATTTCTCTAGAAATGAGAAAATATAACAAAATACAAATAGAAAATATTTCATATAGAAGCTTCTTTGTTATTATCTAGACTTTAGTGGAAAAGAACTAAAGAAGTCATAATATATAAATCAAATAAAAATATTTAAAATTTTATGTGTAATTTATTTTAAAGATATAAATCTTTTATTTTCCTATCACACTTCTCTTCCCAAACATTTGAATATAGATACAATTAATCGTTGCATATTTATTATGGACTCTCAGTTTAGCAAAACTCATGTCAGATATATATTTTTAAATTTGTAAGATATTGGAAGAAGTAAACTTCTCACACAACACACTTACATCTCACACAACACACATATATAAGTGGCCTAATATTTTATTTAATAATACTATATTCAAAAAATTATATTAAAATAATATCTATGTAGATAAATATAAAATTTTCTATCCTGTCGCACCCCCAAATCACTACAATTTATAAGCTATATATAGTTGTGTAAAAATTTCGACGGCATCTCCTCTATTTGTATAACATTTGGAGACACGACAACAACATCAATATATATAAAATCCATATCACCAGAAACACCAAAGCATATAAGAGTAACAGTCATACTATTTACATACTTTTTTTTTTCTCTAAAGTATGTTTTCAAAAGATAGTTCTGCAGATTTAAAAGCCAAAACTTAACAAAATATCCTAAGAAAATCATATGATTTTCAAAAGATAAATCTGTATACTCAAAAACCAAAATAAGATACCTCATAGCCCAGCAGGTCGTCATCCATGTACAGCGAATCTCAGAAACTCGTATAAGCTCATCACCCTGCTTGTAAGTACATGCCTCAGATATCACCATACTCACCTACAATGCATAAACTACGTGAGCTAATACCCAGTAAATAAAAATCATGCATACAATGAAAATGAAATGAGACAACAGTACAACATGTATTTTGAAAATGGATACCCAAAATATACATAACATTTTAGTCAAATTCATATTTTTCATGGGCTCTTGACCCAGCTACTATACACTGGAATAGAGCTTTGAACAATATCAATAGGCACACATCCAAAATAGAAAATTGATACAGTCGAGTGATCAACTCTCTCGTGATCTCCAAAGGAACATCCATTTCAACCCCCGAGATCACCCGAGAAGTCTGCCACCCGCGGCATCAGTAAATGAATGAAGTCGAGTGAACTACCCCTCGTGATTACCGAAGGCACACACCCTATCAACCCACATAACTCTTCGAGTAGTATCCCACCTGCGCCACTCTATCTTCACATATCATAAAAGTCTGCCTCGCAAACCTCGATGTCATAGCAGTGGCCAATAAAAATCTTCCTTTTCTCAAAATCATATCATGCATGTCAGACATCATACTCATGTATTATGCATGCGCGGACAAGTGCAAATGAATAGCCAATGCAATGAAACAATGATTTATCTCCACAATAATTAAACATTTTATACATAAAAGAATACATAAGATAATTAAGTGCACATTTTATTCAAGCACCAACATCACAAATATTATAACAAGAAATATTATGCTCATGCATTGTAGTTGCAGATGGATTTTTACTTACATTTCACTAGATGATATTGCTCGATTCCTAGGTAGTAGACAATCAATCTACACCGTTCAAATATTTATTTCAACAACTATTTCATCAAATTTCATTCATTATAACCTATCTAATTATTAATTCATTTAAGCAATTTGTTCCATCATATCGTTATTAGGATAATTATTATCATCATTTAAAATTCTAGTAACTCATTTTATATACCATTACTTTAAAAAATTGAATTCTAGTTATAACATTCTTGAATTAAAATTTGTATCAAATTGAAATTACAACATAATCTCAAATTTCTACTGTTTATCATCTTCTAATATATCACATGTATTTATTTCATACTTTTCTAACAATACTACAAATTTAGCATTTTCGTAAATCCAAGAAAAAAAACTATCCCAAATTGAAGATTGTAACTCAAGAATTCCAAATATGTAATTTAATTGAAGTTTCGACGGCGTTACGGAATCTGAAAATCGAAGAAACCGTGAAACCTTCCTTTTTCCTCTCGTCTCCCGTACGTGAATGTGTGTAAATATGTGTGATTGTGTATTGTGTGTATTTAAGCATAATCTACGTATATAGTTTATAATTGAAGTCGGTTAAACTCACATTTTCTTTTTTATTTTATTTATTTATTTAATATTTCAAGACACTCATTTCATACGTAATCTTAGGTGTCCTAATAATCATGTTTGCCAAAGACGTCTAATTAAAAGTGGTAGACTTATATCTTATTTTTCATTTGGATTTAGAATCACGCAATTCGGATATCAGATGAATAATGTCCAATCTAACAAGGCATGATTCAATTCGAAATTAATTTTTCCCTTCCTCCAGTATTTTTCGGCAAAAACTCAAAACATAAAAGTAATAGCCCTACGATTTATCTTTTTAAAGAAATTGACGTTATCGTATTTCGGCAAATTTCGACGAATATTGAAGTCGGCATACTAGAATTCGTGACGGTGTAACACATATATCAAACATAAATACAAGTATTAGACTCGGGTATTACCCATGAAAACAAAAATTATTATATTAATTAATTCTATTATCTTATTAATTTATCAAAAGTATATCGTATTAATGTACAATATTTAAATAAACCAAATAAATATAAGGAGTTTTTATAGGGCAAAACCCAAAATGTCAATGTATGTGATGTGATTAAAGCAACCGAATTCCGCATAAAATGTGTTTTTTTTTCTATAAACTTTTTTCCAGCATTGACATTTTGGTTATCTAAATTTCCGCATATATATATATATAAATTCGATTCAAACCTAAAATATAGAAGATGAAAAGCGAATTACTTCCCTAGTTGGACAAAATGAGAATTATATATTTAAATATTTCGATTGAAAATTAATCATATATTGGTACAAACAGAATGTCCATTCCCCCAATCAACATTGTGTTTTTTTTTTCCCACAAAATATTGTATTTAAAAGAAAAAGTAAATTTCCTTTAAAAATAAAAAAGATAAAGTAAATTCAAAAGGGGATTAATTGATCATCTTACCTGAAAATGTTTAAAATTGTTTTTGAAGGCACACATCGATACTCATAGGTTGACCATAAAACTTTTTCTTTGTCGAATAATGTGGTCAACGTCTTTAGTATTAGGAAACCACAAAGATTTCAATATGTGGAATTGACACAGTAATCGCACTTAAAATCAATGATACGTCGCATCAACACCAAAATTTTTTATTACAATAACAACCTTATAGACTAAGAGAAAAATAGATATTGCCAAATTGTTGTTTCATCATGTATCTTTCAAGTCTAAAATTTTATGACAAATGATAAACTTAAACTAAGAAAAAATAAATATTGCAAATTATTGACAAAGTACGAGTATCTTATTTTTAGGGATGGCGGTGGGTGTGGGACTCGGACCCGTATTAAATGACCCTGCCTGGGCGGGTCTTGTAATACTCGAAAGTAATTTTTGCATTATGATTGATGCTAGTCAGTATGACTTAATAATTGATGATTATGAATTTGGGGATGAATAAAGATGTTGGGGTACTAAAGTTTTGAGGAGTATGTTGTGTGGTAGTATAAAAATTTAGTCTTGATGATGATATTATTGTGTTTTACAGTGTTTTGGGGTGGTGGTATTGTGATTGAGAGTATTATTGTGGAGAAAGTGTATGGGGTGAGGTTCGTGCATGAAAAATGGTGGATTTCGCGTGTACATGGTAGCGTGATCGATCGTAATCGATCGGCAGAAGTGCCACGATCGATCGCGGGGCATTTAAAAACCAAGTTTGAAGGATAAACAATACCGCGATCGATCGTGTGCCTTATGGCGATCGATCGCTCACACGATCGATCGCTCATGAGGCAGAAACTCAGTGCGAAGAACTGGACACCTCGTGATTGATCCCGAGGCCTGAAATTGTGAAATTTTGATATTTTGTTGTGAATTTTGAGAAAAATCTTTTACGGCTATTGATATTGAATTGTGTAGAGTCTTCCCAAGCATCCAAACAACGAGGAAGATAATCTTTGGATTATCACTTACTTTCGGTGGAAAATAGGTATGTATAAACGTACGAGCATCGACGGTAAATTATGTACTTGCTAATTTATGAACGTTATGGATGCTTGAGCGAATATATAGAACTTGAATTGTTAAAATGACATCGTTATATCGAAGGGTGAAATAGAATACTTGCGCTATTACACGAAGCGATGGGTGTTATGAAATAAAATACTTGCCGCTGTTACACGAAGCAATGTGTATTATGAAATATAATACTTGCCGCTGTTACACGAAGCGAGGGGTATTATGAATCCTGATGATATAACGGGTTGTGAAAAATTATATTCACTATGATTTGGTGATAATGTCATGACAATTGAATAGTTAAGGTTGAATTACATTTTAATGAATATAACTATGAGTTGTGAAACATGAACAACCAATGAAAAAATGATTAATGCATTGAATACAAGGAGTATTTTTGTACTATCGTATTATGCATTTTATTATATGATTGCTAGTAATAATGAACGTCGTATTCATGCTCATGTATTGTGGGTTGTTTCATGTAGGGTCTTTTGGCAAGGAAATTCTAAGGCAATGGTTGATGGGGTGAGCGAAATGAGGAGTACAACTACCAATATAAAATAACAGAAGGAACTTCTGAGAAGTGGATATTGAACTAGTAGTAGTATGTAATTACTAGTCATTGCATTCATATTTTGGGAAATATATCTATTTTGTATTTTGAACTTTTGATAACTCCTTTAATGCTCAATGTAATTCAACATAGACATTACTCTGATTATACTATTGGACTATATTGCTTCATTAAGATTGGTTACGGTAGTTGAGGCCTTACATTAGTGGTAGTTGAGGCCGTACATTAGTGGTATCAAATGAGTGGTTAGATAACCAGGGTTGAGCGAAGGGTGGTATTAGTGAGCAGACTGGATGAGTGTTCACTTACGAGCATGTTCACAAATTTGATGCAGATTTGAGTATAAATATGTTATACTAACATGCTTAATGATATTGATTGTGCATACTTTGATGACTAACGTGAATTGTGTTGTACGAGTTAATTGTAGAGTACAATTGTTACTCACTGTATTACAGCATGGCAGCAAGAGATCCTGTGAACCCAAATGAGGATGTAGGGGGTGATGTAAGTGGGCACACTTGTAAGGTCTTGCTACCTTAAGTGTGGATTTAAGTGCATTAAGAGAGCTAAACATGCAATCATCAGAGTAAAAGGGATCCATGGTGATTCATCGAGCTTAAGGATTACAGTGCCAAAATAAAACTTCCAACAAGAATTAATTACATTCCCACAAAATGAATGTAAAGGCTATAGATTTACTCTACCCTGTGTAGAAACTATACAAAAGAATTCATGTCCTGGTATACCAGTAGCACTCCTCACACAGCTCACTGCATCAACCCTGTTCTTAGCCATCCATGCCAAAAACTCCTACAGAAACAACCCCAAACCATGAGCATATAATAAATCATATTCACTACAATATGATTATAATGTATAAATGCATAAACCGTAATACAAAGCACTTTATGTATCCAATGCATTTAAAACGCCCCATTTTGGTTGTCCATGTACCACAACTTATATTCATAATCATCAGATTATAATACAATTCCATAAATATCATGACATATATCCATTCCATCAATACCAATAATCAATCATAGTCTTGTTATAACAGTGTATTTTAATGCACCTCGCTTCGTCATGACCGCGACACTAATACCTCTCGCTTCGACATATCAGCGGCAATAATATCCCTCGCTTTAATATGACAGCGGCACCATCGCTTCGACATATTAGCGGTAAATAATCTATCATCGCTACAGTATGACATCGGCAAGTATTCTATCATCGCTTCAAATGGCAGCGGCAAAGTATTAAAATCATCACTCGAATATAACAACGACTATCCATGATATGCACCAAGCATCCAATATATATATATATATATATATATATATATATATATATATGTATATATGCAACCACAATGCATAATCCAAAATGTACAAATACATTTTACCGTCCGATGAACGTACGTCTCTCTACGTACCTTTCCAAAATATGGGATGTTTGCAGGACTTTATCCCCTGCATTGTGCTGCCACCTGGGAAGGCTCTACACGATTGCACAACTCAATATTAAAAGTCATATAATAGTCCATCACCAAAATCCCAACCAATTAATCACAATGGACCGATAAAAGCTCCTCAAAGTCAAAGGAGAACCAAATTATACATTCCAGCAAAATTGATTTACCGATCGATCAGTCACCACTACCGATCGATCGGTAAAACCCATAAATTTGATTTGGCGACGACATTCCACCGATCGACTGGCCGGAGCTATCGATCAATCGGCCGGAGCTATCGATCGATTGCTAGCCACCACCGATCGATTGGTCGTTCCCACCGATCGATCGATAAATACCCAAAAATTTACCCATCACTACGCACTTGCACCAATCATCGGTACGATGCTACCGATCGATCGATCGCTGCACATTTCCGGAAAAATACCATTTTTGCATATAAAATCCTTGCCATAACCATATACACCACAACCCAACAATATTCCTCAACCCAACACATTTAAACTCCATAAACCACCATAATAACACACAACAACCAAACTCAACAAAAATACAAAAAAACCAGCCCATTTTTTCCCAAAACCATAAACCAAAAATCAACAATACATGCTCAACACCTAGCAAGGAAGATTGCTTACATGCTCAACACATAGCAAGGAAGATTGTTTACCACTTGAGCTTCAAAATCTAGTAAGAAATCAAGCAAACCAAAGATTTGAAATCTCTTCCTTCTTCCCCTGGTTTGAGCCGATAAGAGAGGGTTTGGGGAATGCGATTGTGAATGTGTAGAAAGAGTGGTGGGGAATAAGGGGCAAGGAGTGAGGTAATATTGGTGTGGGGAATAAGGGGTAAGGAGTGAGGTAATATTGGTGTGGGGATTAAAATTAAAATGATGTCCATCTAATTAGCATGATGTAATAAAATATCCCAACATGATATTTTAAAAGCATTTACCAAAAATGCACCATAATAACAATATACATGTTTTTTCTATAACACTAGAACAAAGCCTAATATACCATGCTAAATTTACACCAATCCCCACAATGCACACATGCACCTTGTAGGGTCTTCCTACCTTAACATCATATTAATAGCGTATTATGAACTAAACATGTATTAAAGACATCTTAGAGTTCTGGTTGTTATGTGAGTTCAATGTAATTACAGGCCAAAATGAAACTTCAATAGTTAGTTAATTACATTCCCCAAAATGAATGTTAAGGCTAACAAAAATCCTGTATCTATCTTCTTATGCTCCTTTAGCTCACCATCTCAACCCGACCCTTAGTCTCGATCCAAAAGTGTACCTACAGGAACAACCCATCGTGAGCATGTACATCGTCACTTAACATCATGAGTTACTGGCATAGAAATAATGCATGGAAATAATTGATAACATATACTTCCTGTTTAATAGTACTATCCTTCCTTGGTTGTCCCTGTTTCATAATTACGCATATCATCATTAGTTCAAGACATGAATGATTAACATCATATTTCGTATATAAGCTCACAACAATCCATGTTAATTAGAAATGGGACTATCCGGGTTCTATTATGACAGCGGCACAATTGGCCCCCTCGCTCGACATAACTCATCGTATGATACCCATCGCTACGCCTTGATAGCGGATGTATCTCTTATTCAGCGGATGATACCCATCGCCACACCTTGATAGCGGATGTACCCCATCGCTCAGCGGATGATACCCATTTCTACACCTTGATAGCGGATGTACCACATCGCTCAGTTATGTGAGCGGCAAGACCTTCCTCGCTTGCCCATAATAGTCACCGGACATTCAACCATTCTAAGTAGCATAGTCAAACATGCGTCATCATCTTATAAGCATCATCATTTCAAACATCATCATCTTATCATAATTGTCATCATAACATCCTATCATCTTCGTTTATCACAACATCGTCATCATAAACTTATTCATCATAATCATCATAATCATCATCATAAATACTTATGCAATTAATGCAAGGTCATAGTTTAGGAATATGTTACCGTTTGATGCCCGTACGTTTCTTACGTATCTTTTCAAAATGTGGTGAAATCGTAGTACTTTATCTTCTTGAAGTCGTGGGTCCTTGGGATGGTTCTACACAACCATACAATTCAATATTAGAAGCTAATCATAGTCCAACATTCAAAAATCCCACAAAATAATCAAAATACCCATTTTTGCATCTCGCGATCGATCGCCGCCCAGGCGCGATCGATCGCGAGATCACACTGGACGAGGGTGAAATTTTCCTTCTTCGGCGATCGATCGCCATACTTGGCGCGATCGATCGCCATCGTCACCGATCGATCTCCCAAAAGTGGCGATCGATCGCCAAAGGCTTCTGGAGCCTACTGCCTGCTCGCGATCGATCGCCATAAATGGGCGATCGATCGCCAGCCTCTGTACCACGAAAAACTCCATTTTTGCACATTTAAACCTCACCAACCTCAACCATCATTTATACCAACAACTCATAAACATTAAAACACTCAAAACCTTCAACACACATCATAAAACCACTAAAAATCCAATATCCCACCAAGAATCACACTAACCCAAACAAACCCATTTCAAACCCTTTTTAAAACCCTTCCAAAACTCAATCAACACTTCAAGAACATCAATAAGTGATATATAAACATCATAGGCACTAAATCTTACCAAGAAGTGCAAGAACAAAGCTTTTACAAGGATTTCTTCCCACCTTTAGGTCAAAAATCGAAAATGAGGGGAAGAGGGTTTTGGGAAAGTGATTTTGGGAATTTGAGTGTAAAGGGTGAGGTGAGGTAAAAGTGGTGGGTTAAGTATTAAATTCTTACATTTAACTTGTACCCCAATAAATAACATGATGTATATAAAATACATTAACATGATAAGCATTTACAAAATGCAACCAACTTCATTAAACCCATATCATTCTCATAATTAAAATCAACATCCTTAAATCATGTTACTTCTTCATTTCCCACACATATCTTAATCATCGTAATAAATCATCATATAAGCATAATTAATATTCAGATTGCCATCAATTAATTTCGGGGCATCACATTACTCCCCTACTTATAAGATTTCGCCCTCGAAATCACATGTACTTACCCAAAAAGAAACTAAACATAAATCATACCAGAAAATAGTTCCGGGTAGTGCTGCACCATATGCCGTTCCGTCTCCCACGTAGCCTCCTCGACACCCCGGCGATCCCACTGAACTTTGACCATCGGTATAATCTTACTTCGTAGCCTGCGATCTTCACGATCCAGAATTCTAACCGGTCGTTCAACATAGGATACATCTGAACTCAACTGAACCTCTGAAGGTTGCAATACATGAGACGGATTGGGTTCATACTTTCTCAACATGGAAACATGAAAGACATCATGAATACCGGATAAGGACGGTGGTAGCGCCAAACGGTAGGCCAAAGTACCGATGCGCTGCAATATTTCATACGGCCCCACATACCCCGGAGATAACTTTCCCCGCATACCAAAACGGACCACACCCCTGAAGGGTGAGATTTTCAAGAAAACCTTATCTCCTACTTGGAATTCTAGCGGTCGTCGCCGCTTATTGGCATAGGCCGCTTGCCTATCTTGGGCCGCTTTCATCTTTAAGCGTATCGTCTTGATCTTTTCTTCCATATCTTTAATCATATCCGGTCCTCCGACCGCCTTACTAGTCAAGTCCTCCCAATACAGCGGTGATCTACATCGTCGTCCATAAAGAGCTTCAAAAGGAGCCATTTGAATGCTCGCATGATAGCTGTTGTTATAGGAGAACTCCACCAGTGGCACTGAATCCTGCCACGGAGTATCAAACTCTAAAACGCATGCCCTTAACATATCCTCGAGCGTCTGAATGGTACGCTCTGTCTGACCGTCTGTCTGAGGGTGATAGGCTGTACTCAGCCTTACCTCTGTGCCCAAAGCTGTTTGGAGACCCTCCCAAAAATGTGAAGTGAACCTTGGGTCTCTGTCAGACACTATCGAGACTGGAATGCCATGCAATCTCACCACATCCCGCACATATAGTTGGGCCATCTTTAAATATGTGTAAGTCATACTGTAAGGGATGAAATGAGATACCTTTGTCAGCCTATCCACGATCACCAGATCGTATCAAATCCAGAGGCCGACCTTGGCAAGTGGGTCACGAAGTCCATAGATATATGCTCCCACTTCCATTTAGGTACCTCTAAGCTCTTCAACTCACCACCAGGCCTCTGTCTTTCTGCCTTTACCTGCTGGCAGATTAGACACCTCTTAACAAAAGCAATTACTTCACGCTTCATGCGTCTCCACCAAAATTGACTACATAGGTCCTTGTACATCTTTCTTCCTCCTGGGTGGATACTAAACCGGCTACTGTGGGCACGGTGCAAGATTCCTTGGCGTAATTCTGGTGTCTTTGGTACCACCCAACGGTTGCCTAGTCTCAATGAACCATCCTCAGCCACTCGGAACTTTGATGGTTGCCCTTGGAGTATTATTGATGACCATCTCTGAATTTCATCATCCGCACTCTGAGCTTTCCTAATAGCCTCAAATATGTCTGGCTCAGCCAATAAGGTCGACACTCGCACCGGCGACGTGTCTACATCAAAATCATAGCCTAAATGGCAATAAGAAATCATCATAGCTGATAAGCTCATAGTATCCTCAGCGGTGCTCTTCACTTTTCGACTTAAGGCATCTGCTATCATATTTGCTTTACCCGGATGGTACTCAATCTCACAATCATAATCCTTGAGCAAGTCCATCCATCTTCTTTGACGCATGTTAAGTTCAGCCTGAGTGAATAGGAACTTCAGACTCTTATGGTCCGTATAGATGGTGAACGTCGTACCATAAAGATAATGACGCCATATCTTCAAGGCAAAAATGATGGCCGCCAGTTCCAGATCATGGACTGGGTATCTGGTCTCATGGGGCTTCAACTGCCTCGAAGCATAAGCTACCACGTGCTTATCTTGCATCAACACACAACCTAAACCTTGCAATGATGCATCCGTGTACAAGGCAAACTTCTTATTCTCAGAAGGGATCACCAATACTGGTGCTGTCGTCAAACGACGCTTCAATTCTTGGAAGCTTTCCTCACAAGCTTCGGACCAAAAGAACGGTGCTCCTTTCTGAGTTAGCTGTGTCAATGGCTTAGCAATCTTAGAGAATCCTTCGACGAAACGTCTGTAATAACCTGCTAAACCAAGGAAGCTCCGTATCTCGGGCACAGAAGTGGGTGCAGCCCACTCCATAACAGCTTCAATCTTTCTGGGATCCACAGATATCCCACTGCTAGATATAACGTGGCCCAAGAATACCACACTGTCCAACCAAAACTCGCACTTGCTAAGCTTTGCATATAATTGATGATCTCTAAGGATCTGAAGTACTGTCCTCAAGTGCTCAACATGTTCTTCTTCAGTCCGGGAGTAAATAAGTATATCATCAATGAGGACTATGACGAACTGGTCCAAATATGGCTGGAATACCCTGTTCATTAAACTCATGAAAACACGGGCATTCATCACCCCAAAGGGCATAACTAAGAATTCATAGTGCCCATATCTGGTCCTGAAAGCTGTCGTCTGTACATCATCCTCCCTTACCCGAATCTGATGGTATCCCGACCTCAGATCGATCTTACTGTAGAGTCTCGTACCCTGCAACTGATCAAATAAATCATCGATCCTCGGAAGTGGATACTTGTTCTTTACTGTGGCTTTGTTCAGTTGTCTGTAATCGATGCACAAACGCATCGAGCCATCTTTCTTCTTGACAAACAAAACTGGTGCACCCCAGGGCGATACGCTAGGGCGTATGTAGCCCTTGTCAAGGAGTTCTTGCAACTGAACTTTTAATTCCTTTAGCTCCGTTGGTGCCATCCTATACGGGGCACGAGAGATGGCTGACGTCCCCGGTAGCAATTCGATTCCAAACTCGACCTCTCTCGCCGGTGGGAATCCAGGAATCTCTTCAGGAAATACATCAGGAAATTCCGCCACAACGGGCACATCTTTAACCTTTAGCTCTTCCTTCTTTCCAGAAATATCAACGGCATAAATAAGATATCCTGTATGGCCTCGTTCCAATAATTGTGTCATCTTGACCGCGGATATCAACGGAATCCTTGAACGAGAACCATCCCCATAGAACGTCCATGGAACTCCCATATCAGATTTGAACCGTACTATCCTCTGCCTGCAGTTCACAACTGCCTGATACCTGTTCAGAACATCAATGCCCAGAATGCAGTCAAAGTCTGACATTCCCAGAACAATCAAATCTGACCTTAGTTCTTTATCCTCAAAAGAAATGAGGCCATCGTAGACGATCCGATCAGTAATCATACTTCTTCCAGCGGGGGTCGAGACCATAAGAGGCGTGGGCGACGGAGAAGCGCATATGTGGTGCCTTTCCACAAAACTTGTCGACACAAAAGAGTGTGACGCACCTGTGTCGATCAATATAAAAGCAGGGTGCATAAATAAAAGACACGTACCCGCTATAACCTCCTCCGGAGCCGCTGTAGCCTGCTCCCTTGTCAATGCATACACCTGCCCTTGAGGTGGCCCCGTAGGCTGACTTCCAAACTGCCTCGGTACATATGGGGGTCTGTTCTGTGCTGTTCTGACCGTAGACCTCTCAGAAGAGTTCTGCTGCCTTCCCCTGTTGGGACACTGTCGAGCAAAGTGGCATCTCTCGCCACAAACATAACATCCCACACAATTCTTCGTCAGATGTGGTTGCCCACAAAGAGAGCATTGAACCTCCCCAACACTACCTCCTCGAGACTGTCCTCCTCTTGGTGGGGCGTCATTCCTGCGGTTACCTTTCCATCGGTTCTCGGGCCTCCTACCACTGAATCTTGACGCAGAAGTGTTCCCCCGAGACTTGAACCGATCACCCCTTGGCCTTAAATTGTCGGGAGTAGATCTCTGAGGGGGTGCTGGAGGTGGTACAGCATCAGGGTATGCACCTACCCCCAGTTCGGCTAACTCAGCCCGTGTAAGTGCATCGTCAAAGCAGGTAGGGCCATATGTAATCACCCTATCATAGAGTTCTGGCCTCAAGCCCTTCCTAAAGTTCCTCATTTTTGCTTGAGTGTCGGCGGCGATATGAGGTACATATCTGAGTAGAGAACAGTAGTGGAGGGCATAATCTGACACCGGCATGGTACCTTGCTTCAACTTAGTAAACTCATCCTCATTAGCTTGACGTGCAGCCGCTGAAAAGTATCGGGCCAGGAATCTAGTTCTAAACAGCTTCCAGTTTACCTCTTGACCCTGTGCCTCCTGTTCAATCACGGTGGTCCTCCACCACATCAGTGCGTTCTTGGCTAATTGGAACTCTGCTAGCCTTATCCATGCCGCGGGGCTGCCACAAATATTTATTCTATCCTTTCTAGCCATTCCTCGGCTCGCTCCCCTGTTTCAGTCCCTTCAAAAGTCGGGGGTGGCCGATACGCTAGAAATTGAGTCAAACTCAACTCTCCCGGCAGTAGCTGTTGTTCGGACGGTTCTTCGCCTAGGGCTGGCGGGGGTAGGGGATTCGTACGCCCCGCACTAGCGTTCACACTTACCGCATCACCAATGTCGATATTTGCTGCCATACTGCAACACAAGGGTTAACAACAAGATCCAAAAGCAGTTCATATCAACATCGTTAGAAAGCCATAACATGTTATCATAACACCCATATACTTCATGTGCTACATAATATGTCAAAAGTAAGCGCCTAGCCAACCTACTGCTAAGGCTACCCTTCGCTCATCCCCGGGTTATCTAACCTGGCTCTGATACCAGTAATGTAGGGTCTTCCTACCTTAACATCATATTAATAGCGTATTATGAACTAAACATGTATTAGAGACATCTTAGAGTTCTGGTTGTTATGTGAGCTCAATGTAATTACAGGCCAAAATGAAACTTCAATAGTTAGTTAATTACATTCCCCAAAATGAATGTTAAGGCTAACAAAAATCCTGTATCTATCTTCTTATGCTCCTTTAGCTCACCATCTCAACCCGACCCTTAGTCTCGATCCAAAAGTGTACCTACAGGAACAACCCATCGTGAGCATGTACATCGTCACTTAACATCATGAGTTACTGGCATAGAAATAATGCATGGAAATAATTGATAACATATACTTCCTGTTTAATAGTACTATCCTTCCTTGGTTGTCCCTGTGTCATAATTACGCATATCATCATTAGTTCAAGACATGAATGATTAACATCATATTTCGTATATAAGCTCACAACAATCCATGTTAATTAGAAATGGGACTATCCGGGTTCTATTATGACAGCGGCACAATTGGCCCCCTCGCTCGACATAACTCATCGTATGATACCCATCGCTACGCCTTGATAGCGGATGTATCTCTTATTCAGCGGATGATACCCATCGCCACACCTTGATAGCGGATGTACCCCATCGCTCAGCGGATGATACCCATCGCTACACCTTGATAGCGGATGTACCCCATCGCTCAGTTATGTGAGCGGCAAGACCTTCCTCGCTTGCCCATAATAGTCACCGGACATTCAACCATTCTAAGTAGCATAGTCAAACATGCGTCATCATCTTATAAGCATCATCATTTCAAACATCATCATCTTATCATAATTGTCATCATAACATCCTATCATCTTCGTTTATCACAACATCGTCATCATAAACTTATTCATCATAATCATCATCATAAATACTTATGCAATTAATGCAAGGTCATAGTTTAGGAATATGTTACCGTTTGATGCCCGTACGTTTCTTACGTACCTTTTCAAAATGTGGTGAAATCGTAGTACTTTATCTTCTTGAAGTCGTGGGTCCTTGGGATGGTTCTACTCAACCATACAATTCAATATTAGAAGCTAATCATAGTCCAACATTCAAAAATCCCACAAAATAAACAAAATACCCATTTTTGCATCTCGCGATCGATCGCCGCCCAGGCGCGATCGATCGCGAGATCACACTGGACGAGGGTGAAATTTTCCTTCTTCGGCGATCGATCGCCATACTTGGCGCGATCGATCGCCATCGTCACCGATCGATCGCCCGAAAGTGGCGATCGATCGCCAAAGGCTTCTGGAGCCTACTGCCTGCTCGCGATCGATCGCCATAAACGAGCGATCGATCGCCGACCTCTGTACCACAAAAAACTACATTTTTGCACATTTAAACCTCACCAACCTCAACCATCATTTATACCAACAACTCATAAACATTAAAACACTCAAAACCTTCAACACACATCATAAAACCACTAAAAATCCAATATCTCACCAAGAATCACACTAACCTAAACAAACCCATTTCAAACCCTTTTTAAAACCCTTCCAAAACTCAATCAACACTTCAAGAACATCAATAAGTGATATATAAACATCATAGGCACTAAATCTTACCAAGAAGTGCAAGAACAAAGCTTTTACAAGGATTTCTTCCCACCTTTAGGTCAAAATCGAAAATGAGGGGAAGAGGGTTTTGGGAAAGTGATTTTGGGGATTTGAGTGTAAAGGGTGAGGTGAGGTAAAAGTGGTGGGTTAAGTATTAAATTCTTACATTTAACTTGTACCCCAATAAATAACATGATGTATATAAAATACATTAACATGATAAGCATTTACAAAATGCAACCAACTTCATTAAACCCATATCATTCTCATAATTAAAATCAACATCCTTAAATCATGTTACTTCTTCATTTCCCACACATATCTTAATCATCGTAATAAATCATCATATAAGCATAATTAATATTCAGATTGCCATCAATTAATTTCGGGGCATCACACACCTTGAAATGTATAACCAGTTCATGCCCACCGAATAACTATACATTTCCCAACCATAATAATAATCACACCATAATTTTTACTAAAAGCCATAAAACACATGATCGATTTCAGGGATATCACAACATTAATCCTTTACTACCGCCAGTTGTGGGTCAGGGACCTATCGAACAACAGTTATTGCCTGGGGAATTGAGTTTGCCTCAATTCCTGGGATTCCATCCACCAATGTTTGAGGGGACTGAATCTGGGGAACAAGCTGAGGAATGGCTAAAGAGGATCGAACAAATTTTGTGTCAGCCCCTTGTGCTAGATCTGCATGGTTGCGATAAGCGGAGTTTCAACTAGCAAGGAAGTTGTCTATGTGGTGGAAAACAATAGTTATGGAACTGAGAGCTCAAGAGCAGGTTGTAGATTGGGAATTGTTCAGGACTCGATTTTTGAACCGATACTTCTCAGCTGCAGCAAGACAACTGAAGGAAGATGAATTTGCCAATTTAAAGCAAGGCAATATGTCATTGTCCGATTATGTCTTGCATCAGTATTCTTCGTTGATGAGGTACGTGCCACATATTGCCACTAATGCTCATGCAAAGATGAGGCATTTTCTAAAAGGGTTGAAGCCAGAATTATTTGATAGGGTTATCACTAATAACACTAGTTCCTTTGATGATGATCTGTCACAAGCTGAGTTGGCTGAAAGTGGAGTTGGTGCATATAGGGATGTAGTGACACCACAGAAACCCGCTTCAAAGAGTTTGAAACCTCGAGGAGATCAGTTTAAACCATGAGGAGCATCGTCGTTCTCTCGGTTCAGTGGTCGGCAATTTGATTTTCGCCATATGGGAGATCGCAAGAGTAACAATCAATCGAACATGGTGCAATCACAGGCAAGTGGGACAGGGGAAACCAAATGTATTCGTTGTGGAGGACCTCATTTAATGAGAGATTGCCCAGCTTGTTTTGAGTGGCAAAATGGGCCACATTGTTAAGTATTGTTCTACTCGTGGTGGACAGCAATACTTCAGAAATAATAGGGGAAGATTTTGTGAAAGGGAAGTGCAGCAGAGACAACAGTTGATGCCCTGACCTTTGGGAGGACAAACTCTAGGGCCGCCCCAAGGAAATGTTTATGCGTTGAATAGAGAACAGGCTGAGGCGGCTCCAGAATCGGTTATATAGGGTAAGTGTTGTAATGCCTAGCTATGACTCATACATGTTTTATTAAATGAATGTGTAGTTATACCATAATGAAGGTTGAACCTATGAAAAATGGTGTACAGTCAAGGGCATGATGTTCATGTGTGCTATGGGAAAGTATGCTACTAAAAGACATGAAATAAGTTGGGACCACCTATATGGAATTGTGGAATTGTTGTAATACATGTTTTATTGTACACTTTGTATAATAGTAAGTCTACATGGAATGCATAGATTTGATGCATGGTAGACTACATGGAGTACACTTGACGTATGCACGACGTATACCAATTCCAACGATGTTCTGTTTTCAAAGTTGATATTCCATATATATGGAAATTGAAAACAGAACATCGTTGGAATTGGTATACGTCGTATGCACAGAATTTAGAGTGGTTCGATATTGACAGGAATGCACTATTATGAGTTAGTTTTGCATATTGTGGTTCAAAGCTGCGTTTGGATAGTAATGTGTTTTGATTGTTCGAACGATTGTTCGGGTTTTGAAGTCGTATATGCCTGATGTTTTCCTTGAAAGGAAAGAAGTATGGAACTACCTGTTTGGGAATTGTTGAAAGATTCAAAGAGATTGGGTGGTGTTTGTGTACGAAACTACGTTCTTAGAAATATCAAAGTCGAGTGTGTAGGAGTATACTTGTGGTGTTAGTGATATCGATATGTATCTAAGAGGTATGTACTAGCATCTTTATGCTTGTTGATCACCTGGCAGTGTATACGGATTGGTGGGCCTCTTGAAAGAGATTGTGTTATCCTCGAGAGTGGTAGTCTCGAGGGAGTAGTCGATGCAGGGGGATTTTATTATGGGTTTGGTTGACTCTCATTCGTTTGAAAAGAGAATGGCATACCTTGGTGAAAGAGCTATCTAGCAATATCGGTGTTATGGATCAGTGTACTGCGAGAGGTATCATTGTAATGACCAGAACTTGAATTCATTTGGTAATTAATGCCGACACATATTGTGAGAAGGTGATTGGGTGTTTTGCATGTTTATGATGGAAGTAGTATTTGTGAAACATTTCGATAGAATGGCAATAGTATGTTGGGATCAAGATATTATGTCTTGGAATACCCTGATGTTGACATTTGACCGATTGTCGAGGGTTTCTCGTTTTACTTAGCAGCCAATGTACCTTGTCTCTTGCAGAGTAACATTACATTGATTGTTATGGACTTAGAGATTTGGTAACCGCGTGTAATATTGACCTATTGCTGTATACGGAAAAGTTTTCGTTGAAGCATTGTGTGATTTGCATTGTAAAGCACAAGTTGGTGAGATGTCATCGAGGTGATATCTTTGTTGGACTCTAAGGCGATTAGGAAGTTGGTTGAGATTAATGGATTGCTTTGATTCGTTAACATGGAGATTGGTTACATTGTTTTTTTGTTGTTTGAGAGAATCTCTTCACTTACGAGGTCGGTGCGAGGTAGATGTTACAGTTGGTGTTTAACGTAGGCATGAATTGATATTGTGTATTGGAAGAGAGTTGCGTGGTTTGTGTGGCACGTTGACAACGTGTGTGTAAATGTAAGAATTTTCCGAATGTTCAAACTGTAATATACATATAACACCATTGAAGGTATTGTATGGACGATGGTGTAAGTCACTTTTATCTTCGGATGAAGTTGATCAGTCAGGTATGAGTGGATCCAATATGGTACGAGAAATGGGAGATAACATACAACTAATCAGAGTAAAATCCTCATGAATATCAATGTCGTGACAACGTATTCTGAAAACATCGTCTTTACGGGTGTTTTTCGGTGTGGTAGACCGTTCAACTCCCCTGCAGAATACCAGGTTTGAAACTTGCATGAGAAAACAGTTATCGCCAAGGTATATGGGTTTGTACGATGTGTTACAACGTACTTGTAGGGCCTTCCTACCTTAACATCATAAGCAAGAGATAATTAGGGCTAAACATGCATCACATACAGCTTAGGGCTCCGGTTATTACGTGAGTTATTAGGATTACAGGCCGAAATAAAACTTCAAGCAAATTATTTACATTCTCAAATG
This sequence comes from Haberlea rhodopensis, assembly GCA_907163345.1. Lineage (NCBI taxonomy): Eukaryota > Viridiplantae > Streptophyta > Magnoliopsida > Lamiales > Gesneriaceae > Haberlea > Haberlea rhodopensis. Next base: position 1,499,214 of record CAJQUN010000125.1, on the reverse strand, counting down.
GATGGCGCTATAGGATTATACTACTCCCGGAGTAGAGACTATACCAAATCCTGAATCCTAATTCATAAGGCATCTCGAAGCTCACTTCTTCAACCCTGCCCATAGCCCTCCAAATCCAAATGTGTACCTACAGGAACAACCCATCGTGAGCATATACATCATTACTCAACATCATAGGGTAATGGCATATAAATAAATGCATGAAGTAAATGGGTAACGTGTACTTCCTGGTTAATCGCATTAACCCCCTTTTATTGTCCCTGTTTCATGGTCATGCATATAATCGTTAGTTCTCGACATAAATGATTAAAATCATACTTCACATATGTGCTCACAACAAACTATGGTAATTAGAAATGGGACTGTCCGGGTTCCATTATGACAGCGGTATAATTGGCCCCCTCGCTCGACATAACACATCATATGATACCCATCGCTACGCCTTGATAGCGGATGTATCTCTTTGTTCAGCGGATGATACCCCTCGCTACGCCTTGATAGCGGATGTACCCCCTCGCTTAGCGGATGATACCCATCGCTACACCTTGATAGCGGATGTACCCCATCGCTCAGCGGATGTACCCCATCGCTCAGCGGATGATACCCCTCGCTACACCTTGATAGCGGATGTACCCCATCGCTCCTTTATGTGGGCGGCAAGACCTTCCTCGCTTGCCCATAATAACCACCGGACATTCAACCGTTCTTAAGAACATAGTTTCATATTCATCATAAACATCATAGCATCTTATAAACATCATCATCTTATAAACATCATTATCATATAAGCATTATCATCTTATAGACATCATCGTCTCATCATAATCGTTATAGTAACGTCATATCATCATCATTTATCATAACATCATCATAAGCATCTTGTCATCTTTATTCATCATAAAATCATCTTTATTCATCATAACATCATCGTAAGTATCTTATCATCTTGATTCATTATCAAATCATCTTCATCGTGAACTTACTTATCATAACATCATCTTAAACATCTTATCATCTTGATTCATTATCAAATCATCTTCATCGTGAACTTACTTATCATAACATCATCTTAAACATCTTATCATCTTGATTCATTATCAAATCATCTTCATCGTGAACTTACTTATCATAACATCATCTTAAACATCTTATCATCTTTATGCATTATACACATCATCGTGGCATCGTAAATTCTTATGCATTCATAGTCATAATATAGGAGTATGGTCTCTTACCATGTGGGCATCTTACCCTGTGGCATCTTACCACATAATAAAATCGTGTGGCCTCTTACCATATGGGCATCTTACCCTGTGGCATCTTACCACTTAATAAACATCGTATTACATCATCATAACTTACTTATCATAAACATCATCATCATAACATCATCACTATAAACTTACTTATCATAATCATCATCGTAAGCATCATCATCATAAACTTATTTATCATAATTATCATCATAAGCATCATCATCATAAACATCATCATCATAAACTTATGCAATCAATACATAGTCATAGTTAGGAGGGTGTTACCGTCCGATGCCCGTACGCTTCTTACGTACCTTAATTCCAAGAATGGAGAAGTTGTAGGACTTTATCTCCTTGAAGTTGTGGGTACCTGGGATGGTTCTACATGACCATACAAATCGATATTAGAAGCTAATTATAGTCCAATATCCAAAAATCCCACAAAAACATCAAAATTATACATTTTGGTGTCTCGCGATCGATCTCCATGAAGCCCCGATCGATCGCGAGATCGCACTGCCTCGTCCAACAAAATTTTCCAATTCGCGATCGATCGCCGAGTTTGCGCCGATCGATCGCGACCTCGCCGATCGATCGCTCCAAACTCGCGATCGATCGCTGAAGGCTACTGCCTTCAGCCCTTGCAGCTCGCGATCGATCGCTGAAGGCGCCGATCGATCGCCGAGTCCTGCACACGCGATATTCGGGCACTATTCACCCTTCTCCTTCCCAAACTCAAACAACCTCAAATATTCAAACACCAACCATACCAAATCACCACAAATCTTCAATAAACATCCTCATATAACCATAAATCATACCCCAACCATAAACAACATATACCCAAAACAAACCCACATAATTTACTTCAAAATTAACCCATTTCAACACCAAACATCATAAAACTTTTAGGAATGGTTCCATACCTCTTGTAGGCTCCAAATCCTAACAAAGATCACACAAACAAAGTTTTTGTGAAGTTTTCTTCTTCCTTCCTTGGTGAATTTCGAAAATGGGAGATGGGTTAGGGTTGAGGAATGAATTGGGGATTTTAAAAGTGATTGGTAAAGTAAATGGGTATAGAGGGAAAAAGGGGGGTTATAAGGTTAATATTAAAATTATACCCCAAAGTTAACATGATGTATAAAACACCCCAACATGGTATTTTAAAAGCATTTTACAACATGCTACAAACTTCCCTTAAATTCATGCTTTCCTCATAATTGGTAATCAATATAAATAAATCATGCTAACACTTCATTATCCATCGTATAAATTAATTATCAACATAAATAATCACATGACCATCATTAATGCTCAAATTGCATATACTTAATTTCGGGGCATCACAGTACTAGTACAAACGGTATTGTCGCTTTCAGTGACTTGTATTCATATATTGTCATCATTGGACTTATAAGTGAATATAGATATGTTGTAGGTGAAACGAGCAGTTAAGATCTTGGCTAGAGCAGATTGTCAGGTGCAAAGTAAAGTGATACCTACAATAACTGTTCAGTGAGATAAGTAAAGTGATGAGGAGATAATGTGCGAGACAGAGTAAGCATATACTGGGTTGGTTTCTGGTATGTATACTTTATATTTTTGTCGCCATATTGGTAAGTGTATATGTACTTTACATAATTGCAATGTTGGAAAGTATGTGATTATTGTTGCACTAATAGATAAGTGTGATTCAATTTCGAGGGCGAAACTCAATTAGTAGAAGAGAACTATAATGCTTAGCTATGACTCATGCATGTTTTATTGAATTTATACGATAATGACTATATGATATGAACTCGGATCCGGGTTGAACCGAGTATGAGAAACATATATGAAAAATGGTGTATAGTCAAGAGCATGATGTTCATGTGTGCTAGGGGAAAGTATGCGACTAAATGACATGAAATAAGTTGGGACCACCTATATGGAATTGTTGGAATTTTTGTAATACATGTTTTATTGTACAATTTGTATAGTAGTAAGTCTACATGGAAGGCATAGATTTGATGCATGGTAAACAATATGGAGTATACTTGAGATGGAATTAATTTGACATGATTTTGTTGCAATATATATATGGAATATCAGTTTTGAAAACACATACTGTCACAAGGGAAGCTTGTATAGTATACGACAATTCACAAGTATATATATATTTACCGACCCTATAAGTTAGGAAAGTAAATTATGTAATTAGGAAAGTAAATATCATTAAGGATTTGTGTATCTTGTATATGTGATTATAAAAGAAAGAGTAATAGAGAAGATTATCCATTGGAATCCAAAAATTACAGCTTCAATTCGTATGCTTTTAGAACAGTCTGACATGGTATCAGAGCCACTCCTCTGATCAATTTTTCTTTCCATCTGGGTCTTCGGTTCGCTCTCGGAATTGCGATTTTGAATCGCACACTCTGATTTGCTCTTGTTTGTGCTGATTCTTTGTGTGTTGTACGCAGCGGATCTCTTGTGTGTTGCACCATGCGCACAAATTTTGGGCACTGTTCTTGTCATCGTTGTCGCGCTTTCGGGAAAAATTTTCCTTGGGTTTTTTGTTCTTGAGCACTGTTTCTGTTCCTTGTTGTCGTTATTTGGTCTGGAATTATTTTCTGGTCTTTAGTTATTGCCCACTGTTCATATATGTAAGGAATCCAACAAGCAAATACGTAGCGGAATAAAACTTTTTGGATTCCCAACCAAGGACCTATACGGGTGTTCATATCGAGTGTCAAGAGTTATACATTTATAGCGTGTTTGATGCAGTAATCTCGAAGCAAACGTCCACGAGTCAGGAGCAAAGCTTTTGCAACTTTGCCTCTACGGTATCAACACGATCAAATCAATGAAGGGATGTTGAAGAACACGTTGCTAGACTTGTTATTCATCTGGAAGATGACGAGCTACAAAGATATGAGATGGTGGCTGCACCTCCGAACTCTTCGAACTTTTTTGGTTTTAGGTTAAAACCTATTTGTTAATTCTGAATTTGACGTCTCACCCCTTTCTCATATGCATGTCTAAATATATAGATAAATAATAGACGGCTTAATTAGGTTTTTCGAAAACACTTTAAGCCCAATCAATATTTATCTTTATATTGCATACTCATAAATATATCTTCATATATATATATATATATATATATATATAATCGGCCCATAATAATATAACATACTATTATTGTATGATCAAGACTCTTACTAATCAACTAATTCATCCAATGAATTATATCTCCCTTTATCGATTTAATCTTTTGTGCCACCCGTTAGGATTTTGTAACGTTGGCAGTGACATAAAATCTAATTTTATGTTACAAGCAAAGACCGGTATCTAGCAACACATCAAGGCTACCCAAGTTACAAGAATGTCATTGACTCGACATAACCTATGGCATGTGATAATATTAACCATGTAACTTAATCCCTTTGTCCTATGTGTTTAGCTTAAACACGAGTCATGGAATAGTCATACTCGTATAGCTCAATATTTTATTTCTTGATCCCCAAGAAAACTAAAATAAACGAATAAGCTCGATATCACATATTGACTCATTCGAGCATGGCCATGGATTTTAGTCTTACTTGATCGAGGGCCCAACCACTTATCCTGTTATATAGGAGGGACAAATCCTATCTTGATCACTCAACATCCCTCTACATAATTTGTGGTGTATCCAATGATTGTCTTTATAGTTTACCCTGTTACAGGTAACGTTTGACAATATCAAGATACACGACTCCTTATGTTGGGATCTCTGGTGATCTCAAGTCGTAAGGATTACATACATTATTATCACTATGAGAATTGCTTATGACATTCATATAACTATCCATGTAGCATTCTCATGGTGGGTCTATCCAGTACATTCTTCTCTAACATGTACCCATGTGTTGATTTGATATCTCATATCCATGAACAATTCATCAATCAATACATACTAGTCTCAATACATTATCATAATTTTTATTCATGATAATACTTGACTAGGAACAATCTTTAAGAATAATACAATATTATTCTAAGGACATTAACATATATATATATATATATATATTCATATTACACAGACATTTGAATAATATATAATAATGAATTGCCTTTAATAAAATCATATTACATTGTATGCCAAAATCAATCATCTAATGAGTTGTCTTAGGGCATATCCCAACAAATCTCCCACTTGCACTAAGACCAATCAAACATGTACTTAATGCCTAAAGATCTAGTATGACGATCATATTTCTGCTGTGACAGGGTTTTGTCAGTGGGTCAGATACATTATCATCAGTTGGTACTTTGCATATTTTCACATCTCCTCTTTCAACGATTTCTCGAATGAAATGAAAGCGCCGAAGTTGTGTTTGGATAACTGGTGAGATCTGAGTTCCTTAGCTAATGTGATGGAGATAGGCTTAGATATTACGTGTTTTTAGCAGTAATTTCTTACCGTTTTTCGTACTTTTTCCTGGATGAAATTACGCTTTTGGTATTTATTTGCTTGTTTCAGGAAAATAGGTCGGAAATGGTAGAAATGAGCTAAAATGAAGAAAACGGGTGAAATCGAGGCGAAAAAGAGAAAAAAGAGAAGAATTCAGATTTTTAAAGCACCGATCGATCGAGAATATATCTCGATCGATCGATCCGGGCAGAGACTTCAGCAACAAATTTATCGAAGTGTCGATTGATCGGAACCAAAATCTCGATCAATCGATCGAGGCAGAGAGTTTTAAATGCTGAAGTGAACAGTGCACCGATCGATCGGAAAATCTTTTCGATCGATCGATACACGAATTTTTAAAAATCTTATCTTCCATATTTGAATGATTCTCGGTGGTTTAAAGGGGAGATCTGTTCTATATCATAATATATCATATCAGAACAGAAAGAGGGAGCCAAAATTATCCAAGGAGAACCCTAGCCGCCACCGAGAAGAACCCGAGGAAAAGCCATCTTCCTCCTTTCTTCGTCCAAGCCTGAGCGAGACGTTTTCGGAGTGCAAGAGAAGAGATTACAGTGCAACGCACGAATTTGTTCCCACGTTTTATCGTATTTCTAAACTCTGATTTATTTGATTTTCATATACATTTGATGTTTTTGAGGTTGAGAGACAATTAAACATCTCATTTATTTGATTTGAATTGAATTGAGTTTATTTTATCGAGTTTGAATATAATTGTGTTTGAGTTATTGATTTGAATGTGTTTGAGTGGATTGAATTCTTATTGTTCATGAATTATAATACGCTACAATAATTCATGATGTATGTTTAAGATTGAGATCGAGAGATAAAATCACATACGTGAGCACTTTGAATCGAGAGATTTAGAGTAACGAGGTTTTGAAGATTTATGCAATATCAGATTAGTAAATAAGTGAACGAGAGTTACTTGTTCTAATTTGATATTAGTTTCTTTACAGCTCGAGAGAGTGTATTGAATAACAGCGAAACCCTTTCACCTTAAGAATCGATTGTTTAGTAATTGCTTATTCAAACGAATCATTGACGAAAACACAGTTGAACGAAGAGCTAGACAAATTTCTCGAGCGAAATTCCTTTGCATATCCGGAAGCTATTTATTTTATTTATTCTTGTTTTATTTGATTCCGTTAGTTCTAAAGTTGCATTAGTTAATCTTCCCCCTTCCTTTTTAATCGTAGACTAAATATAATTTGACTAGTTTTATTTGGTACTTATACGTTAGTCCCTGTGGATTCGATAACCGTACTTTCATTTAACTATACTAAAACTTGACACCGTGCACTTGCGGTAAAGAATCGCTAAACTGAGAAATTTTCTGTTTAAAAATTAAGCGGTCAAGTTTTTGGTGCCGTTGCCGGGGACTAATATGTATAATATCATACGAGATTAGTTAATTGTAATTTAGCCAATTTTGTATTATTTCGTTTTTCTTTTTCTTTTTCGTTTTCGTTAGTTGTTTTTGTTTTTGATTTTGTATTTTTGTTGTTGTCTCCTTTAGTCTGATCCAGTACATGAACCATTTCTCTAATACATGCTCAGAAGAGAGGAACCCATTCTCGAGCCATTTGATCCTGAAATAGAGAGAACTCTACTTAGAAGACTCCGAGAAGCTCGAGCAATGGCAGACAATAACGATGCACAAAACCCGAGATTGATGATGGACTTTGCACAGCCAGCATTCCATGGATCTTTATCCAGCATTACTAGGCCGACAATCCAGGCAAATAACTTCGAGATCAAGCCTGTAATTATCCAAATGATACAGCACTCTGTAATGTTTGGGGGTGCTGCCACTGACGATCCAAACACTCACATCTCCAACTTCTTGGAGATCTGTGACACTTTTAAACATAATGGCGTCTTCGACGACGCCATCAAGTTAAGGCTCTTCCCTTTTTCATTGAGAGACAAAGCTAAATCTTGGTTAAATTCATTACCTGTAGGATCGATTACAACATGGGAGGGGATGACTAAAGCATTCTTATCAAATTATTTCCCCCTTCCAAGACGGCAAAAATGCGGAACGATATCACCACATTCGGGCAATTCGACCCTGAGAGTTTATATGAGGCGTGGGATCGTTTCAAAGATTTATTGAAGAGATGCCCACATCACGGTTTACCCATCTGGCTGCAGGTACAGACTTTTTACAATGGTTTGTTTTATGCTAACCAATCAATGATAGATGCAGCATCTGGGGGATCGATCATGCGGAAGACACCGGAAGAAGCGTATGACTTATTGGAGGAAATGGCGTCCAATAGCTATCAGTGGCAATCGGAATGGAACACGCCACAGAACCAATAGGAGTCCATCAAGTGGACGAGATTACTGCCATTTCAGCTCAGTTGGAAGCTATGAACCGAAAGATAGATAGCATGGGTGCAGCAGCGATGCAAGCTCAAGCTGTCTTCTGTGATTTATGTGGAGGCGGTCATCCGAGCATTGAGTGCCAGGCAGGTAACCAATTTAATCAAACTACTGAAGCTGTGAATTTCATAGGGAACAGGCAGCAAAACAACCCATACTCAAACTCATACAACCCGGGGTGGAGGAACCACCCAAATCTAAGGTGGTCAAACCAAGAGAATGTGTTGAATCCACAACCACAGTCAGGGTTCACACAAAAACCGAGTATGGAGGAGCTGATGGCCAAATTGATTTCGTCGACTGAGGTGAGGATGCAGAATCAGGATGCATCTATTAAGAACCTGGAAGTGCAGATAGGGCAGCTGGCAACGTTGATTTCTGGAAGGACACAAGGTACGCTCCCGAGTGATTCTGTGAAGAATCCGAAGGAGCAATCAAGTTAACAGAGAAGGAGGTGACAGTCCAGCTTGGGACTATAAATTAAGAACTTTCTTCCCCTTCCTCATTGTAGTTTTGTTTGTTTTTAATTTGTTTTTAATTTGTTTTTAGATGTTCCGTGAATGAATCCGTGCGATTTTTGTTGCAGGTGTAAAAACAAGATCAATAAAGATGTAGGCGAAGCAATTTGTTTTTGGTAGTCTGGTGCTGGCGATCGATCGAGATAAATTTTCGATCGATCGCCTGGAAATATTAAAGGCAAAGCAATTCACTGCCTCGACCGATCGATCGAAAAAAATTCTCGATCGATCGATCGAGATAAAATTTTGAAAAAATAGGGCACCAACGCACAGTCACAGCTATCAAACTACTTCCTCTCTTCTCCAACATCGCCTCTTCCAATTTTTCATCATCTCTCATCAATTTTCTCTCCAAATTTCAAATTACTTCAAATCTTTGAAGTAAGAATTGTTACTGATGAGATTTTATTTGCAGATGTGAAGTATTGCAAACCGAATTGGGTAGAATTGCATCCGAAAGAGAATTCCGAGCCAAGCGCCAAATTCATCAAAGATCAGATTTTTCTTGGTAATTGGTTTTAAAGTTCGTATCTTTTCATCCTTTGGTGCATTTACTCTGTTATTGTTAAATTGGGTCAAGAAGAATCGAAGTTTGGGGGAGTTGTTGTTGTATTGCGGGGTGTTGGTGTTGTTGTGTTTTGGGTGTGGTGTTTTGTTGCAGTTAAGCGAAATAATTGAGAACAACTTAGCAAGAAAATGGCTCCAAGAAAGAAGGCAAAGCAGGCGGAGGCCTCACAGAAGCAAAAACAGACGGAGGCCACCACTTCTGAGCAAGAGTATGACAAACAGAAGTTTGAAAATGCCACGGCAGCTGAGTTGTATCCCAGTTATCACAAGAAACCCCTCAGTCTTGAAAGGGGCATGAGTATGGACAAGATTGAATGTCCTGTCATAAGGGCAGTAAGGCGACGAGGGTGGTATCAGTTTGTTCAAACACCAATGGATGTTGTGGTTCCACTGGTGAGGGAATTCTACACGAATCTCTGAGTTATCCCACCGGGACGCAGAGCAAATTTTTTTGTCCGAGGGAAGGATGTGCTGGTTGATCAGGCAACAATTAATAATGTTTACCGGATGCCATTCATACACAACTGTGCGTACCAGTCCTTCCGAAAGAATACAATAAATTATGATGAGGTACTCGCAGTTATTGGCATGCCGGGAGAAGATTGGTAGCGGAACGATAAGGGAGAGTCACAGGTGGTTCCAAGAAGCATTTGACACCAGAGGCCCAAGCGTGGTTCTCATTTGTCGCCTCACGGGTCATGCCCTCGACCCACACTTCCGAGGTGACAAAGGACAGAGCGGCCCTGGTATTTGCCATTCTCACAGGGCAGGACGTGGATTTGGGCGAGATTATTAGTGATCACATCCATGCTATCGGTAGCAGCCCACCTACCTCCGCACTATCGTTTCCATCTACCATCACTGCTTTATGCCAGAGATGCGGAGTGCAATGGGGGGGGGGGGGGGAAGACGAGGAGTTACTTCCACCGAAGACCCCGATTGTTGTTGATGGTCCACCACCCCCTACAGGTCGAAGAAGGGCTGAGCCACGACCTCGGACACTAGACATGCCGGAGCATCATCATCCTCTGCTGCAGAGCGTACACGCATCACTTTGGACTCCCTTCACAGGGATCTCCAAGACATTCTCCTGGAGCAGAGCATCCATAGCATGCAGCGGGACATACACAGCATGCAGAGAGCATTGCAGTTGGACCATGAGCAGGCAGCTCATCGTCAGATAGAGTTCATGCACTACCAGAGTGCATGGAACACTGCCATGGCCCAGGGCTTCCCAGGATTCCAGTTCCCGCCAGAGCCATACTTCCCAATATCAGCCGCATGCACCCCCACCTGCTGATTACCCACCATTTCCGCCATACCAGGGTGAGGAGCATCCCTACCCAGTTCCCCCTCCGAAGCATGATGAGGACGACGATCAGTGACGATCGTCGTCATGGTATGTGTTTTGCCATTTACGTTTATTTTTCTTGTTCATTGAGGGCAATGCACATATTAAGTTTGGGGGGTTTGTTTATATTTGTAGTATTTTTGTTGTTTTTGCACTTTTTGCTACTTGTCTTGTTTCTTTTCTTGCATGACTGCACTCTTTTGAGACTAATTCGTCCTTGAGCACTATCAACAAATTGTTTTTTTTAAAAATGAGTTATTCTTGAGAAATAATGACTTGGAATTGCAACGGTAATACATGATGAAATTAATCCCCATCTAGATAGGAGTGATGAAAATTTTTAACTTGTTTGTATATATCCTTTGTTGAGCTTATGTCAAAATTGAGGAATAGTTTGAGCACGTTTTGAGTCATGATTGAGTGAAGTATGTATTGAATAAAGTGAAAACTTGTGTTAACTATGATTAGTCTTGAGCATCTTAGAAAACTATACAATTTATTTAAAAGTACTTTGAGGCGAAATTTTATAATTAGGAACTTGACTTGGAGATGATTTAGGCGATCTTTGGACCGTTTGTGCCTTTCAAACTTACCTTGTCTACATCATTCCATAGTGTTCCCTCTTGAGCCTTATTGAAAAAGAATGGTATATGCATTGCATATAATTAGACCCCATTCGACATTTTTGGCTAACTCATTATACCTACCTTGGATTGAGCCTAAAGAAAAAAAAATGTATCCGTCCCTAAGGGAGTATAATGAATCTCATTCATTGCACTGAACTGTATATGTAGATGAGTTCATTGTGAAAAACAAAATGAACAAAAGAATGAGCAATAAGAAAAGATGTAGAGAAAAGCCTTGAAAAAAAATGAAAACATTCAAATAAGACCCAAAGTGGCCAAGGCTAGAAAAAATTGAAGAGAAGCTCAGTATTGTGCAAAAAATTTTGAACTGATTCTATTATACTATCTTCTTTGCATTCATCCTTCCTTTTCTTTGGAGCCGACACCAAAAGGCCTAACGCTATAAGCTTTTAAAGACCTTCTGATCCAAGTCTAGGGAATAATTACATTAGTGGAGAAGTGTTGGATAGTAGACTTGTAGAGTAATCCAAAGTAATCTTGACTTTGAGTTTTTATGGCACATTTTGATCTTAAAGATATGATTATACCTCATGATTGACAATAGCACACACGCACATTCCGATGTTGCGATGTATTGTTTAGCTTAGGAGAAAACTCTTCCTATTAACTTTGAATGACTCTTATTGATGTGTAAGTAGGATTGCTGAGCTTTTACCTTGAGTTGTAAAGATGATTCATTCAAAGTATTAAGTTTAACTCTACTTTTTGAGGTTATTGCTTGCTCGAGGACGATCAAGTCCAAGTTTGGGGGAGTTGATAGGCTTAGATATTACGTGTTTTTAGCTGTAATTTCTTACCGTTTTTCGTACTTTTTCCTGGATGAAATTACGCTTTTTGGTATTATTTGCTTGTTTCAGGAAAATAGGTCGGAAATGGTATAAATGAGCTAAAATGAAGAAAACGGGTGAAATCGAGGCGAAAAAGAGAAAAAAGAGAAGAATTCAGATTTTTAAAGCACCGATCGATCGAGAATATTTCTCGATCGATCGATCCGGGTAGAGACTTCAGCAACAAATTTATCGAAGTGTCGATCGATCCGAACCAAAATCTCGATCGATCGATCGAGGCAGAGAGTTTTAAATGCTGAAGTGAACAGTGCACCGATCGATCGGAAAATCTTTTCGATCTATCGATACGCGAATTTTTAAAAATCTTATCTTCCATATTTGAATGATTCTCGGTGGTTTAAAGGGGAGATCTTTTATATATCATAATATATCATATCAGAAAAGAAAGAGGGAGCCGAAATTATCCAAGGAGAACCCTAGCCGCCGCCGAGAAGAACCCGAGGAAAAGCCATCTTCCTCCGTTCTTCATCCAAGCTTGAGCGAGACGTTTCTGGAGTGAAGGAAGGAGCAAGAGAAGAGATTACGGTGCAACGCACGGATTTGTTCCCACGTTTTATCGTATTTCTAAACTCTGATTTATTTGATTTTCATATACATTTGATGTTTTTGAGGTTGAGAGACAATTAAACATCTCATTTATTTGATTTGAATTGAATTGAGTTTATTTTATCGAGTTTGAATATAATTGTGTTTGAGTTATTGATTCGAATGTGTTTGAGTGGATTGAATTCTTATTGTTCATGAATTATTTAATCATATCAAAGCCTAGCTAACTTTGATTGAATTTGTGAGTTATAACCGAGATCAAGAGATAACGTTATAATACGCTACAATAATTCATGATGTATGTTTAAGATTGAGATCGAGAGATAAAATCACATACGTGAGCACTTTGAATCGAGAGATTTAGAGTAACGAGGTTTTGAAGATTTATGCAATATCAGATTAGTAAATAAGTGAACGAGAGTTACTTGTTCTAATTTGATATTAGTTTCTTTACAGCTCGAGAGAGTGTATTGAATAACAGCGAAACCCTTTCACCTTAAGAATCGATTGTTTAGTAATAATCATTGACGAAAACACAGTTGAACGAAGAGCTAGATAAATTTCTCGAGCGATATTCCTTTGCATATCCGGAAGCTATTTATTTTATTTATTCTTGTTTTATTTGATTCCATTTGTTCTAAAGTAGCATTAGTTAATCTTCCCCCTTCCTTTTTAATCGTAGGCTAAATAAAATTTGACTAGTTTTATTTGGTACTTATACGTTAGTCCCTGTGGATTCAACAACCCGTACTTTCATTTAACTATACTAAAACTTGACACCGTGCACTTGCGGTAAAGAATCGCTACACTAAGAAATTTTCTGTTTAAAAAATAAGCGGTCAGATGGCTCCATTGTTGTCACAATAGAGTTCAATCAAATCTAGTATGCTAGGCATAATCACAAGCTCATAAATGAACTTCTTGATCCAAACGGCTTCCTTTGCTGCATCTGATGCAGCAATATACCCAGCTTCAGTTGTTGAATCGGCTACGGTCTCTTGCTTTGAACTCTTCCAGCTCACAACACCTCCATTTAGGCAAAACACATATCCTGATTGCGATCGGAAATCATCCTTGTCGGTTTTGAAACTTGCATCAGTGTAACCTATTACATTGAGCTCTTCCTCACCTCCATAAATCAAGAATGTATCCTCAGTTCTTCTCAAGTACTTCAGGATATTCTTGACAGCGATCCAGTGACTTTCACCTGGATCAACTTGATATCTGCTTGTCATGCTCAAAGCATACGAGACATCGGGACGAGTACATATCATGGCATACATGATAGATCCAATAGCTGACGCATATGGAATCTTACTCATGCGTTGTCTCTCATCTTGTGTTGAAGGACACTGATCCTTCGAAAGACGTATCCCATGTGTCATAGGCACGAATCCTTTCTTTGATTCTTGCATGCTAAACCATTTTAGCACTTTATCTATGTACTTACTTTGACTTAGGCCAAGTAATCTTCTTGATCTATCGCTATAGATCTTGATACCTAACACGTAGGTGGCTTCACCCAAGTCTTTCATAGAAAAGAAATTCCTAGCCAAATCTTTACAGATTGCAAGGCAGGATATCATTCCCAATGAGAAGTATATCGTCTACATACAACACTAGGAAGATAATTATGCTCCCACTGACCTTCTTGTAGACACAAGGTTCATCTACGTTCTTGATGAAACCAAACTCTTTGATTGCATCATCAAAATGAAAATTCCAACTCCGAGAAGCTTGCTTTAATCCATAAATGGATCGTTGTAGCTTGCATATCTTTCCAGCGTCTTTTGGATTGACAAAACCCTCGGGTTGTGTCATGTACACATCCTCGAGTAAATTTCCATTAAGGAAAGATGTTTTGACATCCATCTGCCAGATTTCATAATCATGAAATGCAGTTATTGCAAGTAAGATCCTTATGGATTTAACCATGGCAACTGGCGAAAAAGTTTCATCATAGTCAATACCATGAATTTGTTTGAAACCTTTAACAACCAGTCGTCCTTTAAAGGTTTGTACATCACCATCCATATCAGTCTTTTTCTTGAAAATCCATTTGCACCCTATGTGTCTTACCCTTCAAGTGGGTCAACCAAAGTCCATACTTGGTTTACATACATGGATTTCATCTCAGATTTCATGGCCTCTTGCCATTTATCAGAACCCATTATAGCTTCTTGATAGGATGACGGCTCATCATCATCAATGAGTAGTAAGTCACCTTGTTGAGTCACAAGAAATCCATATCTCCGTGGCTCCCGGTGTACTCTTACAGACCTACACTGGGCTTGTGTCTTGTAAGGACCCCAAGCCCTTAACCCTTGATTAGTGTACTAACCACTATGTGTGGCACATGCTTTCAATAAAAAAAATCAATCGGGAAACTCAAATGATGATTTACCATAGAATGGCAATCACAAAATTTTCTTTAATATGCCATGTTATAAGATCATCATCCTAACAACAATTAGACTCATAGAGTTCGCCCATTACCATCCCCTTTACACCACTTTTATATTGTGGACTTTTATAAAAATTTGGGCAGAGTCTCCCCATAAATAGAGCTACCCCGAAATGAAAGCACAACACAATATAATTCCCGGCCAGGGAATACACAATACTCAACAGAATACAGAACACAAAGTAAATTCCCAGCCAGGGAAGACACCACACATAAGACGACAAAAGTGGGTTTCAACACCCACATAATACACCCATGACTCTCATATCATTAGCAATTCTACTCTTAATTGCATGCAACATAGAATGAAAGAGAGAAAGGCTCATGCCTTTATATACAACCCATATACAAGAATATCCGTGCTCACATGCGAGCATCATAAATGTGTATATAAACCTCGGGTGTATATAAGTACTCTATACGATACCGTGCTCCATCAAGCCCTGGTACCTCGATCCTGTGAGTACATCCAATCAACAGCTCGAGCTCAACTCCACAGCCATCGATGCACCTGTTCACCTGTCCCAACAGAGACAGCCCCCAACGGGGTGAGCATACCAATACACAAAATCTCATAATCACAATAATGAAATTCATAATTTACAACAAAAGTAAATACTAATGAATTTTAAATGATACTCCCTGGATGGCAACATCATCATCCGGGATTCCGTGTACTGTCCCTGTTCTCACAATCATCAAACTCATCAAATCTCATAAATCAGTAAATCAACACATTGATTTAACTCATAGCATGCCTGATTCTCAAGTATCAATAATTAATGATTCCAAATTCATTATACATACAAACATAGATATCTCGATATCTAATACTGATTTTCAACTTTGCTACCAATCACAGATAGCTCAAATGCCTAGCATTTATTTTACCAATTTTCCATTTCACTTAGACATCTCACATGTCTTACAATGAATACATGATCCCACGATCATTCTCAGGCATCTCAAATGCCCTACCCTTTATTTTACAAATTCTCATTTATACTTAGACATCTCACATGTCTCACAATAGTCATATAAACCCAGTACCCATACCTCTTATAAGGTCATACTACTCTAGTACTACGCACACTTGTGGCAGCGATATCAAGACTAGGTCGTTCCATAGTCATATCGACACACATATATATATATATACCCACAACCATCTAATGCAATTAAAACACATTATGCATTTCACAAATGCTCTTATATAAGGTAATGCTCGTACGTCGCACGTACCTTAAATCTCCAAAGTTCGAGCCAAACCTTGCTCGAGTTCCATGCTCCGAGGAACGATGTGCTAACACGATAAATAATTCACAATTATTTACAAACATGCAACCCATACTCAAGCACACGCATAATCCTCATACAGAAAATTATTGTCCACACACGACAATTAATCATTATCGAAAATTGCTCAAGAACTCCCCACAAATTTTCGAACCTTCACAACACAAATCGAACTCAAATAATCACCATAATTCATCTAAAACTTGAATTAATCAATTAACAACAAGAATCATCACCCTTGCCAAAAACCCCCAAATTTCGAACTCAAACCCCCCAAAAATTCGAACCCTAACTCAATCAAACAGCATGAAAATCGAATCAATTGGCAACCAATTTCTTTGAACCACAAAGCAAGAAATTTTCGACCCAAACTAAGCACCAAAACGCCCCAATAACACCTGAAAGAAAGCCCCAAAATCGTACCAAAAATCGAGCTTCAAAGTCGGACGAATTCCAGTTTCGAACCCTACGCTTTTCTGGCAAATCCGAGCTCAAATCGCGACCAAACTTCGAATTGATGGTATGGATAACTGCGCCTCGACGAGACGAAGCCGGCGGCGGGTCGCACACGCCGAACGGCGGCCGGCGCGGCGTTTGAAGCTGCGTGGGTCAAAAGGGGATCGGGAATGGCGACGCGGGAGGGAGAGAGAAATAAGGTGCTGAAATGGTTCCGATAATTAAAATCTCGGGTTCAACTGGTATTTATAGCAAAAATACCCCGAAATACTAATAGCCCCACAAATACATCATGATTCATTAAAAATCATCTGTTTTCAAAAATTCTCTCTCTAACTCAAAAACCCCCTACCGGTGCCCACACCAAGCACCCGAGATTCCGAGTCACACTAAAAACCCAACTCACAGGTTTTCACCGAAATGAGAATACGATCTCAACCTCGGGATCCAACGATCCCAACTACTCAAATAGACGAGCCCGGAAGGCCCAACACTTCGATTAAACTCCAAATCGCCACGTAAAACAACTTTAGGGGTTATTAACACTCCGGGATTAACATCCCTAATCTCTGGTCATCACATGTCTATTGAGCAGGCATTTCATCCGCAACAACTTGTGATGACTGCTCTCTTTCCATCTCAATATCGTGTTCAGTGTTTTCTTGTGGTTGTACTTCACTCAGTTCTATTTGTCTCCCACTGATTCTTCTAGAAATAAATTCTCTTTCAAGAAAGACACATGTCCGAGCAACAACCACTTTGTTCTCGGTGGGATAATAGAAATAATATCCTTTTGTTTCCTTAGGATACCCCACAAATAAACACTTATCAGATTTGGGTCCAATTATATTGGAAGCGTGAGCCTCACAACCCCAAATCTTCATAAAAGACATACTAGGACGCTTCTTAGTCCCTATCTCATATGGTGTCTTTTCAACTGATTTAGATGGAACACGGTTCAGTATAAATATTGTTGTTTCTAAAGCATGTCCGCAAAAGGAAATCGGAAGATCTGCATGACTCATCATAGATCGAACCATGTACAACAAAGTTCGATTCCTCCTTTCAGATACGTCATTCCATTGTGGAGTATACGGGAGGTGTGAGTTGTGGGACAATCCCACACTCCTTTAGATAGTCATGAAACTCTTGGTTTTAGTATTCACCTCCTCGATCTGATCGGAGGATTTTGATACTTTTTGCCAAGCTGGTTTTGTACTCATTCTTGAATCCTTGAACATTTCAAAGGTTTCATGTTTGTGTTTCATTAGGTACACATACACATATCTACTGAAGTCATCAGTAAATGTAACGAAGTATTGAAAACCACCTCTAGCTTGTGTGCTTATTGGGCCACATACATCACTATGTATGAGACTCAATAAATCACTTGCCCTTTCAACATGTCCCTTGAAAGGGGCTTTAGTCATCTCGCCCATTAAACAAGATTCACATGTTTCATATGATTCAAAATCAAATGAATCTAAAGCTCCATCCTTATGAAGTTTTGATATGCGATGTTTATATGGCCCAAGCGATAATGCCAGAGATAAGTTGGATTAGAATCATTATTCTTAATCCTTTTAGTATTTATGTTATAGACAGGCATATCTAGATTTAAAACATAAAGACCATTAATCAATTGTGCACTAGCATAAAACATCTCATTCAAATAAATGGAGCAACATTTGTCATTTATAATAAATGAAAAACCAATCTTGTCCAAACAAGAAATTGAAATAATGTTTCTAGTAATAGAAGGCACAAAATAACAGTCTTGTAAATCTAATTTTAAACCAGAAGGCAAAGTTAATGAATAATCTCATATAGCTAATGCAGCAACTTTTGCTCCATTTCCCACTCGGATGTCAACTTCGCCTTTAGCCAAAACTATACTCCTTTTGAGATCCTGCACATTAACACAAATGTGAGAACGACATCTAGTATCTAATACCCATGATGAAGAAGTAGATAAATTGACTTCTATAACGAAAATACCTGAAGTAGAAGTCACACTTCCCTTCGTCTTCTTAAGATCTTCCAGGTATAACTTGCAGTTTCTCTTCCAATGTCCGGTCTCACTGCAATGGATGCAATTTCCTTCCTTAGCCACTCCTCCCTTTGGCTTAAGTACAGCAGCATGAGTCTTAGGTTTGACAAAGACTTTCTTGTTCCTTTGAATGCCTTTTGCTTTAGCCTTTCCCTTGCCCTTATTCACAATAAGTACATTTGTGGGCTTAGACTTCTTTGAGTTTGCTTCGTAAGTTCTCAACATACCAAGCAACTGTGGTAGAGTCTTCTCAATTTCAATCATATTGTAATTCAGAACAAATGGACTGTAGCTATCAGACAACGATTGCAAGATCACGTCAGTGGCCAACTCTTGGTCCAACGGAAAACCTAGTTTCTCAAGATTCTCTATGTATCCAATCATCTTGAGTACATGAGATCCAACAAGGGTTCCTTCTACCATTCTGCACTGAAATAACGCTTTAGAGACGTCATATCTCTCTTGTCTAGCTTGTTGTTGGTAAAGTTGTTTTAGATGTTCAATCATATTGAACGCATCCATTTACTCATGTTGCTTCTGAAGCTCAGAGTTCATGGTTGCAAGCATTAAACAACCAACATCAAGTGCGTCATTTTGATGCTTCTTGTAAGCATCCTTATCGGCCCTCGCAGCCGTAACGGGAGGTTCCTCAGCAGGTAAGGGTTCCTCAAGAACATATTGCTTTTTCTATTGTTTGAGGATAATCCTCAGATTCCTATACCAGTCTAGGAAATTTGTCCAATTTAATTTGTCCATCTCAAGGACGATCGCAATGAAAGTGTACTTGTAACGTTGATTGATGCCTTGGATATCTACAATATAAATATGCAAAATAAGTTTATGATTTTAATCATTTAATAAGGTCTTATATTAAATGATACTCCCACTATTTAGTTAAAAACATCAACCCTCAAAAACTATTAGTGGGCCAAGATCCATATTTCACATAACCTTGAGTTAGCTTTGGCTAATCACCCAAGACTCGGTTATTTAGGTAGACAACGCTTTGTCAATTACATCACATGTAACTCTTGGATGGTTGGCGAACAACACTTTGTTCTAATTCATCTAATGAATTATTTGCCAACCCCATGCCTCTAGGTTCCCAATCCGATTGAGATAACGCTAGTTAAGTCGAACCCAATTTAAAATAACACTGATATCACTTTTATCCTATCGTGCCTTACTAAGATTGTCACGGTGCTTTGTTTTGGCAAACCCACACATGTTCAATCGAAGTCTTGACGAGTATTTTTAATTGGAATGCATCTTGATTGACTTAATATTATTAGAGTGATTTAAAGATCTCATGATTTTATTAATATTGAAAATATGTCTGGTACATATACATATATACATATCTACATATATGTATATCAAGCATCAATATTAATAAAACGATAAACATGCATCACATACATCAACATAAAAAAATGTGACATGGTTATAGCCCCAACTAATGATTTTCTCAAGCCAATGAGAAAATCTAAAAGGTCAACCTAGGGGTAACTTCTCCAAGCACCTCTTTGGTCCTTTTGTGAATGGCCTTCTCGTCCCGGCACCATGGTCCATCTTCATTGATCTCCATCAATAAAACTCTTCCTCGAGTTACATTCGAGGGGGAGCATAGGGGAGGGAATACATACTGAAATAAATAGAGAAGGCACGACTCGCAGGTCGTATTTAAAATTACAATCATCCACAAAATTCCTATCTAATAGGTCATAGGGCTATAACTATGCACCATGCTCACATAAAACATGCTAGGACATAAATGAATTAAATTCTAAACAATTTAAAATTTAATTCTAAGATAATAAAACTGTAAAATAAAATTATGAATTTATCGCACGGACATCAAATGTCTTGGACCCCGCGGACATCGAATGTCTTGGACCCCGCGCACGAGAGCGGCGGCGCACCCGCCCATGTGGGCGGTTGCCCGCCCCTCCATGTGGGCGGTCGCCCGCCCCTGCTTGTGGGCGGTCGCCCGCCCACTCATGGGGCAGTCGCCATCCCCCTTGTGGGCGTGGTCGCCCGCCCCTTTTGGGCGGTCGCCCACCTTGCGAACCCTGCTCACTCGACTTTTGAGATACGGTCGCCTTCCTCGCGTGCTACATTCGCCCGACTATCGATTTACGTTCACTCGCCTTGCTATATCAGTCTCGCGCAAACAAGTATCCAATACAGAAAATTTATCAATATATCATATATTATTTTTACGATGATTTCCACAATCTTATTATAACATATCATATATGTTTTTACTGTTTATAATAAGCACGAAAGCATTAACTCATAATCTGATAACACAATTTATCATGCAACCCCGGTATGAGCTTCGTACACGGCTCTGATACCACTGTAAGGAATCCAACAAGCAAATACGCAGCAGAATAAAATTTTTTGGATTCCCAACCGAGGACCTATACGGGTGTTCATATCGGGTGTCAAGAGTTATACCTTTGTAGCGTGTTTGATGCAGTAATCTCGAAGCAAACATCCACGAGTCAGGAGCAAAGCCCGATCAAATCAATGAAGGGATGTTGAAGAACAAGTTGCTAGACTTGTTATTCAACTAGAAGACGAAGAGCTACAAAGATATGAGATGTTGGTTGCACCTCCAAACTCTTCGAACGGCGGCCTTTTTGGTTTTAGGTTAAAACCAATTTGTTAATTCTGAATTTGACGTCTCACCCCTTTCTCATATGCATGTCTAAATAAATAGATAAATAATAGGCGGCTTAATTAGGTTTTCCGAAAACACTTTAAGCCCAATCAATATTTATCTTTATATTGCATATTCATATATATATATCTTCATATATATATAATCGGCCATAATAATATAACGTATTATTATTGTATGATCAAGACTCTTCCTAATCAACTTAATTCATCCAATGAATTCTCCCTTTATCGATTTAATCTTTTGTGGACCCTTTAGGATCTTGTAACTTTGGCAGTGACATATAATCTAATTTTATGTTACAAGCAAAGAGCGGTATCTAGCAACACATCAAGGCTACTCAAGGTACAAGAATGTCATTGTCTCGACATAACCTATGGCCTATGATAATATTAACCATGTAACTTAATCCATTTGTCCTATGTGTTTAGATTAAACACGAGTCATGGAACAGTCATGCTCGTATAGCTCAATCTTTTATTTCTTGATCCCAAGTAAACTAGAATAAATGAATAAGCTCGATATCACATATCGACTCATTCGAGCATGGCCATGCATTTTAGTCTTACTTGATCAAGGGCCCAAGCACTTCTCCTGTTATATAAGAGGGACAAATCCTATCTTGATCACTCAACATCCCTCTACATAATTTGTGGTGTATCCAATGATTGTCTTTATAGTTTACCCTGTTACAGGTAAAGTTTGACAATATCAAGATACACGACTCCTTATGTTGGGATCTCTGGTGATCTCAAGTCGTAAGGATTACATACATTATTATCACTATGAGAATTGCTTATGACATTCATATAACTATCCATGTAGCATTCTCATGGTGGGTCTGTCTAGTCATTGTTTTCTAACATGTACCCATATGTTGATTTTATATCTCATATCCATGAACAATTATCAATCAATACATACTACTCTCAATGCATTATCATTATCCTTATTCATGATAATACTTGACTAGGGACAATCTTTAAGAATAATACAATATTATTCTAAGGACATTAACATATATATATATTCATAGTACACATACATTTGAATAATATATAATAATGAATTACCTTTAATAAAATCATATTACATTGTATGCCAAAATCAATCATCTAATGAGTTGTCTTAGGGCATATCCCAATAATATACATGTGTCTCTTGGCTTTTGGTTCTGGGTGTTGATCTTAGCTTGCATTATTTTATGGTATTTAGTAATTGCGCCCTGTTCATATAAACGTGCATCTTGGATTTTGGTTTTGGGCGCTGCCTTTTTTTTTTTGTTTCTTGCAATTTGTTATCAATTTGTGGTTTCGCATCATGACTACTGAAACTCTCTCTATCAAACTTTCCGGTAAGAATTACGCTGTCTGCGAGTTTCAAATTCGCATGTTTCTGAAGGGCAAATCACTTTGGGGACCCATTGATGGCTCTTGTGTAGCACCTAGTGAGAGCAAATAATTGTCTCAATGGGAGACGAATGATGCTTGGATAATTTCGTGGATTCTTGTGAACACTATCTGCTGCTTTACCACGTCCAAAGAAATGTGGGATTACTTTAAACGGATATATTATCAGGGCAACACTGCTCGGCAATTTAAACTTGAACTTGACATTGTGAATTACTCGCACAGCAATTTGATGATGGAGCAATATTACTTTGCTTCCTTAACCTCTGGCGTGAGTATTCGGACATTCTCTATACTACTGTATCCAAAGAAGCTCTCTCTACTCTTCACGACATTCATGCGGTTAGCCAACACGATCAGTTTCTGGTGAAATTGCATCCCGAATATGAGAAAACTCGAGCAGGATTACTGAACCGCAACCCTGTTTCGTCTTTTGATGTGTGTTTTGGTGAACTTCTGCGTGAAGAGAAATGGTTGGCCACTCATTGCACTCTTAACTCTTCCCCGTCAGATTCTACGGTTGTCAATGTTGCGTATGCTGTGCATAGAAAGTTTCAAAATTGTAGTCCACTCAATGTTATAGCTTCAAGGGTTACGACCATATTGCTCGCAACTGCGCTAAGAAGTTCTGCAATTATTGTAAACAAAAGGATCACATTATTGCTGATTGCTCTACGGTTACTGCTCCCTGTGCCTGGGGTTCTTTGTCGGCTGACAAAACTCTTCTTGCCGCTCCTTCGCAGCCCCTTACACCAGATATGGTTCAGCAGATGATTCTTTCGGCGTTCTCTGCTATCAGCCTTCAAGGCAATGGTAAGATTGTTTCATCTCCTTGGTTTGTGGATTCCGGCACATCTAACCATATGACTGATTTGCCTACTTCTTTGTACAAAATTCGCAAATATGTTGGTTCTCAACATATCAGATAGCTAATGATCATAATCTTCCGATTACACATGTCAGTGATATCAACTCTTCTTTTAATGATGTATTTATATGTCCTGGGCTATCCACCAGTGTGCTTTCTGTTAGTCAGTTGGTTGACAAAAATTGCACTGTGAGTTTCTCACATGATGGTTGTCTTGTGCAGAATCATGTATCGGGGAAGGTTATAGCGAGGGGGCCTAAAGTGGGACGTCTGTTTCCTCTCCAGTTTATTGTTTTCCCTACTTTATTTTTATCTTGCTTTACAGTTTCAAATAAGCCTGTTTATCGACATAAATGTTTGAGACATCCGAATAATGTTGTTTTATTACATTTAATGAAACATGGTTTTTAGGAGAATATGCCCCCGACTTCTAATTTTTCATTGTTACTTGATTGTTCTACTTGCAAACTTGAGAAAAGTAAGATTTTACCATTTCCGACTGATGGTAATCGTACTCATGAATGTTTTGAGCTTATTCATAGTGATAGCTGGGGTATTTGTGATGCCCTACGACTTGTTTAATGTTAATTAAGGTATTATCATTTTTAAAATAATATGTTATTTCACATTAGAAATCGAACATCTTTTAAGGACAAGTTCGAAAATTTGAATGTTATTGATGATGATAACATGAAAGTGATAAAGCATTGGGTTGTATCAAATTATCAAGAATAGTTAAAAAATTTCTTGACTCGATAATGATAACAATAAAGTATTTTAAAATAATAAAAACATATTAGTGGAATTGATAGGAGTATTGGAATAGCACAAAGTGAAAAGGACCGAGAAGCAACAAATTAGGTGTAAAGGTAGTATAGTGGAATTTAATACAAAGATGACGAAATTCACATAATTATCAAACTTGCTTATTAAAATATTAATGCAGAGATAGAGATTACTATAGCCTTATATACGTGTCCCTTCCTTAAAAACCCAACTTTGCAACATACACATCCAGCAGTAGAGGAAAAGAGAAAGGCGAGAAAGAGGAGAGAAAAAGAAGGGAATTGGGTTTTCCTCTATAATTTTATTAAAAGCTCAAGTCAAAACGTTGCTTCAACTTTGAAGTAATTGCAAATTTGCACTCTTCTTTCTGTTTGTTTTCATCTTGATTGACGTTTCGCACCAAATTCTATGGATTGATCGAAAGAGTGAAGAAAATGATGAGAAATAAATGTATGTTGCAATCGAAACATATACGACAAATATCTGTATCATTTGATATATGATTTGATGAACTATGTGACTTATGTAAACTTACGTGGCTTTGTGATTTATTTAGATTATGTGGCATTCATAGCATCGATGTATGAAAATAAATGTTGTGTTAACACACATAATTTTTATACATACATCGATGCACGACATGCGCATTGAGCTATTCTCCTTAAATACCCTTTTATTTTGGATTCTAGGATAATCATTGGAGATTGGTACCGCGATACTATGACATACATTAAATGGCCCGAGAGGTATAGGGATCGTGATCTTCTCTGATTACCATGATTTGTTGAAACGAGGGGTTGGTGGCTGATGTCACCCGTGCATGTCCCTGACTATGTCGAGACTTGGGATGTGATGTTGCTTTCATGACGCATCACTGATTATCCCTTATGCTTGGCAAGCTCGAGCTACTATGATTTGATAGCGATTTGATTGATTCTGATATACCTAGTGGATGGGTGATTGACCTAATATCGACACGACATTCATTGCATTGCATTAAATCATATAACACATTTTATAGATAAATGTTGTATATATTTGATTGTTCCATATTGGGCTTTGCTCACCCCCAGGGGGGGTGCTGTTGTTGTCTTTGTGTGTGGACAATGTCAGGTAGTACAGGTGGCCAGGATCCGAGACATGTTACATCCGGTGGGAGCCACACTTGCGAGGTTTTATTTTTTACTTATCCCAGTAGTATATGTACTAGGGGGTGTCCCTGAGTGTGAGGAGTTTATGTATATATAGTTTATTTTAGCCCAATATGGATATGTATTTAATAGTTTGAGTTGTGTATGCTGGTTTGTGTTGATGGATATAAAATTGATAATATATATATATATATATATATATATATATATATATTGACTATTGGTATTGGTGGTATGTTCTTCGAACGATGAGCACATGCCGAAATTGTTAGGGCCACATGTTATTAAATGTTAAATAATTCTTCCATTGTTTTAGGTATAATTATCATTGTGTAATCATAATCACATGATTAGGATTGGACCCTCACAGTAGAGCATAACTGGGAATGCTCGAGAACGTTGAGTCTTGTACACACTTGAATAGGCACAAATAAATATGTGCTCTTGTGTTTGAATTATTTGACTTATTTGCTCTTACTTGACTTCGTTTGACTTGGTTTGATGTTACATGAGATTGATATGTGAATTTGTTGATTTTATGTAGGATATTGCTCACGATATTAATAATATACTATTGTGAATAAACTTTTAGATTTGGCAGTATGCGGTAGGGAAAGAGTATGTACTCTGAGACCTACTAACAATGAACTCCTGAATATGCTATATAAATTGATTGTAAATGAATGTGGTTAGAGCAATGTAATTGCTCCTAAACCTATTGGAAGTAAGAACGTCGAATGATAGATTTGTTGTGATGTAATGTTCTTAGATTTGATTGAGGTATATTTGTTTTGGGACATAGAGCTACCTACATTTTCGGCATTTAGAATGCTTGAAAAGGTGAGACATTATTGTGATAACATGACAATTGGGGTTCAACATTGTTATAAATAGTATAGTGCTGAACGTGTCGTATAAAAACATTGTTATATGTTTGAAGATATGACAATGTGAGATATGGTGTTTGAACTTTTGGCACTATTCTTGGAAATTTTATCATTCGAATAAATTTTCATGTATCTCTTTGTATTTGGAGAAATTGAATGGTTAATTGCAACAAGTTATTAGAATTTGTTGTAGAATATATATTGAACTCTTTGTCATGATTAGTTACTTATAAATGATGGTTCTCAGGATGCGTATGCAAAAGTCATAAAAGGCTTATCTATCAGCTATGGAGATATCATAAGGAGATAAAATGACAAAATCGTTATATCCACCCACTTTATCTTTATGTGGGGGAGGTTATCTTCTCTAATCTTCTGATATCTGAGTCTATAATAATCTATAAGAAAAGTATATTGCTTATCCTTATGGCATATTATGATTGTTGGGATAATGATATTATTCTCTGGTGAATATGAAGTAAATTATGAGTGATGAATTAGCTCGTAATTTATGTGAAAATTTAATTTAATAACCAAGTTGAAATTTTAAATTGTTTGATGTAGCACAGATGTGTGACACATCCGTATTAAAGAAAGAATGTACATATGTATCGGACGTGATCCGGACCCTGTGTAAAAGAATTAAATTTTTGGTAAAATAGTTTGATTAAATTTTATTGACATAGACCTGCCCGGATGTGGCATGGATCTAATATTTTAGCAAACTTTATTTGTTTTACTCGGAACTGACATGGACCTATGCATGTATGTGTAATGGATATCGTCTTCAAGGAATAATGATTTTTTTTTGTTTTGGCTTTGGATAGAATTTGCATGGATCCGAGTATTAACTCGGTATAGATTCCGTGCATTTGTGGTAAAGTTCTGGGAAAGATTCCTGCATATACCTCCAAAGAGACGAGTATCTAGTTTTGGGAATCACGACCATTTCAAAGATTTTCATGTGTATAAACTGATTCGACTTGAATGAGTCGAAATTATTATATGATATTTTGTATGGCTATGAATTGTGCTTCTTTACGTATGCTAATGGATCTGCACTCTTAGTAGTATCAGGTGTCAATCAAAAGCCACTATGTGTCTACAACTATCTTGTATGCTCGATATATGGTTAAGTCATACGATTCTTCTAATTCTTGATATTTTCATGGACTTGATGAGTCGGGTCTTTTGAAAAAATTCCTTGATTTGATTGTGATTGTTCCTATTAATGATCTCTTGGTTATTCCAAGATGAAAATATGATGTGTTGAATAACTGGAACTTGATATTTAAGATTGTATGTACAAAATGCTTCTGACCAGCTGTCCAATCTGAAGTTGGAATTGCATTGAATGGTAATATTTTAATCATGCTATAAAGGAACTAGTATTTGTAGGATATCTGAAATCAATATTTCAGTTCCCTATGAAGACGTGATGATATATGTCAAACTATCCAAATGAAAATTTTGGATGAACAAAGTGATACTCTTGTGTCACGTCATTGCTCGACATGGTATTCATGTTGCTCCAACTAAGGTTAAAGCAGTGTCAAATTGACCGATACATTCTAATGTTCTTGAGGTCCGATGTTCATGGGTTTAGCGGGATTCTTAACGTTGTTTTATCAAAAGGTTTTGTTTTGGAAATGGCTAAACCTATTACTCAGCTGACACCGAAAAAAATAAAAAAATGTATTTGGTCAGATGAGTGTGAAGTTATTATTCTTGAGACCCTGTATATATTTTTGAACTGGTAACAACTGTTTTCGCTTTAAAAATGTGACGTCACTATTTATACGGGGAAAATTGTTTTTATTCGGACCACGAGAGCTTCAAATACTTGTTCTCTCCATTTGATCTCAATATGAGGCAATGCAGATGAATATCTATGAAAGAATTTAGTTTCTACTGTTCAAATCACCAAGGTACATGTGAATATTTATACATTGGATTAAATTTTATTTCTGCAATTTGTTAAGAATATTGCTATTGAGCTTAAATCTGATTTGTGGTATCAAGTGGCACAAAGAAATAATGTTTTCCTCTCGAATATTAAGAATTCCTATCTTCTGTATTTTTATCTGAATTTAGACCGTTTAAAGGGCTTATGATGACTTTCTGGTCAATGGATTGTCCCTACGATTCTAGAATTGCAACATGTTTGATTTATCCCCTTTCCATGACCTATCTAGATAAATTGTGAATTGTTGGTATATTGAAAAATGTACCAAGATTGCTGAAAGCATTTGTTTTGTTTTTGTTTGTTCAGGACCCTAAGTTTATTTTTAAACTTTGGGACCATTATAGAATGCAAAGTTTATTTGTCAGATTGTGAGGACTACGTATTATTTGTAGTCTGACAATCAAAGTAAACGTACTATGCTAAACTAAAATACTATCGAGAGTAATTTGTTTTCTCGATTAATGTCTTAGTAACAATTTAATTGTATTTTGAATTCCGGGATTAATTCCAGAATATATTTGAGTTGATTATGTGTTTGAATATGTATTGTATATATGATCTGAATCATTGAAGAAGGTACAATATACCTATGTTCAAGGAATCAACGTGTAAATGATATTGATGGAATACAAGAAGTGGATAATAAGATTTAGTGGATGCTAGAATGAGGGAACACTGCTCAGACGTAGTGAGTTCGTTATAAGAACAAGTGTGGACGCTTCTCGAAATGTCAACATGGTGATCTAATCATTTTACAAAATATCTCATGTTAAAGGTGAGTTGAGTTTTGTAAGCTTTTCAAACAAATTGATAATCTTACATATTAATTGACATTATTATTATTGTTGTTGTTGTTTGTAATGTGTTTCGTACCTCAATATTGAGGATTATGAACATGATTTGATATGTATTCTTCAACCTGATGAGTTTGAATTTAATTATTCAATGTTCTGCACCGAATGATTAGTTTTGTGTTCTAAATTGAAAAGGTGGTTTCTTAGAACCTTAATGCTAAATGAATGGAGTTTATGAAGTTGATGTCTTTCGATTATAGTATTGACATGTACTCTAATTGGATAATGATTTATGATATGCACTTGTGAGATTTCGAGGACGATATTTTTTTTAAGTGGGGGATAAATGTGATGCCTACGACTTGTTTAATGGTATTAAGGTATTATAATTTTTAAAATAATATCTTAATTCACATTAGAATCGAACATCTTTTAAGAACAAGTTCGAAAATTTGAAAATGTTATTTATGATGATAACATGAAAGTGATAAAGCATTGGGTTTTATCAAATTATCAAGAATAGTTGAAAAAATTATTGACTAGATAATGATAACAATAAAGTATTTTAAAATAATAAAAACATATTAGTGGAATTGATAGGGAGCATTGGAATGGCACAAAGTGAAAAGGACCGAGAAGCAACTAATTAGGTGTAAAGGTAATATAGTGGAATTTAATACAAAGATGACGACTCACATAATTATCAAACTTGCTTATTAAAATATTAATGCAGAGATAGAGATTACTATAGCCTTATATACGTGTCCCTTCCTTAAAAACCCAACTTAGCAACATACACATCCAGCAGTAGAGGAAACGAGAAAGGCGAGAAAGAGGAGAGAAAAAGATGGGAATTGGGTTTTCCTCTATAATTTTGTTAAAATCTCAAGTCAAAACTTTGCTTCAACTTTGAAGTAGTTGCAGATTTGCATTCTTTTTTCTGCTTGTTTTCATCTTGATTGAAGTGCCGCAACAAACTCTATGGATCGATCGAAAGACGGTGAAGAAAATGATTAGAAATAAAGGTATGTTGCGATCGGGAAACATACGACAGGTATCTGTATCATTTGATATATGATTTGATGAACTGTGTGACCTATGTAAACTTACGTGGCTACGTGATTTATTTAGATTATGTGACATTCATAGCATGCAAAATTGGCATGTCAATGTATGGAAATAAATGTTTTGTTAACACATCATTTTATACATACATCGATGCATGATATGCACGTGAGCTATGATCCTTAAATACCCTTTTATTTTGGATTCTGGGATAATTATTGGAGATTGGTACCGTGATACTGTGACCGGCATTAATGGCCCGAGAGGTATAGGGAATCGTGGTCTCCTCTGATTACCATGATTTGTTGAGACGATGGATTGGTGGCACCTTGCTGATGTCATCCCGTGTATGTCCCTGACTATGTCGAGACTTGGGATGTGATGACGCTTTGATGACGCATCACTGATTATCCCTTATGCTTGGCAGCTCGAGCTACTATGATTTGATATCGATTTGATTGATTCTGATATACCCAGTGGATGGGTGATTGACCTGATATTGACACGACATGCATTGCATTGCATTGCATCATATAGCACATTTTATAGATAAATGTTTGTATATATTTGATCGTTCCATATTGGGTTTTGCTCACCCCCAAGGGGGGTTGTTGTTGTCTTTGTGTGTGGACAATAGCAGGTGGTACAGGTTGTCAGGATCCTAGACAGGGTACATCAGGTGGGAGCCACACTTGAGAGGTTTATTTCCCTACTTATCCCAGTAGTATATGTACCAGGGGTGTGTCCCTGGAGTGTGAGGAGTTTATGTATATGTAGTTTATTTTAGCCCAATATGGATATGTGTTTAATAGTTTGCATTGTGTATGCTGGTTTATGTTGATAGATATGAAATTGATGGTATATATATATATATGGTGGTATGTTCCTCGTACGATGAGGTCATGCTGAAATTTTTAGGGCCACGTGGTACCTAAAAATTAATTAACACCATAAATATCACATAAACATAATTAATCACATGATTAGGTTTGGGTCGTCACAGCATTGCTCCTGTTACTTCACATGCTCATTATAAGTATTTTGTGACTTTCATTGATGACTTTTGTCGATTTACTTGGGTGTGTTTTCTTCGTTCCAAGGCTGAGATTCTTACTATCTTTCAGACTTTTGTCGCATATGTTGAAACACAATTCTCCACTTCGATTTAGTATCTTCATTCCGACAAGGGGTGAATATATGTCTCAGGCCTTCATACTTTTTTGCAACAGAAAGACATTATCTCTCAGTACTGATGCCCATATACTCCCCAACAAAATGGTCTGCTGAATGCAAAAAGTGTCACTTATTAGATATGGTTCGTACTTTACTATTAGAATCATCCGTGCCACCTACCTTTTGGATTGTGGCCTTATCTATGGCCGTCTATCTTATTAATCGGCTTCCCTCCTAGACCTTGAACTTTGAGTCTCCGTACTTTCGGTTACATGGCACCTATCTGAATTATCATCCACTTTGTACCTTTGGTAGTACGTGTTTGTCCACTTACCTTCTCACGAGCGCCACAAACTTTCTGCTCAGTCTGTCAGGTGTGATTTCTTTGGGTATAATACTACCCACAAAGGATATGTTTGTTATGATGCGATTTCTAAACACATGTGTATTTCTCGCGATGTTACTTTCTTTGAAAATTTGTACTACTTCCAGCATCATAATCATTCCACTGATCTTGTTTTCCTAACTTGTTTTGATGATATTGCCCCTTCTGCTGACCGATTCAAACCAGGCTTTGTCTATGAACGACGTCGGCCCCGACACCTCCTCCCGCTCCTGATCCATCCCTGGGACAAGATGTTCTTCAATGTTCCTTACGCCAAACTCGTCGCCCAGCTAGGTATGGTTTATCTGCTACTTTAGCCGATGTTGTTCCTAAATCTTATTCTCGGGCTGCAAAACAAGCTTGTTTGGTGAAAGCTATGAATGAGGAACCTCAAGCTCTGTTAGAAAATCATACTTGGGATCTCGTGCCTTGTCCTGTGGATGTTAAACCCATTGGTTCTAAATGGGTGAAAACATGTTCTGATGGGACTCTTAAACATTACAAAGCTCGACTCGTGGCCATGGGCAACCATCAAGAGTATGGGTTTGATTATGATGAAACATTTGCACCCGTTGCTAAAATGACTATTGTTCGGCTTGTTCTTGCTATTGCCGCTTCTCAGAGCTTGCCCTTGCATCAAATGGAT
Source organism: Haberlea rhodopensis (assembly GCA_907163345.1). Lineage (NCBI taxonomy): Eukaryota > Viridiplantae > Streptophyta > Magnoliopsida > Lamiales > Gesneriaceae > Haberlea > Haberlea rhodopensis. The sequence goes on along the minus strand of CAJQUN010000125.1, from coordinate 1,466,540 downwards.
GTCAAAAATGCATTTTTACTTGGAGATCTTAAGGAAGACATTTATATGACCTCTCCACCAGGGATGTTTTCTACACATTCATCGACTGTTTATAAGCTCCGACGATCTCTCAATGGCTTGAAGCAAGCTCCACATGCTTGGTTTGACAAATTTCGGACCACACTTCTTCGACTCTCCTTTGTCCAAAGTCAGTTTGATTCTTCTTTATTCTTTTGCAAAACTAATAATGGCATGGTTCTTCTTTTGGTGTATGTGGATGACATTGTTATCACAGGATCCGACTCCACTTTGATTTCTGAGTTACAACAGAATCTTCAACGCTTGTTTCATATGAAAGATTTGGGTCCCTTGCACTATTTTTTAGGTCTTGAAGTGTTGTCTACTCCTATTGGCATGTTCTTGCACCAACATCGGTACACCCAAGATTTGATCTCCATGGTTGGTCTTCAGCATGGCCGCCCTGCTGATACTCCTTTGGAAGTATATGTGAAATATTATAATGACGAGGTCGAGTTTCTATCGGGTCCATCGATGTATCGTCAACTCGTTGGGAGTCTTAATTATTTGACGATTACTCATCCTGACATCTCCTTTGTTGTTCAACAAGTTAGTTACTTTATGCAAGCTCCTCGTCATCTTCATCTCAACGCCGTTCAACATATCATTCGCTACTTAAAGGGGACTTCTTCTCGTGGGCTCTTCTTTCCTGTCAATTTTACAGTTGAACTAATTGCCTATAGTTACGCTGATTGGGCAGGTTGTCCGAACAATCGACTTTTGGTTTCGGGATGTTATGTTTTGGTTCTTCACTCATTTCTTGGAAAGTAAGAAACAAGACCGAGTGTCTAAATCCTCCACTGAATCCGAATATAGGTTGATGTCCTTGGCCTGTTCTGAGCTTGTATGGCTATGCCGATTATTGACTGAGCTTGGCTTCTATCAAGTTGCTCCTACACCTCTTCATGTTGATAATACAAGTGTTGTTCGTATCATTGCTAATTCGGTGTACCATAAGCGTACCAAGCACATTGAGGTAGATTGTCACTATATACGTGAGGCTTATGATTATAATGTTCTCACTCTTCCGCATACTCCTTTGACTCTTCAGATCGCTGATATAATTACGAAGGCTCCTTCCCATCCTCGCCATGATTTTCTTGTTGGCAAATTGTTGCTTTTTCAAGTTCCAGCATCAATTTGAGGGGGATGTTATAAGGAAAGATTGTATAGTATACGGCAACTCGCATGTATCTTTATATTTACCGATATTGTGCATTATAAGTTAGGAAAGTAAATCATGTAATTCGGAAAGTAAATATCATTAAGGATTTGTGTATCTTGTATATGTGATTATAAAAGAAAGAGTAATAGAGAAGAATGCCAATTGGAATCCAAAAATTACAGGTTCAATTCGTATGCACAGTCTTAAACATACAACACCATAATTCACCTACCAATCTCTACACACTCTCTTCACTTCTCTTGTTGCTCTTTTGGCTTGTGCTTGATGTTGAGCTTGGAAATTACATTACAAACTTGTTGTGAAGCAACATCAAAGTGAAGTGGTAAGAATTTAGTTATATGTGAGCTTACATAAGCATATATATGTGTAGAGTAGTTCCTCAAGTATGGTGAGGCAAGTTTGACTTGCTATGAAGTTTAATTTAGTGGAATAAGTTGTGTTGTTATGAAAATATGTTCATATGATGATGTTGTAATGTTTTATGAATTGTTGGTGTTGATATAGGAAGTGTAGAGAAGAAACCATGGAAAGAAGCTTGAAAATCGCAATGTTCTGAAAATAACAGAGCATAGCGATCGATCGCTAGGTACGCGGCGGTCGATCACTAAAGGCTAAGAACAAATGAGGCGGTGTGTTTAGCGATCGATCGCTGGTTTGTACCGATCGATCGCTAGGTGGCGATCGATCGCCTGAAGGTAGAGATCGATCGCATATAAGACAGAAAGTTTGTATTGAAAATGTGAAGTTGCAGCGATCGATCGCTGGTTATTACTGATCGATCGCTAGGTTATTAACTTGGAGGGATCGATCGCTATAAATGACCGATCGATCGCTAGATTGAATTTATGAAAAAATATTATATTTTCTTGGTATTTGTATAATGGAATGGATTATAACATTGCATAGTTGATATGTATGTAGCGCCATCTCAGGGGATAGGTCAAATAGGAGGTTAAACAATAACTCCTGCTTTTCTATCTTGAAAGGACGACAGATACGTGTTGACGTACGAGTATTGATGATAAATTTATGTTCTACATATGTGATGATGGATCTATATATTGTTGAGATATGTTATTGTTGATGTTGTTGATCCATGAGATTGGTGTTGTGAGGCACGATGCTATTGAGGCATGTGATTAGTGTTCTGAGGCACGATGCTATTGAGGCATGTGATTCGTGTTGTGAGGCACGATGCTGCTGAGGCATGTGATTTGTGCTGTGAGGCACGGTGATGTTGAGGCATGAAATGGGATTGTTATAACTTGTGAGTTATCTATATAATATATGTTGTTAATATGAAGATGTGAAGAGGTTCCACTGACTTATTGAGCAGAAAAGCAATGTCATACGTGATTCCTTATAACAGGGTGATACATATTGGATATGTCATGACATATTATATTGTATTGTATTATATTGTGATGATGTATGGACAGGAACAACCAAAAAGGGGTATTTCAAATGCATGAAATACAGGAAGTCGTTTATATAGTGTTTATGCATTGCATTGATGTTGGATTGTGAACATCATTTATATACTCATGTTGTGTGTGGTTGTTCTATAGGGATTCATAGCTCGGGAAGGCCGGGATTGTGAGTACCTTCTGTTTCTAGGAATTAACTGATTGAGATTAGCAGTTTGACATGTAAATGATGTGCATGATGTGATGTATATGAAAATATAATAGAAAGACATAGTGAAAATCTTGATCAGTAGTGATGGTATGGTAATCCTGATAAGTAGAGAATGTTATTTACTTAATTAAATGCTTATTGAGGATAAAGGTGACGAGGCTCCACAAGTGTTATTTATTTACTTACCATGCCTTTATTTTGATAGACATAGGTGCCTCCCACTCTTTTGTGTCACTTGAGTTTATTGATATACACTCGTCTCCACTGACCACACCCCTCTCAGTCTCGACACCCCGGGGAAAGACTATTATTGCTCCATGTACCGTTTTTGATTGTCTCATTTATTTTTGCGGGAAACATACTGAAGGAGATTTGATTGTATTAGAAATGAAGGATTTTGATTGTATTGTGGGAATTGATGTCTTGAGCAGATATCAAGCCGTTGTCGATTGTTGCCAGCGAATAGTTCCTTTTCGTCCTGAACAAGGGACTAAGTGGACATTCTATGGGAATGGTTCTCATCCAAAGATTTTGTTAGTGTTTGGTATCAGAATGTCACGGTTGTTGGAATGTGGTCTACTGGATATCTGATCTATGCTATTAATATTACTGAGGGGAAGAAGTGAAGATAAATTTGAGATACCAGTAGTTGCTGAATTTGCCGAAGTATTTCCGGATGAAATCCCAGGATTCCCTCTGCTTCGAGAGGTTGAGTTTGGATAGAATTATTGCCACATGTCTCTCCTATTTCTCGTGCACCGTATCGAATGGCACCGACGGAATTAAGGGAATTGAAGGTTCGGCTGCAAGACCTTATTGACAAGGGATACATATGTCCTAGTGTATCGCATTGGGGTGTTTCCATCTTGTTTGTGAATAAGAATGATGGCTCAATGCGGTTGTGCATTGACTACCGGCAGCTGAACAAGGTAACGATAAAGAATAAATACCTTCTCCCATGTATTGATGATCTATTTGATCAGTTGCAGGGAACGATGATTTATTAGAAGATAGACTTGAGGTTGGGATATCATCAGATACAGGTTAGGGAGGAAGATGTGCAGAAGACAACATTTCGAACTCGCTATGGACATTATGAGTTCTTGATTATGCCTTCGGGGTGACCAATGCCCCAGTTGTCTTCATAAGTTTGATGAACCGAGTATTCCAATCATACCTTGATCCGTTTGTTATTGTATTCATCACTGATATTTTGATCTATTCTAGGAGTGAGGAAGAGCACGTACGACATTTACGAGCCATGATTCAAAGTCTTCGGGATAATGAATTGTATGCCAAATTCAGCAAGTGTGAGTTTTTGTTAGACAATGTGGTATTTCTTGGCCACTTGATTTCCAAGAACTGGATATCGATTGATCCAGGGAAAGTAGAGGCATTATTAGAATGGTTTGTGCCTACATCTGTGCCTAAAGCTCAAAGCTTTCTCGGTTTAGCAGGATATTATCGGCGTTTTGTCGAGGGATTTTTGAATATTGCTAAGTCGTTGACACATTTGACACAAAAAGGAATACCATTCTATTGGTCTGATGCATGTGAGCAGAGTTTTCAGGATTTGAAGCATCAGTTGACGGCTGCCCCAGTATTGGTGATTCCCATAGAAAATAAGAGATTTGCTTTATATACCGATGCATCATTGCAAGGATTAGGTTGTGTATTGATGCAGGATAAGCATGTAGAGGCTTATGCTTCGAGAAAATTAAAGCCACATGAGACGAGGTATCTAGTGCATGATTTAGAGTTGGCAGCCATTATCTTTACATTGAAGATTTGGCGGCATTATTTATATGGCACGTCGTTTACTATATATACTGATCATAAGAGCCCGAAGTTTTTGTTACTCAAGCCGATTTAAATATGAGACAAATGAGATGGATGGACCTATTGAAAGATTGTGATTGTGAAATTGGTACCATTCGGGTCGAGCCAATTTGACAGCCGATGCTTTGAGTCAAAAGTTGTGATATTCCTGAAATAATTATGTGCATTTGGGCATTATTTATTTTTATGTGATATTTATGGTGTTAATTAATTTAGTGTTGAATTAATTATTATGGTGAAATGCTTATTCATGCGGTGGGCGTGACATGCAGAGCGCATGTGATGCATGTTGGGAATTTGGGTGTTGGCATGGTTTATTTGTGGTGGATAAAGATTATTTTGGTAAAGCATGTATTTAATTGAGGTTATGGTGCATATTTGGAAAATGCTTTTAAAATATCATGTTGGAGATATTTTATATATCATACTAAATACATGGGTTTGGTTTTAATTAAACACCTTTGCCCCACTACCCCACTCTTTACCCACAATCACCCAACCCTTCCCCCAAAAACCCCAATCTCGATTTTGAGCAAGGAGATGAGGATAAAATCTTTGCAAATCTTCATTTGTGGGATTTCTTGGTAGGATTTTAAGCCTTGAAGGGTATGAATCTCTCCTTGTTTGATTTATTATGTTTTGTGGTTGAAATGAGTTTGTATTAGGGATTTGAAATGGGTTTGTTTTGGGTATGTGATGTATTTGGTTGGGTGTTGGAATTTTGGTGTTATTAAGATATATATTGAAGGCTTATGGTGTTTTGATGTTGTTGGTTTGATGGTGTTTGAGTTGGTACGGATTGGGGAAGAAAAATGGTGATTTTCAGGTTGCAGGTCGCGGCGATCGATCGCCCAAAATGGAGCGATCGATCGCACGCAGGCAGTAGCAAATTTCAGCATTTGGCGATCGATTGCCAAGTTGGGGCGATCGATCGGTGAGGCGAGCATTTGGCGATCGATCGCCAAGTTGGGGCGATCGATCGGTGAGGCGAGCGATCGATCGCTCCAAATAACGATCGATCGCCTATCGCCAGATTTTGGCATTTAAGGCTGCTGGACCTCGCGATCGATCGGAACTCAATAGCGATCGATCGCGGATCGATCGCGAGATGCCAGAATGGAATATTTTGGTTAGTTTTGTGGGATTTTGGTATCAGACTATTATTGGCTTCTAATATTGGTTTGTGTGAATGTGTAGAACCATCCCAGGTGACAACACAACCAAGGAGATAAATTCCTACGACATCTCCACTTTTGGAACAAAGGTACGTAGTGAGACGTACGGGCATCGGACGGTAAAATGTATTTTACGCATTGGATTTGGCTATGCATTATGGTTGCATACATACATTGGTTATGCATTATGGTTGCATACATGATTTTGGTTATGCATTATGGTTGCATACATTCTTTGGATGCGTTGGTGCATGTGATTGTAAGTCGAGGTTATATTCCAGTGATGAAGAATACTTGTCGCCTTCATGGCGTAGCGCTGAAGAATACTTGCCGATGTCATACCGTAGCGATGAGTGAATATTTGCCGCTATTATGTCGAAGCGAAGGTTAATTCCGCTGTCATATTACTTTAGCGAGGGATATTATTTGCCGCTGGTATTGTCGAAGCGAGGGGCATTATTGCCGCTGCCATGTCAACGCGAGAGGTATTATGCCACTGATATAATAATACTTGGAAGCTGGTTATTGGTATTAATGGAACTAGTGCATGTCATGACATACATTTTTGGTATTATAATCTATTGATTATGATTGTGATACAGGGACAACAAAAGGGAGCATTTAACTGTATTAAATACAGGAAGTGATTCGTATTTACAGTTTACGCATTTCTATATTACAATCATATTATTGTGAATATGGTTTGTTACATTCTCATGGTTTTGGGGTTGTTCCTATAGGTACTTTTTGGCATGACGAACTGAGGATCGGGTTGATGAGGTGAGCTTGTGAGGAGTGCTTTTGGTATAGAAGATGGGATTCTTTTGTATAGTCTCTACTCTAGGAGTAGTGTAAAGCTATAGGATTAACATTCATTTGGTTGGGAATGTAATTAATCCTTTTGGAACTTTATTTTGGCACTGTAATCTTAATAGCTCAAGGCATCAACACGAATCATTATACACTGATTATGCATGCTTAGTTCTTATTGTACTTAAATCCACACTTAAGGAACTAGGGTCCTTACATTAGTGGTATCAGAGCAGTGGTTAGAGAACCCGGGAATGAGTGAATGATAGCCTTAGCAACAAGTTGGCTAGGTGGTTATTTATGAGCATGTTTATGCATGTGGTGCATATTGGTGTATATAATTGTTATACTAACATTCTTATTGTCATTCATATTATCTAACGGTGTAACATATGTATTATTTATGGTATTGTTGTTAACCCTTGTATTACAGCATGGCAGCTAGAAATGTGGAAAACTTAAATGAAGAAGTTGGTGATGTCGGGAGTGTGAACGCGAGTATCGCACAGACTAATCCCCTACCACCACCAGCTGTGGGTGTTGAACCTATTGCACAGCCATTATTACCTTGGGAGCTGAATCTTACACAATTTCTGACCTTCCATCCGCCTAGATTTGAGGGTACGGAGACAGGAGAGGAAGCAGAGGAATGGCTAGAAAGGATTGAGCATATATTTGTGTATGCACCCTATGCTAGGACTGCTTGGTTAAGGCTAGCGGAATTCCAGTTGGCTAAGAAGTCTTCCATGTGATGGAAGACGACAATGATGGAGTTGAGGGCTCAGGGTATGTTGGTGGACTGACTTTATTCAGGACCCGGTTTCTGGACCCGTACTTTTCTGCTGCTGCTAGGCAGATGAAATAGGATGAGTTCACCACTCTGAAGCAGGGAAGCATGACTGTCTCGGATTATGCCATGCATTATTCATCGCTGTTGAGGCATGTTCCTGACATTGCTACCAATGGGCATGCCAAGATGAGGCACTTCTTGAAGGGCTTGAGGCCAGAATTGTTTGACCGGGTTATCTCCAACAACCCCAACTCTTTTGACGATGCTCTTACTAGAGCCAAACTGGCGGAGATAGGAGTCAGTGCTTACATGGATGTTGTATCCCCACAAGTTCCACCACCGAGGCCGGTATCTAATAATATAAGGCCGCGAGGAGAATCATTTAAACCTCGTGGGGCTCCTTCTTCTCGTCGGTTTAGTAGAAGACGAGTTGACAATCGGAGGGGTAATACCTCTACCAATAGGGGGTAAACTCAAGCAAGTAGAGTTGGGGAAGTGAAATGCCATTTCTGTGGAGGACCTCATATGATGCATGACTGTTCTGCATGTTACAGATGTGGCAAGATAGGCCACATTGCTCGGCGTTGTCCTAACCGTGAAGGACAAATGGACCTTCGGGAAGGCAGAGGGAGGTTTACTAGCGGGACAGTGCAGCAGAGGCAACCAGTGGTACCTCGACAGTTGGGAGGTCAGGCAATGGGGCCACCTCAAGGACATGTTTATGCACTGAATAGGGAGCATGCCGAGGCAGCTCCAGATGAGGTGATTGCTTGTACGTGCCTTCTATTTACATATTCTGCCTTTATTTTGATAGACACAGGTGATTCGCACTCCTTTGTGTCTGCGGATTTTGTGGAGAGACATCATGTGTGCACGTATCCATTACCCACTCCTCTTTTGGTCTCGACACCCACTGGAAAGAATGTTATTGATGATCAGTTTCTTGCTAACTGCCTCATTTATTTTGAGAGTAATGAATTAAAGACGGACTTGATTGTTTTGGGTATGTCAGATTTCGATTGCACCGTGGGCATCGATATACTGAACAGATATCAGGCAGTGGTAGATTGCCGGTAGCGGTTCCTATCTGATATGGAGATTCAGTGGACTTTCTATGGGAACGGTTCTCGTGCGAAGATTTCATTGATATCGACTGTCAAAATGTCACGGTTATTGGAACAAGGGCATACGTGTTATCTTATCTATGCCGTGGACATGGCAAAAAAGAAGAAATAGTTGAGGACTGAGGATGTACCCGTAGTGGCGGAGTTTGCCGACGTGTTTCTGGGAGGAAATTCCAGGGTTCCCGCCGACTAGAGAGGTCGAGTTTGGGATTGAGTTGCTACCGGGAACATCCGCTATTTCCCGTGCCTCTTATAGGATGGCACCGATGAAGTTAAGGGAATTGAAGGAGCAGTTACAGGAACTCCTTGACAAGGGATATATACGCCCCGGCGTATCGCCTTGGGGCGCACCTGTTCTATTAAGAAGAAGGATGGTTCGATACGTTTGTGCATCGATTACCGGCAACTGAATAAGGCAACGGTGAAGAACAAATATCCTCTCCCAAGGATTGACGACTTATTTGATCAGTTGTAGGGTACTGAGCTGTATAGCAATATTGATTTGAGGTCAGGTTACCATCAGATACGGGTCAGGGAGGAGGATGTTCAGAAGACAGCATTTCGGACTCGGTATGGGCACTACGAGTTCCTAGTTATGCCGTTCGGTGTGACGAACACCCCGGCTGTCTTTATGAGTTTGATGAACCGGGTGTTCCAACCATATCTTGACCAGTTCGTCATAGTGTTTATTGACGGCATACTTATCTACTCTCGGAGTGAGGAGGAGCACGTGAGACACTTACGGACAGTGCTCCAGATCCTCAGAGATAATCAGTTGTTTTCCAAGCTTAGCAAGTGTGAATTCTGGTTGAGCAGCGTGGTGTTTTTGGGGCATGTCATCTCTAACAGTGGGATATCAGTGGATCCCAGGAATGTGGAGGCAGTGATGGAGTGGTCTGCACCCACTTCTGTGGGCTTTTTTTAAAAAACAATTCAGAAAAAAAAAAATCACAAATACATCGAAATGTCAGAGCTTGCAAATATACCTTAAACCGTTTCTGGAAGGAGCGGCTATGCCAAGATGAGGAGCCGTTTAACCATTAAACGGTTCCTCGTAAGGTAGCAGCCACCCTCGTTGAGGGCGGCTACTCCTTCATTAGTAGCCGCCCTCGAGGGCGGCTACTCCCTTAGTTAGTAGCCACCCTCGAGGGCGGCTACTCCCTTAGTTAGTAGCTGCCTTCTTTGAAGGCGACTACTAATTGATAAACAGTCTCCCTCGCTGAGGGCGGCTACTCGTTGGTTAGGAGCCGCCGCCTGTACAGGCGGCTCTTAACTTTACCCTGTTTACCCGTTGTCGTCACGTGCTCCTTTATGTCTCGTCGTAGTGTTTGTCCGTTGTTGCGTGCTTCTTTATGTTTCGTCGTAGCATATATAGTCAACTTATATGTCACTTCATATGAACTTTATCATGTATCTTTTGCTTTCCATCACATAAATTTTTATTTTTATTTCATACTTTTACCCCGACAAAAAATTAATCATATTATATATGAAATATTTGTAAATATTACACCCGTGAACTTTTAACTTTTACGAAAATTCATATCTGAAAATGTGTATAAATAACGTGAAGATAAAATATTTTCGACACCAGAATCCTTCAACAAATTTGCTCTTTCAATATTTTCGGTACATCAAAAGTTTGAATCAAAATATTTCTTATTTGTTCAAAATGGATTCGATTTCGTGCTGCTATATTTTGGTGGTAATCTTATTATTGGAAACGGATCGGTCGAATATAGCATTCCACCAGTTAGACCGATTAGAATTTCACGTTCTATTATTTTATTTGATTTGATTCAACTAGCACATAGAAAGTTAAACATCGACCCAACGATGTTTAATATCAAATTGTCAACCAAATATTCATTCATGGAGAAATCGTCTTGGAATGAAATATCAATCAATATTGTAGATGATGATGTTCTACAATTTATAATGGAATGTCCCAATATGCAGATGTTGCATTTGTACGTCGATATAGAGGCAAGTAATCATGATTTTGGTCTTGAAGGGCCAGAATCAACTCTTCCATATGTCACTGAAGGATTGAGCAATATGGTGGTCCATGATCAACCTTCTACTTCGAGCGGTCGAGATGTTGAGCAACAACAAAATTATCCTTATTTCGAGCATGGGAGTGGACCTTGGGATCAATATAGAACCGGCTCTTCTGAAGAAAATCCTATATATTGGCCAAACACAGCAGAAGTTTGGGGACGACGAGAAGAAATTACACCAATTCATAATGTATTTGATCCTGATGTTGGTGGTTCGGAGCATACAAGTATGTTGGCAGCAATTGATGCACCAGCCACACATGACGTACACGGAGATAATCATCGAGATGTTTACATGAGTGATAGTGAACCCGATAATTCATCGAGTGATTCTGGAGAACACGGTACTAAGGCTGATGAGATGCATGATGAAGATGATGTTAATGTCCATGCATGTCCCGGTGAAGAGACAACATCCCGCGAACCACCTTATGGTCCGAGACATATGCAAGATGCACCATTTTTGTCAAGCACGATTGAAATGCCACCATTTTTTAATGCGGTCAACGAAGAGCAGGTTCCTGATTCGATTGATGTACCTTCTGGATCGCGAACTCGATATTACAACCCGGAGGTCGGAGAGCTGTCCGTGAACATGATTTTCAAGGATAAGAAAGATCTGATTGCATCTGTGAAAGATTACTCTGTTAGAGTTGTCAGGCGTGAGTATTGTGTTTTGGACAGCACACATACTCTACGGAAATTACGGTGCAAAAAGACTTCTCCTACCATAAGGTGTAAATGGGGTCTTCGAGCGTCTTTGAAGCCCAAAATGGGTTTTTAGAAATTAACAAAGTATGGTGGTCCTCACACATGTATCTCGAGTAATGTTGGGATAGACCACCACAACTTGGACAATAATATGGTGGCAAATACACTGTTGGGGATTGTACGATGTGATCCTTCGTACGAGATTAAGTATTTACGGGAGAATGTTAAAGATAAATATGGCTATGATATCTCGTATACGAAGGCATGGAGAAGTTTGCAACGTGCGGTGGAAAATGTTTATCGTACATGGGAGAGCTCCGTGCGTCTACTTCCGAAATACATGGGTGCCTTGTCAAAGTATAATACTGGAACAATTGTGGAGTGGAGGCATTTAAGATCTAACAATCGAGCGGTGAATACATTAAATTATGTATTTTGGGCTTTCAAGCCATGCATAGATGGGTTTCAACACTGTCGCAGAATCATTAGTGTTGATGGCAATCATTTGTTGTGATGACCTGGGAATATAGATGTTAATCCCGGAGTATTAATGACCCCTAAAGTTGTTTTACGTGGCGATTTGGAGTTTAATCGCGGTGTCGGGCCTTCCGGGCTCGTCTATTTGAGTAGTTGGGATCGTTGGATCCCGAGGTTGAGATTGTATTCTCATTTGGGTGAAAAACCTATGAGTTGGGTTATTAGTGTGACTCGGGATCTGGGGTGCTTTGTGTGGGCACCGGTAGGGGGTTTTGAAGTTAGAGAGAGAATTTTTAAAAACAGATGAGTTTTAATGAATCATGATGTATTTGTGGGGCTTTTAGAATTTCGGGGTAATTTTGCTTTATATACCAGTTGAACCCGAGATTTTAATTTTAAAAAGACATTTCTTCACCTTGCCCGCCTCTCTCTCTCTCCCCGTCTGCACCCATTCCCGTTTCCCTCGACCCCCGCCGCTTCAAGCCGTGCGCCCGCCACCGTCCGGCCACCATCCGGCGCGTCCGGACCTCCGTTAGCTTCGTCTCGTCCAGGCGCAGCTTTCCACACCGGTAATTCCAATTTTCGTCGCGAATCGCGTTCAGATTTACCAGAAATGCGTTGAGGTCCGATTTCTAGGGTTCTTCGATTTTCGACCGATTTCCTTCCGATCTTCGTATGGCACATCATTCCTCGGGGTATTGAACTCGAGCAAGGTTTGGCTCGGACTTCGGAGATTTAAGGTACCTGCGACGTACGAGCATTACTTTTATTAGAGCATTTGCGAAATGCATAATGTATTTTGATTTCATTGATGGTTGTGCGTATGGTTATATATATGTGTTGATATAGTTATGGAACGACCCAATCTTGACATCGCCGCCACAAGCGTGCGTTATACTAGAGTAGTATAACCTTACAAGATATATGGGGTACTGGGTTTATATGACCATTGTAGGGCATTTGAGATGCCTGAGAATGATCGTGGAATCATGTAATCATTATAAGACATGTGAGATGTCTAAGTATAATGGAGAATTGGTAAAATAAATGCTAGGCATTTGAACTATCTGTGATTGATAGCGAAGTTGAGAAATAAGTATTTGATATTGAGATATCCATATTTGCATGTATAATGAATTTGGAATCACTATCTATTGATATTCGAGAATTAGGCATGCGATGAGTTAAATCAATGTGTTGATTTACTGATTTTTGAGATTTGATGAGTTTGATGATTGTGAGAACAGGGTCAGTACACGGAATCCCGGATGAGGACGTTGCCATCCAGGGAGTATCATTTAAAATTCATTAGTATTTACTTTTGCTGTAAATTATGAATTTCATTATTGTGATTATGGGATTTTGTGTATTGGTATGCTCACCCCGTTGGGGGCTGTCTCTGTTGGGGCAGGTGAACAGGTACATCGATGGATTTGGAGCTGAGCTCGAACTGTTGATTGGATGTACTCCCAGGATCGTGGTACCAGGGCTTGATGGAGCACGGTATCGTATAGGGTACTTATATACACCCGAGGGTTATATACACATTTATGATGCTCACATGTGAGCACTGTTATACTTGTATATGGGTTGTATATAAAGGCATGAGCCTTCCTCTCTTTCATTCTATGTTGCATGCAATTAAGGGTAAAATTGCTAATGATATGAGAGTCATTGTTGTATTACGTGGGTGTTGAAACCCACTTTTGTTGTCTTATTGTGTGGTGTCTTCCCTGGCTGGGAATTTACTTAGTGTTTCTGTATTCTGTTGAATATTGTGTTTTCCCTGGCCGGGAATTATGTTATGTGATGTGCTTTTATTTCGGGATAGCTCAATTTATGGGGAGACTCTGCCCAAATTTTTATAAAAGTCCACAATTGTAAAAAGTGGTGTAATGGGGATGGTAATGGGCGAAATCTATGAGTCTATTTGTTGGTAGAGATGATCTTATAACGTTGAATATTAAAGAAATTTTGTAATTGCCATTCAATGGTAAAGTCTCATCTGAGTTTCCCGATTTATTTTTATTGAAAGCATGTGCCACACATAGTGGTTAATACACGTCCTTACATTAGTGGTATCAGAGCAGTGGTTAGCTCTTTGGGACTGTTGAAGGCCTGGAACATGCTGATAGGGACGAGTAGCACATATTTATGCATGATAGTAGCTAGTGTTGTGTGACACAACTATTTTGCTTATGTGCATTTGTAACATGTGATCATAGTGAAACGATTATATGTCATGACATCTATAGAATCATAATATAATCTGTTGATTATGATTGTGAGTTGTGACACAGGGACAACCAAATGGAGCATTTTGAAATGCATTGGGATACAGGAAGTACTTTGTACTCATAGTTTATGCATTTACTCATTATAATCACATTGTGGGGAATATGGATTATCGTATGCTCATGGTTTGGGATTGTTCCTATAGGGACACTATGACGCGAAAGGCTAAGGCCAGGGTTGAAAGACACGAAACGGTAACCTGCGTTTTATATACATCATGGAATTATGCATTGTGGTTTCATGTGTACAATGGAGTGATGATTTTAATGCTCCGCCGCCAAATGTTGAAGCGAGGGGTGGGAGTGCTGCATGTCGCATTTGAGCGAGGTGCATTAAAATACACTCATGATGATGTATGTTGGAATATGGAATATGCTTTGTGTTGCAGGTATAGACGGGATACTTGGTGAATATCCCATGAGTCATTGTTATGGATGAGTGATGATTTTAAATGCTTGCCGCTATTTATTGTTTTGTGCCGCTGAAATGTGAAGCGAGGGGTGGGAGCGCCGCATGTCACATTGAAGCGTGGTTATCATATGAGGCGAGGAAAGAATATTTGCCGCTAAAATGTGAAGCGAGGGGTGGGAGCGCCGCATGTCCATTTAAGCGAGGTTATTCTATGCCGCCTGTATGTGAAGCGAGGGGTGGGAGTACCGCATGTTTTATTTGAGCGAGGGGCATTAAAATACACTACCGTAACAATGACTAGGGACCGGCTATTCGATTGGTGATGGTTCTTGCCGCCAGGTATCTTGATAGCGATGTTTCATTCCGCTATATTGATTGGCGATGGTTCATTCCGCCAGATGTATTGATGGCGATGGTTCTTGTCGCCAGGTATATTGATAGCGACGGTTCATTCCGCTATATTGATTGGCGATGGTTCATTCCGCCAGATGTATTGATGGCGATGGTTCTTGCCGCCAGGTATATTGATAGCGACGGTTCATTCCGCTATATTGATTGGCGATGGTTCATTCCGCCAGATGTATTGATGGCGATGGTTCTTGCCGCCAGGTATATTGATAGCGACGGTTCATTCCGCTATATTGATTGGCGATGGTTCATTCCACCAGATGTATTGATGGCGATGGTTCTTGCCGCCAGGTATATTGATAGCGACGGTTCATTCCGCTATATTGATTGGGGATCGTTCTTGCCGCCGGATATATTGATAGCGATGTCTCATTCTGCTATTCTATTGACGAGGGATCATGCCGCTGATTCTATAGCGATGGGTTATACCGCTATGTGCGTAGCGCTGGATTATGTCGCCTACGAGCGATGGTTGCTGCTTGTGTACCGCTGGTGGACGATGGATACAGGTATTCCGCTATCTTGATAGCGATGAGGTATGCCATATTACTTTTTTTAGCATTATTGTGGATACTACGTGTCATGTGTTTGAAGATGAGATTATGGATGTCGTGTATTGACATGTACCGTCATATGTTGACGATGTTAATTGGATGTCATATGTTGACATATGCCGTCACCGGATGACGATGACATAGCGGGTGTTCTATGTAGACGTGTAGCGTCGTTTTGATGATTAATACATTTATGTTTATGTATTTGGTTGTATGGTTCGAGTGCCTTTGGCGAGCACATGGTAGTGTCTGTGTCACTAGTTGACGAGACCATTATGCCGAGCAGGTTGCTCGAAGAATTATTGGGTGCACCGTACAGGAATTGTACCGCAGCACATATTCGAAGTATATATTGTTCAAGTAATAATATCCTTTGGGTATACTAGCTGGTTTGGCTAAGGCCAAGTGATTGGGTGGTAAGAGTAGTCATCGAGGAAATTACTCGCTTGTTACTATGACATGTGGTAGACATGGTCACACCACCCTTGAGGGTGTAGAATGGGTCCTAAAGGATTAGGATCAGGTTACGTTAAGTACATAGGGACACTGGAGTGTCCAGGGTGTATCAGCATTAGAGGAACGTTGGGTACAGACCCACTACTCTATTGATTTTTCTTCCCACGGTATGGTATGCCGTGCGGAAACGTCCGTCTTGTTGGTAGGTTTGAGGTAAACCTAAAGGGGCAGTGACTAGTTTGTCTGCCGCGTGTGTGCGGCACCATGATGGGCTTGCTAGAGCCGTTATACTGCTCGTTGGAACCAAGTTTGGCAAATCGTAAGGTGATACGATGTGGATTGTGGTGGACTCTAGTAGTCACCACGTCATTTGAAGTTGAGGTTGTGTATGCCTCACTGAAACTTGTATACGTTTATGTTTAATCTTGGTGAGACTTGTCTGGGACAGCTCATATTGTTGGAGTGCCAACAAGAGAGTCATCAAGTCGTCGTTGACTCGATTTGGGGAATCTGTGTACTTGGGATGCAATGGGTGTTATTGTATCCAGTTTTTTTGAACGATGGTTTGAGACTAGTGGATCTCGAGTTCGATGGCACTTCCCTTGTGGGGAAGGAGGTAATATTATACCTATTTGGGAATCCTTGAAAGATTCGGTAAGTTAATGCATGTGGTGTGGATTTTGGGAATCACACCGCGTGTTGTTAATCGTCGATTATCATCCTCCACTGAGTAGGGAATGACTCAGAATTGACAGTTGTGTTTGGGGCTTAGGGGTATGTTGTAGATACCCGAGCCAAGTGCATTGAGTATGCATGTGATGTCCGTGCTTAGGCAGGTATACCGGTGAGTATACGGATGCCAGTTATTGATTTCCTTTTGTCAAGCATAGAGTTATGCTATTTTTGGATGGTTAAATCTCTGATGAGAGATATGGAACGCCTGGAGATTGAGAATCTACATGGCACGATAATTATGAGGAATAATCGGGAAGTTAGTTGACTCCCTTTGAGGAGGGATTATCTTGTGTGGGTTGAGATGTTTCCTTGTTGGTGTTTTCCTTCAAATTATTCGATAGCCTTCCCAAGTTTGGGTTGTTAAATCCTAGGGTTATCAAGGGATGGCAGGGATTTGGATTTGTTGGGTGTCGCTGACGACACAAGCGTTGAGGATGCAATGGGTTTATTGCATGTCCTTTCAGAATTTTAAACTCTGTGGAGTCTCGATTGTTTATTTATGATCAGGATGTGATTCTTAGAACATCCGGAGGTGGACATCTTGTGAGATGTCTTTTGCGTGAATCTGTGGTCGTGAGTTTCCCAAATTGAGTTGCAATGATGCGACTGCTCCTTCGATGGAGGAGGTTTGAAAGTGGAAACCAGGTTTGGTATGTGTACACCGTGGTATATTAATGTTTCCCTCGTAACGATGTATGTTAGACGTCGTGAGTCATGGTAGAGACGTCATTGAATGATATCTACGATGGAATCGGGAGCGATTCGAATCCTTGCAGTTTCAGTTGACTAACTGCTTTTGGATTGTTAGCGTTGAGTTGTGCTGACGCTCTTTGACGTTATGATGGATTTGGGAGTCTATTCCACTCCAAAGTTTGACATGAGGTCAACGTTCTCACGGTTGAGGTGTCATTCAGGATGCGTTCTTACTAGTTGTATTAGAACTAAGGATGACTGTCCGATCTACAGTCGTAAGTATTGGTTGTTTTGCAGTCATGAGAGACTGACTTTTGGGATGACCCGCATCGAGGTACGTTTTTGCCTCTTGGGTGATATGTTGGTTTTGGTAAGTCGCTCTGTTCCAGAGTTTGATGTGAGGTAAGTATCCTCGCGTTTATTAAGACGATTCTAATATGGTCAAGGATCGAGGTTATGGCTTCATGTTGTTGTATAGCCTGGGTGTTACGTATTACACCGGTGCAAATTTCGAGGACAAAATTCTTTTAGTGGGGGATATTGTGATGACCTGGGATTATAGATGTTAATCATGGAGTATTAATGACCCCTAAAGTTGTTTTACGTGGCGATTTGGAGTTTAATCGCGGTGTTGGGCCTTCCGGGCTCGTCTATTTGAGTAGTTGGGATCGTTGGATCCCGAGGTTGAGATTGTATTCTCATTTGGGTGAAAAACCTATGAGTTGGTTTTTTAGTGTGACTCGGGATCTGGGGTGCTTTGTGTGGGCACCGGTAGGGGGTTTTGAAGTTAGAGATAGAATTTTTAAAAACAGATGATTTTTAATGAATCATGATGTATTTGTGGGGCTTTTAGAATTTCGGGGTAATTTTACTCTATATACCAGTTGAACCCGAGATTTTAATTTTAAAAAGACATTTCTTCACCTTGCCCGCCTCTCTCTCTCTCCCCGTCTGCACCCATTCCCGTTTCCCTCGACCCCCACCGCTTCAAGCCATGCGCCCGCCGCCGTCGGACCGCCGTTAGCTTCGTCTCGTCCAGGCGCAGTTTTCCACACCGGTAATTCGAAGTTTCGTCGCGAATCGCGTTCGGATTTACCAGAAATGTGTTGAGGTCCAATTTCTAGGGTTCTTCGATTTTCGACCGATTTCCTTCCGATCTTCGTATGGCACATCATTCCTCGGGGCATGGAACTCGAGCAAGGTTTAGCTCGGACTTCGGAGATTTAAGGTACGTGCGACGTACGAGCATTACTTTATATGAGAGCATTTGCGAAATGCATAATGTATTTTGATTTCATTGATGGTTGTGCGTATGGTTATATATATGTGTTGATATAGTTATGGAACAACCCAATCTTGACATCGCCGCCACAAGCGTGCGTTATACTAGAGTAGTATAACCTTACAAGATATATGGGGTACTGGGTTTATATGACCATTGTAGGGCATTTGAGATGCCTGAGAATGATCGTGGAATCATGTAATCATTATAAGACATGTGAGATATCTAAGTATAATGGAGAATTGGTAAAATAAATGCTAGGCATTTGAACTATCTGTGATTGATAGCGAAGTTGAGAAATAAGTATTTGATATTGAGATATCCATATTTGCATGTATAATGAATTTGGAATCACTATCCATTGATATTCGAGAATTAGGCATGCGATGAGTTAAATCAATGTGTTGATTTACTGATTTTTGAGATTTGATGAGTTTGATGATTGTGAGAACAGGGTCAGTACACGGAATCCCGGATGAGGACGTTGCCATCCAGGGAGTATCATTTAAAATTCATTAGTATTTACTTTTGTTGTAAATTATGAATTTCATTATTGTGATTATGGGATTTTGTGTATTGGTATGCTCACCCCGTTGGGGGCTGTCTCTGTTGGGGCAGGTGAACAGGTACATCGATGGATTTGGAGCTGAGCTCGAACTGTTGATTGGATGTACTCCCAGGATCGTGGTACCAGGGCTTGATGGAGCACGGTATCGTATAGGGTACTTATATACACCCGAGGGTTATATACACATTTATGATGCTCGCATGTGAGCACGGTTATACTTGTATATGGGTTGTATATAAAGGCATGAGCCTTCCTCTCTTTCATTCTATGTTGCATGCAATTAAGGGTAGAATTGCTAATGATATGAGAGTCATTGGTGTATTACGTGGGTGTTGAAACCCACTTTTGTTGTCTTATTGTGTGGTGTCTTCCCTGGCTGGGAATTTACTTAGTATTTCTGTATTCTGTTGAATATTGTGTTTTCCCTGGCCGAGAATTATGTTATGTGATGTGCTTTTATTTCGGGATAGCTCAATTTATGGGAAGACTCATAAAAGTCCACAATGTAAAAAGTGGTGTAATGGGGATGGTAATGGGCGAAATCTATGAGTCTATTTGTTGGTAGAGATGATCTTATAACGTTGAATATTAAAGAAATTTTGTAATTGCCATTCAATGGTAAAGTATCATCTGAGTTTCCCGATTTATTTTTATTGAAAGCATGTGCCACACATAGTGGTTAATACACTAATCAAGGGTTAAGGGCTAGGGGTCCTTACATTTGTACACAAAGTATAAGAATAAAATGTTGATCGCCGTCACTCTGGATGCCAACAATCAGATATTACCATTAGCGTTCAGGGTTGTTGATGAAGAAATATACGACTCATGGAAATGGTTCTTTGAGAATATCGGCCGACATGTTATACATGGTGCAACAGGTGTATGTCTTATTTCAGATAGGCATAAGGGAATTGTGCGCGCAGTTGAGGATCTACCACTTTTTCAACCTCCTAATTGTGTGCACCATTTTTGTCTACGACGTGTGTGCTCCAATTTTAATTCAAAGTTTAAAAATATCCATTTGAAAGATCTATGCTGGGAAGCAGGCACACAACATCAGAATTGTAAGTTTGATGCCACAATGGAGGCAATCAAAAACAAAAATATTCTGGCATATAGATTATTTGGCAGGAATTTCAAAAGAAAAATGGACTTTAGCCCACGATGGGGGTTGGCGTCGTGGGGTAATGACTACCAATATGTCAGAATGCTTAAATGGTGTGTTGAAGGGTGCTCAAAGACTACCTATTTCCGTGATAGTACAATTGACCCTTCAAAGGTGAGTTCAATAATTTATTCAATGTGTCACCAAAACTCAACGTATGATTCACAACAATCAGCCCTGGCCCGATTATGCATATCAAAAATATGAACAATGGTCAAGAAAATCCGTTGAGCATCGTGTTACCCAATATGATGTACGTGATCAAACTGCTTCGGTTGCGACCGGTGGAAGACCAGGTCGGGGGCAACATATTCAAGTTGTCAGAATATCAACAAATGAGTGTTCCTGTGGTAAATGGACGATTTTTGGAATTCCATGTTCCCATGCTATTTGTACTGCCAATATCATTCATTGGATCCTACCACACTTATTCAACCATGGTATAGCATGTCGCAATACTCAGCAACCTACATGGGCAAATTTAGTCCTCTTGCAGACATTCGATACAGGGATCCACCCACGTTTGAATTGAGCCACAACCCTGTAAGACGTGAAAGAAGAAGGGTCGGTAGAAATAGAACGAGCCGTTTGAGAAACGAGATGGATAGACCTGTTATTAGGGAGAGACAATCACAAAATGTGGAGTGGTAAAATTAATTATATTTTTTTGTTATGCGAAAATTGTATTTGTGACAATTAAAATTGTATTTGTGACAATTACTTTCATTTAATATATAGAGTTAAACAATTACAAATGTTAAAAACATAATACAATATATATGTAATACAACTACAGTTGGCCATCGGTTCCACAATGATGTTGCCTACGATTTCGTTGCCCTCTACGTGGACCAGTATTACTAGGAGTGTTTAGCTGTGTTTCATCAGAATAACTAGGAAACTGGATAGGTGTTGGAATGTTTCTCGATGGTTGCACCTCCTCCAAATTTCTCTGGTATTCAAAACCCATTAGAGATGTATAATTTTGAGACTCTGGGGGTTGTGGAGTATAATAACCTGCACTATCAAAAACAGTAGAGGGACCAGAAGCAAATGATGCAAATCCACCGGATGGCCCAACAAATGATGCAAAACCACTTGATGGTCCAACAAATGATGCAAAACCACCAACTGACCCAACAATTGAAGCTAATCCACTAGATTGACTAGCAGCAGTATCAAATCCACCGGATGGCCCAATAACATCAAAATACCAAAAGCATCAAAACCACCAGATGGGCCAGCAGTGTCAAAACCACCACATGGGCCAGCAGTGTCAAAACCACCAGATGGGCTAGCAGTGTCAAAACCACCAGATGGGCCAGCTGTGTCAAAACCAACAGATGGGTGGAAACCAATCCCATGTACAGGAGGCGATATAACCCTTACAGTGATTCTCTCGTACCACTGCATATAGTCATCGTCTGTTGAGTTTGACCTACCACATGGTTCACCAGTGGCGACATTTCTTAGCCTCCTACGCCACGTCCGAAGATGTATTTTGTGAAATTTGGCCCAATCCATATTACGATGACTAGTTCGGGTGACGTCATGTAGCTCATTGTCGTCAAGTGCAGGTGATGGAATTGACTAGCATATATTGAACTGTCGCATCACCCGGTTAGGAAGATGAATCTCCACAATTTGGAAGCAGATAAGTGGGCAAACGCTTCTCCAAATATTATTATTATAGGTAGTAATAATAGAATTAACATCAGCGGCCTCTAGGTCATACACGATCCAGTTAAACTGCACATCGTTAAAATAAATAAAAAAATGATCAATCAATATATTGAAATCATCATAAATTTTAAATTCAATTACATAATTTAGGTTTACCTCGTCATTACTCGTTTGATCGAGAGAATGTCGTATAATTCTGACCGAATGAGTTGCTATATGGGTGTGACGAAACACAGTGTTCCAATTGCAATATTTTATGATTTTAATATTACTATTCAATAAAAAATTTAATTATTACCGTGCACCGTAGGGAGCAACAGGAACATTATTAGAGACAACCAGAGTTTTTAGTGGTATGTCAGGATTCAAACATTTTATCCTACTACACTGTCAATAAACATGAAAATATTTTTAAAAAACGGATAAGGTATTATTAGTAAGAGAAAAATATTACATACCTGCAAAATATACAAAGGGTCAGTGATAGTGCATTTTCCTATCGTTAATGCATTGCACGTTTCACGGTATAAGAAAGCCAATATTGCACTGCCCCAACTATATGTGTTCACCTCTTCCAAATCTTCAAGTAGCTGCAAATACATGAGTTTTACAGCGCTACTATTATAATCTGGAAGCAAAAGTCCACCTATAATCATCAAAGTTATACACCGAGTGTATTTTATTACATCCATCTCTGAGCTCATATCAGAGATACGATTAGCTCGGCAATGATCGTCTAGAGCAGTCATTCTTAGGTGACCGCCTTTAAATTTTGCTTCGGGAGGCTCAAATCCCAGTAACTCAAGACATGTTTCTTGCCATTCTTTCACACGTTGTGAATCATCTACCCCAGTTACTGGTTGACCATCAACTTTCAGACCCCAAATTATTGAAATATCTTGTAACGTAATGGTAGCTTCACCATATCTAAAATGAAATGTATGGGTCTCAGGCCGCCATCGCTCAACAAGAGCGGTAATCAAATGATTATCGTACATACAGTAACCAGATTGCAAAACACCGTAAAATCTCATATCAATGATATGCCTCCAAACGCGATCGTGTATCACGTTCTCATTATACAATCCCCAGATAAGGTTATCTGTACGCTTCACATTTAGAATATTATCAATATTCTTAGAACAAACAACACTGGAGATATGCGTAGATTGTAGATATAATATAGTTGAATCTTCGGACCTCGATTTAATGTCATCCTAAAATTAATAAAAAAAATTAACACACATATCAATCATTAATATTATCGTTTATAATATTAATAAATAAAAATATATTATACGTACATATTTAAAAACATAATGAATTATTTAATTGATTTTAAAAAAATTATATAATAAAAAAACATTATTGACGAGAGGAGACGAAATAATTTATTTCTGAGGAGACGAAATTGATATGAAAAAATTATAATATTTCTAATAATCAACTAACCTTGAATAATGTAGATATCAATTAACCTTGAATAATGTAGATAGAATAATTTATTTCTGTCGGGAGGAGAAGAAATGAATTGAATAATTTATTCTGAGGAGACGAAATGAATTGAAGGGAAGAGACAAAAGCCACACCAATTGTAGAGCAAAAATAAAAAATTTATGTTATAAATTATTTTAAAGCTGCCAATCTAATTTATAGATGAATCGGGCGTGATTTAATGGAGCAGGTGGTAGGTGGTTGGCGGATGGCACAACCGCCCATCGTATTGGTATTGAGTAGCACCCAAAAACCGGCCACCGTATTGAGTAGCCGCCTATGGTGGGAGCGGTTACTCATCAAGCAGTAGCCGCCTATACGTTGGGCGGCTACTACTCCACGCGGTGGGCGGCTACAGCTTGTTGAGGTGTCGCCCCCCCAAACTCCGGTTTAAGGTATTTCTGCAACCCAACCAAATTCGATGTATTTGTGAAAATTTCTTTTTTTCCCAAAGTATTTTAAAAAAAAAAACCCCACTTCTGTGCCCAAGATACGGAGCTTTCTTGGTTTGGCCAGATATTATCGACGCTTCGTCGAAGGATTTTCTAAGATTGCTAAGCCATTGACTCATGACTCAAAAGGGGGTACCATTCTATTGGTCTGAGGCTTGTGAACAGAGCTTCCAAGAGTTGAAGCACCAGTTTGACGACAGCGCCTGTATTAGTGATCCCTACGGAGAACAAGAGGTTTGTTCTATATACTGATGCATCACTACAGGGCTTGGACGTGTACTGATGCAAGATAAGCATGTGGTAGCTTATGCATCGAGGCAGTTGAAGATGCATGAGACCAGATATCCAGTCCATGACTTGGAATTGGTGGCTATCATTTTTGCCTTGAAGATTTGGCCGCATTACTTGTATGGTATGTCATTTACCATTTATACGGATCACAAGAGCCTGAAGTTCTTGTTTGGAACTGAACATGAGACAGAGGAGATAGATGGACTTACTCAAGGACTATGATTGTGAAATAGAGTACCATCCTGGAAAGGCGAACTTGACAGCAGACGCCTTGAGTCAAAAGGTAAAGAGTATTGTTGAGGACGTCATGCATTTATTGGCTATGATGACTTCCTACTGTCATATGGGCTATGACTTCGATGTGGATACATCACCGGTATGGGTATCGACTTTATTGGCAGAGCTGGACATTTATGAGAATATCCGGAGGGCTCAGAAGGCAGATGATGAGACTCAGAAATGGTTATCATTGGTACTTCTTGGACAGCCATTGAAGTTCAGAATGGCTGAGGACGGTTCCTTGAGATTGGGTAACCGTTGGGTAGGTCCAAGTACGTCGAAGTTGCGTCGTGGGATCTTACAGTGAGCTCATAGCAGCAGTCTTAGTATCCACCCAGGCGGGAGGAAGATGTACAAGGATCTATGTGATCAATTTTGGTGGAAAAGGATGAAGCGAGATGTGATAGCATTCGTTAAGAGATGCTTGATCTATCAACAGGTGAAGGCAGAAATGCAGAGGCATGGTAGCGAGCTGAGGAGCTTGGAGATACTGGAATGGAAGTGGGAACACATATCCATGGATTTGTGATCCACTTGCCGAGGACTACTTCGGGTTTTGATGCCATTTGGGTGATTGTGGATAGATTGACCAAAGTGGCTCATTTTATTCCGTACAGTATGGCATTCACATACTTGAGGATGGCTCGGTTGTATGTCTGGGATATAGTGAGACTATATGGGATTCCAGTGTCTATCATGTCTGACCGAGATCCACGATTTACATCTCACTTTTGGGGAGGTCTTCAGTCAGCTTTGGGTACTGAAGTAAAATTGAGCACGGCATATCATCCCCAGACGGACGGTCAGACCAAGCGTACTATACAGACGCTCGAGGACATGCTACGGGCATGTGTATTAGAGTTTGATTCTTCATGGCAAGATTCATTGGCCTTGGTAGAGTTCTCGTACAACAATAGCTATCAGGCGAGTATTCAGATGGTTCCATTAGAGGCTCTAGATGGTCGACGTTGCAGGTCGCCATTGTACTGGGATGACTTGACTAGCAAATCTTTCAGAGGTGTTGTGCGGTTTGGTATGAGCGGGAAATTATCTCCGAGGTATGTGGGACCGTTTGAGGTCTTACAGCGTATTGGCACTTTGGCTTACCGTCTGGCTTTGACACCGTCATTGTCTGGTATTCATGACATGTTCCATGTATCTATGTTGCGGAAGTATGAGCCGGATCCATCACATGTGTTGCAGCCTTCTGAGGTGCAGTTAGATTCTGATGTGTCTTATGTGGAACGGCCAGCCAGGATTCTGGATGGAGCTGATCGCATACTTCGGAACAAGGTGATACCGATGGTCAAAATTCAGTGGGATCGCAGGGGTGTTGAGGAGGCCAAGTGGGAGACGGAGCGGCATACGGTGCAGCACTACCCGGAACTATTTTCTAGTATGTGATTTATGTTTTGTTTCGGATAGGTAAGTGCATGCGATTTCAAGGACGAAATCTTTTAAGTAGGGGAGTATTGTGATATCCCCGAAATAATTATGTGCATTTGGACATTATTTATGTTTATGTGATATTTATGGTGTTAATTAATTTAGTGTTGAATTATTTATTATGGTGAAATGATTAGTCATGCGGTGGGCGTGACCTGGTAATGCATTTCAGGGTGCATGTGATACATGTTGGGAATTTGGGTGTTGACATGGTTTATTTGTGGTGGATAAAGATTATTTTGGTAAATCATGTTTTTAATTGAGGTTATGGTGCATTTTTGGAAAATGCTTTTAAAATATCATGTTTGGGATATTTTATATATCATGCTAAATACATGGGTTTGGTTTTAATTAAACACCTTTGCCCCATTACCCCACTCTTTACCCACAATCACCCAACCCTTCCCCCAAAAACCCCAATCTCGATTTTGAGCAAGGAGAGGAGGATAAAATCTTTGCAAATCTTCATTTGTGGGATTTCTTGGTAGGATTTGAAGCCTTGAAGGGTATGAATCTCTCATTGTTTCATTTATTATGTTTTGTGGTTGAAATGAGTTTGTATTAGGGATTTGAAATGGGTTTGTTTTTGGGTATGTGATGTATTTGGTTGGGTGTTGGATTTTTGGTGTTATTAAGGTATATATTGAAGGTTTATGGTGTTTTGATGTTGTTGGTTTGATGGTGTTTGAGTTGGTATGGATTGGGGAAGAAAAATGCAAGAAAAATGGTGAATTTTCGGGTTGCAGGTTGTGATGTCCGGAATAATTATTATTTGTTAAATGGATTTAATTATGATATTTTATGATATCTTGGGATTTAATTTTGAGTATCAGATTTTGGAACGGAGTTGGGGATAAATGGTTCGGGGATTGAATTTATAACTTTTGAATGAATTTATTAGAGTAAATTAGTTTCATGGGGATTGATAATAATAATGATATTATTTGAATGGGAAATATAAATGTTTAAATTAAGGTTGGGAATAGATGATAAATGGATGATTGTGATTTAACCTAGGGTTAAAATTAAAACACATTATTTTCTCATTCCCTCACTCTCTGAGCCGCCACTCACGCCTCTACTCTTCTCCCCTCCCTTCATTTTCGTCCAACCCTTTTAGCCAGCCAAGAACCGATCGAACCTTGAGATTTCTGGACGATTTTGAAGCTGATTTGGGTGAGTAATGTTTTCTTGCACCTAAGCCTTTCTCTTCCTTGAATTTATTGTTTTCAAGGCTCGATTTATACCCAGTTTTTCTACTCTGTTTTGGGCGATTTTTATACTGCCATTAGGATCGAAAAAGCTGATGTTTTACAGATTTGGTTCGAAAATTTCTGCTGCATTTTGACTTGAATTATGTTGCTATTATGGTCAAAAAATATGATGTTATTGGGTTTGATTTTTTTTTATGCTTTGGTTTCGAAAATGGTGCTTGTTTTGAGTTCGAAATTTTCCTGCAATGTGGTTCGATTTCTGCAGCATTTTGGTTCGAAATTGTGAGGCTTAAGTTCAAAAATTTGCTACTGGTTTGCTCTTATGTTAGGATTTTGGTTCGACAAGTTTGATACTGTTATGTTCGAAAATGTCAGGTTTTGGCTTGGTTTCTTGCTGAATTTGGCGCGTGGAATTATGCTACCTATGGTTCAAAAGTTCTGCTTACATTTTGGTTCGATTTCCTTGTTTTGGCTTGATTCCCTACTGTTTTTAGTTGCAATCTTGTTGCTGTGTAGATTGAGCAGATTGTTGGACATTAATATGCTTTGAGCGTGTATGTGTGTTCCTACAGTTGTTACCGAGTTTGGGTGCAGCTCGGAATTTCTTCAGGTTTAATACTTTGCTGGATTAAGAGGATATGAGATTATAAAGCAAGAATCCTGGTTCTATGTTTATATAAATGATAGAATGGATTAAATATCATGTATTCATATGAGCTTTGAAGAATAAGAGTGAACTCAGATTTAGGAATTGGAACTGTAAAACATATGAAATACTACCCTATGATAATTGATCGAGTAGCAAAAGGAGTTGTGGTCAAAATATCCAAGGGTTGTAAAGTTAGAATCTACTAGACTTCATCGTTAAAGTATTTGTTATATGATGGTTATGAATATTTGGAAATTTCTTGAAAGATGAAATAAACTTATTTATCAATCAATGTGAATTTACTTACTATATAGTTGAGTTGGAGATGACTCAAATAAATGGGTATTGGCTTGTTTGTGTAGACTATGAAACATGAAAATGAAGATTGTTTAATGATATTAATTGCTTTGAATATGAGCTAATATTGAATTGATATTAGAATAGACACTACACGAGACTTCAGACGTTGATGATAGCTTGCTCATGTTGTCGACTATAAGGTACGTGGTGACGTACGAGCAGGTATACACAGTACTCATATATTCATATATACATGTATTGTTGAATGTGATGTTTAAGATTAAGTAATTGAGTATGAGAATTGAGTTTAATACACGTGGAATGGTGGATACGTAGATGTACGTGATCCGGGTAATCTAGTTGAACATTGATGCATTTGGTATGATTGATATGAGGAACTTATTGAGAACTGGGGTGATGCATAGGCATGATTGCCTTAAATATGTGTTCGGTTATGATTGAGCAAAAATGATGTGTTATGAGAATATCGATTTATCTTGGTGATGAGTTTCATATTTCAATTAACGATATTGAACTCGGTGATTATGAAAATGTGAATTATGAAACAGGATCAGTTCAAGAAAGCTTATAATTGGTTCAGACTTATTCAGGGAGTGTACTTTATAATTTCCAGTAGTTTTATTTCGTTGAACTATGATTTAGTATATTGATATGCTTGCGATGATTATGTCGGTTTATGCTCACCGGTGTGTGGACTATTTCTGTTGAAACAGGTAAAAACAAGTACTATGTTGGCTGGGAGAGTAAGCGCAAACTTCATTGGATAATCACGCTTTCAGAAACTATGTATCAAGTATTGGTAGATTGGGAATATGATTTTATACGTTTATAGTTACATTCATCTATTCGTTGCTCGTCTGTGAGCTTTGTCATGCCTGTATATGGACTGTATAATTATGCCTCAAAGTTTCTCCTTTCATTCGGGTGTGTTAGATGCATTTCATATTGAGGAGATGTGCTTTACAATTTGGGTACATATCTCTAGTAAGATGATTCTATTTTGGTGAAAGTTGGGTGTTATTATATGAGGATTTGTGCTTGGGGTTGTATTGTGTCTTATGGTTATATTTTGATTTGCATGTAATGATTCTTTTAAAGAATGAAATTTTTTATTCACATACGACGTCATAAATGCCTAAATGTCGTCATCAAGAGTTGGGGTCTTACATTAGTTGTATCAGAGCAGTGGTTAGCTCTTTGGGATGTTTAAGGGCCTAGGTTGCGTTGAGAACGTTAAATAGCACATATTTACTCATGACATTATTTTTTTGTGAGCGTGATACAACAATTATACACTTATGTGCATAGCATGTTATGAAGCAATGAAAATTGGTGTTATTGCTAACCATCGTGATTGCAGGATCGTATGAGATTCGAAGAATGTGATATTGATAAATGACCAGCAATGCCAATGAACATACACAATGAAGTGTAAGTAATTCAACAAGCATGGTACGCAGCGGAATAAAATTTTGGATTACTAGACACCGGATCTATACATAGGTTATCATATCGGATAAAGGATCAAAAGTCTCACCCTTGTAGCGTGTTTGAGCAGATTCCACGAAGCAGCACCACGTCCAACGCCTCCTTCGAGTCACTAGCAAAACTTATCAAGTTTTGCCTCAACGGTATCCACACGATCAAATCGGGAAGGGATCGTTCAAGAACAAGTTGCTAGACTCGTTCTTGAACCGGAATCAAAACCACACACGGTTCACAACCGATTAAACGGCGGCCGAACAACTCCTCCAAGCAATCGGCGGCGGTCGTGACTCTTGAAGAGGAAGAAGGCGGTCGAGAGCTTTAGTTTTGTGGCTAGGTTTTGATATCAAGTAAGTGATACATTAATCACCTTGTTAACTAATTATATATGATTTAATTAAAGGCTTTCGCAAAGCCTCATGGGCCCAAACCCATGTTTTAATTAAATCTTTATATTCATTTAATTAAGACTCTTCTTAATTAATTAATTCATCCAATGAATTTAATTCCCTTTATCGATTTAATCTTTTGTGCGACCCGATAGGATCTTGTAATGTTGGCAGTGACATAAAATCTCATTTTACGTTAAAAGCAAAGAGCGGTGTCTAGCAACACATCAAGGCTACCCAAATTACAAGAATGTCTTTGACTCGACATAACCTTTAGAACTTGTGATAATATTAACCATGTAACTTAATCCCTTTGTCCTTTGTGTTTAGATTGAACACGAGTCATGGAATAGTCATACTCGTATATTCAATCTCTATTTCTTGATCCCCAAGTAGAACTAGAATAAACGAATATGCTCGATATCTCATATCGACTCATTCGAGCATGACCATGCATTTTAGTCTTACTTGATCAAGGGCCCAAACACTTCTCCTGTTATATAGGAGGGACAAATCCTATCTTGATCAATCAACATCCCTCTACATAATTCGTAGTGTATCCAATAGTCGCCTTTATAGTTTACCCTGTTACGGGTAACGTTTGACAATATCAAGATACATAACTCCTTATGTTGGGATCTCTGATGATCACAAGTCGTAAGGATTACATACATTATTATCACTATGAGAATTGCTTATGACGTTCATATAACTATCCATGTAGCATTCTCATGGTGGGTCTGTCCAGTACATCGTTCTCTAACATGTACCCATGTGTTGATTTGATATCTCATATCAATGAACAATTCATCAATCAACACATACTAGTCTCTATGTATTATCATTATCCCGATTCATGATAATACTTGACTAGGGATAATGTTTAAGAATAATACAATATTATTCTAAGGACATTAACATATATATTAATTCACATTGCACAGTTAAACGAATAATATATAATAATGAATTGTCATTCATAAAATCATAAACATTGTATGTCAAAACAATCCAATGACATGTCTTAGGGCATATCCCAACAAATCTCCCACTTGCACTAAGAACACTCAGACATATACCTAATGCCTAGAGATCTAGTATGACGACCATGCTTCTGCTGTGACAGTGGCTTCGTCAATGGGTCAGATACATTATCATCTGTTGGTACTTTGCATATTTTAACATCTCCCCTTTCAACGATTTCTCGAATGAAATGAAAACGCCGAAGTATGTGCTTGGATCTTTGGTGAGATCTAGAATGCGATCGCTCCATTGTTGTCACAATAGAGTTCTATCGGATCTTTAATGCTAGGCACCACTCCAAGTTCAGAAATGAACTTCCAAATCCAAACAGCTTCCTTTGCTGCATCCGAGGCAGCAATATACTCAGCTTCCGTTGTAGAATCGGCTACTGTTTCTTGCTTTGAACTCTTCCAGCTCACAGCACCTCCATTTAGGCTATACACATATCCAGATTGCGATCGAAAATCATCTTTGTCGGTTTGGAAGCTTGCATCATTGTAACCCATTACATTGAGCTCTTCCTCACCTCCATAAATCAAGAATGTATCCTTAGTTCTTCTCAAGTACTTCAGGATATTCTTGACAGCAATCCAGTGACCTTCACCTGGATCAACTTGATATCTGCTCGTCATGCTCAAAGCATACGATACATCGGGACGAGTACATATCATGGCATACATGATAGATCCAATAGCTGACGCATATGGGATCTTACTCATGCGTTGTCTCTCATCTGGTGTTGAAGGCCACTGGTGAAAAGGTTTCATCATAGTCAATACATGAATTTGTTTGAATCCTTTTGCAACCAGTCGACCTTTATAGGTTTGTACAGTACCATCTATATCGGTCTTTTTCTTGAAAATCCATTTGCACCCTATGGGTCGTACCCCATCAGGTGGATCAACCAAAGTCCATACTTGGTTTGAATACATGGATTCCATCTCAGATTTCATGGCCTCTTGCCATTTCTCAGAATCAGTCCCCATTATAGCTTCTTGATAAGATGACGGCTCATCCTCATCAATAAGTAGTAAGTCACCTTGTTGAGTCATAAGAAATACATATCTCTGTGGCTCCCGGTGTTCTCTTACAGACATACGCTGGGTTTGTGTCTCTTGAGCAGGTACTTCTTCCACAATAGCTTGCGGTGCCTGCTCTGTTTCCAGTGTTTTCTTGTGGTTGAACTTCACTAAGTTCTATTTTTCTCCCACTGGTTTTTCTAGAAATAAATTCTCTTTCAAGAAATACACCAGTCCGAGCAACAACTACTTTTTTCTCGGTGGGATAATAGAAATAGTATCCTTTCGTTTCCTTAGGATACCCCACAAATAAACACTTATCAGATTTGGGTCCAAGTTTGTTAGTGGCGTGACGTCTAACGAAAGCCTCACAACCCCAAATCTTCATAAAAGACATACTAGGACGCTTCCCTGTCCATATCTCATATGGTGTCTTTTCCACTGATTCAGATGGAACACGGTTCAGTAAGAATATTGCTGTTTCTAAAGCATGTCCCCAAAAGGATATCGGAAGATCTGCATGACTCATCATTGATCGAACCATGTCCAACAAAGTTTGATTTCTCCTCTCGGATACACCATTCCATTGTGGAGTATACGGAGGAGTAAGTTGTGGGACTATCCCACACTCCTTTAGATAGTCATGAAATTCTTGACTTAAGTATTCACCTCCTCGATCTGACTGAAGGATTTTGATACTTTTGCCAAATTGGTTTTGTACTTCATTCTTGAAATCCTTGAACTTTTCAAAGGTTTCATGTTTATGTTTCATTAGGTACACATACCCATATCTACTGAGGTCATCAGTAAATGTAACGAAGTATTGAAAACCACCTCTAGCTTGTGTACTTATTGGTCCACATACATCACTATGTATTAGTCCCAATAAAACATTTGCCCTTTCAACATGTCCCTTGAAAGGGGCTTTAGTCATCTTGCCCATTAAACAAGATTCGCATGTTTCATATGATTCAAAATCAAATGAATCTAATACTCCATCCTTATGAAGTTTAGATATGCGGTTCTCGTTTATGTGGCCCAAGCGACAATGCCAGAGATAAGTCGGATTACAATCATTATTTTTAATTCTTTTAGTATTTATGTTATAGACAGGCATATCAAGATTTAATAAATAAAGACCATTCACCATTTGTGCATTAGCATAAAACATATCATTTAAATAAATAGAACAACAGTTGTCCTTTATCATAAATGAAAATCCATACTTGTCCAAACAAGAAATAGAAATAATGTTTTTCGTAATACAAGGCACAAAATAACAGTCTTTTAAAATCAACGATAAACCAGAAGGCAAAGATAAATGATAATCCCCTACAGCTAATACAGCAACTCTTGCTCCATTTCCAACTCGGAGATCAACTTCGCCTTTCGCCAACAATCTACTCTTTTTGAGGTCTTGCACATTTACACAAATGTGAGATCCACATCCAGTATCTAATACCCATGATGAAGAAGTGGATAAATTGACTTCTATAACAAAAATACCTGAAGTGGAAGTCACACTTCCTTTCTTGAGATCCTCCAGATATACTTTGCAGTTCCTTTTCCAATGACCGGTCTCACCGCAATGGAAACAGTTCCCTTCCTTTGCTATCCCTCCCTTTGGCTTCAGTGCAGAAGCTTTTGGCTTAGATTTAACAAAGACCTTCTTGTTCTTCTTGAAGCTCTTAGCTTTAGTCTTTCCTTTGCTCTTATTCACAATAAGAACAGTTGTAGGCTTAGACCTCTTGCTATTTGCTTCAAAAGTTCTAAGCATGCCAAGTAACTGTGGTAGAGTCTTTTCAATTTCAATCATATTGTAATTCAAGACAAATTGACTGAAGCTTTCAGGCAACGATTGCAATATCACGTCAGTGGCCAACTCTTGGTTCAAAGGAAGCTTCTCCAGATTCTCAATATACCCAATCATCTTGAGTACATGAGCTCCAACTAGACTTCCTTCTACAATTCTACACTGGAACAACGCTTTAAAGACGTCATACCTCTCTTGTCTTGCTTGTTGTTGCTACAGTTGCTTAAGGTGCTCGATCATATCGAACGCCTCCATTTCCTCATGTTGCTTCTGAAGCTTAGAGTTCATGGTGGCAAGCATAAGGCACCCAACATCAAGTGCGTCACCTTTGATGCTTCTTGTAAGCATCTTTATCGGCTCTAGTAGCCGTCAGGGGAGGTTCCTCAGCAGGTAAGGGTTCCTCTAGGACATATTGCTTCTTTTCTTGTTTGAGGACTATCATCAGATTCCTATACCAGTCTAGGAAGTTTGTCCCATTTAATTTGTCCTTCTCAAGGACCGATCGCAGTGATAATGTATTTGATGTATTGTTAGTTGCCATGGATATCTACAATATAAATATGCAAAATAAGTTTATGATTTAATCATTTAACATGGTCTTATATTAAATGATACTCCCACTATTTTGTTTAAAAATATCAACCCTCGAAACCTTTAGTGGGCCAAGATCCATATTTCGCCTAATCTTGAGTTAGCTTTGGCTAATCGCCCAAGACTCGGTTATTTAGGTAGACAACACTTTGTCAATTACATCACATGTAATTCTTGGATAGTTGGATGAACAACGCTTTGTTCAATTCATCAAATGAATTATTATCCAACACATGCATCTAGGTTCTCAATCCTATTGAGATAACCTAGTTAAGTCGTACCCAATTTAAAGTATAACGGATATCACTTTTATCCTTTCGCGCCTTACTAAGATTGCCACGGTGCTTTGCTTTGGCAAACCCACACATGTTCAATCGAAGTCTTGACGAGTACTTTTAATTTTGGAAGGCATCTAAAACTTAATATTTTAGAGGGATTTATTGATCTCATTATTAGTTTGATAATTTAAAATATGTCCACTACATATAGGCATATAAATATCTACATATATGTGAATACAATTATCAATCTAAAACATAAGATATATCATGCATCAACATACATAATTAAACGTGACATGGTTATAGCCCCTACTAGCGATTTTCTCAAGCCAATGAGAAAATCCTAAGAGTCAACCTAAGGTAACTTCACAAGCACCTTCTTTTGGCTCCAATTTGTGAATGGCCTCCTCATCCCGGCACCATGCTCCATCTTCATTGATCACCATCAACAAATAAACTATACTATATAACATTTATAAATATAGAGAATTCCTCGATTCACATTCGAGGGGAACATAGGGGAGGGATAACATTTAGAATAAAATAGAGAAGGCACGACACGCAGGTCGTATTATAAATTACAAACATTCACAAATCCTATCTAATAGGTCAAAGGGCTATAACCATGCATCATGCTCAAACAACACATAAAACATGCTATATCATGTAATTAATTAAATTCTAAACATTTTAAAATTTAATTCTAATTAAAACTGTAAAATAAAATTTTGGAAAATTATCGTACGCTCGGGACATCACATGCCACGAACTAAAGCAACTAAACCATGATACATCATGGTTCGAACCAACAAGCATCACGGCTGGACCAATCATTGGCCTAGGGTTCGAAACCCTAGCCCACGACTTGGTCCGAGCCATTGGCTTGGGTGCGGCGCCGCTAGGGTTCCAAACCCTAGCCGCCTCGCACCATCTTGTGATTTGTTCGATCATATCTCGTCTGAACCGCTTGAAAATAATTAGCCACGAGGCACGGTCAGGCCATGCACGGTGGTGGCTCAACCATCTCGAGCCAAGGGTTCGAAAAACCCTAGCTCTCACGTGGTGTAGCCGCTTTCTCGATGCATGCGAGAACCATGATCGAGCCATCAATATTTTCGAGCCTAAGAGTTCAAAACTCTAGCCACTTCTCGACACTTCCATGCACAATTATTAGCCACAACGGCTAAACCATCTCGAGCCAAGGGTTCGAAAACCCTAGCCCTCATGTGGCAGTAGCCTTGTGTCATTTGTGATGGTGGTGGTCGAAAACATCTTTGTTATGGGTTCGATTATTCGCTTTGTGTATCGTATACATCAAACATCAATTATATCAAATATAATTTCATGAGATTTCACAAACTCAATTTAATCATATCATATACGATTATATACAGTTTTATAGCATGCAATATAATCCTAATCTGATTAAAACAATTTAACCACATAAATCCGATATGAGCCTCGTACACGGCTCTGATACCACTGTAAGTAATCCAACAAGCATGGTACGTAGCGGAATAAAATTTTGGATTACTAGACACCGGATCTATACATAGGTTATCATATCGGATAAAGGATCAAAAGTCTCACCCTTGTAGCGTGTTTGAGCAGATTCCACGAAGCAGCACCACGTCCAACGCCTCCTTCGAGTCACTAGCAAACTTATCAAGTTTTGCCTCAACGGTATCCACACGATCAAATCGGGAAGGGATCGTTCAAGAACAAGTTGCTAGACTCGTTCTTGAACCGGAATCAAAACCACACACGGTTCACAACCGATTAAACGGCGGCCGAACAACTCCTCCAAGCAATCGGCGGCGGCCGTGACTCTTGAAGAGGAAGAAGGCGGCCGAGAGCTTTAGTTTTGTGGCTAGGTTTTGATATCAAGTAAGTGATACATTAATCACCTTGTTAACTAATTATATATGATTTAATTAAAGGCTTTCACAAAGCCTCATGGGCCCAAACCCATGATTTAATTAAATCTTTATATTCATTTAATTAAGACTCTTCTTAATTAATTAATTCATCCAATGAATTTAATTCCCTTTATCGATTTAATCTTTTGTGCGACCCGATAGGATCTTGTAATGTTGGCAGTGACATAAAATCTCATTTTACGTTACAAGCAAAGAGCGGTGTCTAGCAACACATCAAGGCTACCCAAATTACAAGAATGTCTTTGACTCGACATAACCTTTAGAACTTGTGATAATATTAACCATGTAACTTAATCCCTTTGTCCTTTGTGTTTAGATTGAACACGAGTTATGGAATAGTCATACTCGTATATTCAATCTATATTTCTTGATCCCCAAGTAGAACTAGAATAAATGAATAAGCTCGATATCTCATATCGACTCATTCGAGCATGGCCATGCATTTTAGTCTTACTTGATCAAGGGCCCAAACACTTCTCCTGTTATATAGGAGGGACAAATCCTATCTCGATCAATCAACATCCCTCTACATAATTCGTAGTGTATCCAATAGTCGCCTTTATAGTTTACCCTGTTACGGGTAACGTTTGACAATATCAGATACATAACTCCTTATGTTGGGATCTCTGATGATCACAAGTCGTAAGGATTACATACATGCACTATGAGAATTGCATATGACGTTCATATAACTATCCGTGTAGCATTCTCATGGTGGGTCTGTCCAGTACATCGTTCTCTAACATGTACCCATGTGTTTATTTGATATCTCATATCAATGAACAATTCATCAATCAACACATACTAGTCTCTATATATTATCATTATCCCGATTCATGATAATACTTGATTAGGGACAATGTTTAAGAATAATACAATATTATTCTAAGGACATTAACATATATATTAATTCACATTGCACAGTTAAACGAATAATATATAATAATGAATTGACATTCATAAAATCATAAACATTGTATGTCAAAACAATCATCCAATGACATGTCTTAGGGCATATCCCAACATGAAGGTGGTATTGTTGAAAAGCCATGAGCACGGTAACTTGTTTTATTTATATCAGTAGGTTGATTATGGTGAAAATGATAATGTCTTTTAAGATGTGTGATGAATGACATGCCACTCTGACAGTAATTAATGTCGATGGTAATTGGATATTATTGCTAATAAAGAGATAAATGTGTTTTATTGAGTTGAGTTTTGTGTGCATGTTATGTATATGTATATACAGTGCTGGGGAATCTGGTTTTGTAGGGCAATCAGAAAATGGGAAACGAGATACAATATCCAGGGACAGAATAAAGGGAATATGATGATTGGGTATGTGTATGTCATAAATGTGATGACACAGGTACGTTACAATGTACTAATACTAGCTCAAAGTATCCATGTATACTGTATTGTGTATTGATGATGTACTTATGACCTTACGAGTATTTGAATTTGAATATGGTACTGAGGTTTTCGGTGTAGTATGGAGGGTGATTTGGTATTGAATTTGTGATATGGTCACCGCCGATGAGCGAGTGATGTGATATGGTCACCACCGAGGAGCGAGTGATGTGATATGGTCACCGCCGACGAGCGCGTATTGTGATAGGGTGGCCACTGATGAGTGAGCGATGTGATTGGGTCACCACTGACGAGTGTGTGATGTGATGTGATAGGGTCACCGCCGATGAGCGAGTGATGTGATATGGTCACCGCCGATGAGCGAGTGATGTGATAGGGTTGCCACTGATGAGTGAGCAATGTGATAGAGTCGCCACTGACGAGTGAGCGATGTGATAGAGTCGCCGCTGATGAGCGAGCGATGTGATATGATCACCGTTGACGAGCGACCGATGTTACAGGGTCTCCTCTGATGAGTGAGCGGTTGATATTGGGTCGATGCTAGAGAGAGCATGCGACGTGTATATTGATATTGGGTAGATGCTAGAGAGAGCATGCGACGTGTATATTGTTATTTGGTCGATGCTAGAGAGAGCATACAACATGTATATTGTTATTGGGTCGATGCTAGAGAGAAAGCATGCGACGTGTATATTGATATTGGGTCGATGCTAGGGAGAACATGCGATGTGATTATTGTCGGGTTCGACACTATTGAGAGTGTGCAATGTATTTTATGTGCCTCCACTATAGGGGGAGGGTGATGAATATATGTTGATTTTAATTGTCCTTGTTGATTCAACATATTTTGATGATCAAACATACATGTGAAAGTGATCATGGAGAGAGTGGATAAAGAGACATTATTGTTTTCTTTCATTTTTATTGCAGTGGTGAGGCAACGGAGGGGTGTGATTGACACCGATATATTGATGACATTTATTAGCGAGATAATGGTATGATTATATTGTGATATTTGAGATTTATAATATTTGCCGCTATAACATCGAAGCGATGGAAATATTGTGAATGCCGCTGATAGGTTGAGGCGGTGAATATTTTTGTACTGTCATGTTATTGATGATGAGTATATCAATTGTATATTGATATGAAATTAAATTTTGTGGAATAGTTATGTTGAGAACAAGGACAGTTTTAAGGATCAAGTGTGGATCCACTGTGTACAGTAAGTGTTATTACATCTTATTGTTTTAAGAATGTAATTTTATTCATTGTGATTATGGATATTATATGGATGCCCGTGGTGACGATGAGATTACGCACGCCAGTGTTGGTGATGAGTTTTGATATATTGCTATTGTGTTAGCAATAATTATTGTTGTACCGCTAGTTTGTTAGCGGTGAATATTAATGATATGTTGATTGCAGATAGCAGTGAACGTTGTGTTATACAAACCATACTATTGTTTCTTGGACACATGAGCTGTAGGCTCAAGAGAATATTGGAATGTTCCAGGGGAAACGAGGAATCGAGGTAAACCATTTTGTTTGGTTTAACCTGTTTGATATATGTGGATTGTGAATTATCTCGATTTTCGGAGATCACCTACCCTAGTGCATTAATTCATTTTATATTGTATACTAGTAGGCAACGAGAAGGCGGCTATCGTTTGAATAAGTTTCATGAGTATTGCTTTATATGGTTTATCTCGATTGCTTTATATGGTTTATGAGAATCAATTTATATATGAGGAAGAATTGAGAATGAAATTCAAATGACATGTAGTATTGATATGTTCATTGATTAATTGTGCAGAGACGAGATAACAGTGGGGTAATGATGGTCAGATTGAAATGATATTGGTTTATGAAAACATGATTATTTTGTATACTGTGAGATTAATGATCTGTTAATCATGTTATGTTGAGTTAAATGTAACCATGTTGGAATGAGATTAATGAACAGGTCATGAGATGACATGGAATGTCACGGGATGACGTCAGATCGCTACGAATGTCCTGTGTGGACGTGTGATCATTGTGAACGTTGCGGGTCGACGTAGTAAGTACGAAATTATGATGTTATTCTCTGGTATATAATGACCACTGATAAATAATCATGGAGTGATTAATGATGAGTTATACATGATGTGCTAGACAATATAATAATGTCATAATGAGAATACATGAGTTATATGACCATTGACTTTAAATGATGGGTCATTTTGATATTGTGTTAGAAACTGGAGGCATATAAATGATGATAAATGCGATGAGACTGATGTATGAGGAATCATGAATACATACTACTCTATGATATGTTATTCATTTATGAAATAGTACTTTGCTGAGTAAAGGATCAAAAGGAATTACGTCATTGAGGCATAGAAGTGATTCTTATGTTGAATTTCAATCACACATATATGTTATAGTTTGTTGTAGCATGATGCGTACAGGATTGCGTGAAACTTTTGACACAGGGAATGTTTGATGACGGAAACATTATGAATATCAATAATGAGTAAATGACGAGGTACGTGGTTATGTTATGAGTATTTGAGAAATACTAATGAGCTTATGTCTAATACTTCATACCAGATGATAGTTGGGTGATGAAATATGGAAACGTTGATGCTTGAAAGCATGTGAGTATTGTGATGAGCATGATACCATGATGCTATTGTACATGTAGGTGACTTAATCTACAAAGGTTTGAGATTAATCATTCAATATTGATGATGATACATTGTTTTAAATTGTTTATATACAAGTGATTTGTAAGTACTGTGGGATAATACAAGATAACTTATCTAAGTAGATAAGAATAAATGATGGGTTATGAGATAAAATTTGGGGAATGAACAATATTATGATGTTGATGTTATGAGGTTGTTGTGAGTATAATGTTGATATACGTATGAGAATTACTAATGGGCTTTCTAGTAATTGCATTGCGCCAGATAATAACCAGAAGAAGATATATGAGAAGTTGATGTTTAAGGGCTCAAGAGTACCATTATTTCATACAGACAAGGGTGACGTGCGATATGACGAGGTTGGTATAAATTGCATAATTTTGCAACCACACAGGTATGAGGTTAATTATACGATAAAAGGTTGGTGTATCGTCATACATTTTGATATGCACGTGATATGCATGGATTGCATGATTTAGCGATTAAATGATGATGTTAATCTCGTAAGGATTCATATGAATAAGGGTATTCATATATGTTAGCTCATTGAGTGCTAATGTTAAAATACGGTAAAGTGATGTGATTTGCAGTCTCGAGATCGTTGGTTTGGTACGCCACCTTTACGAGCCATGATGATTCTAATGATGTTGCCATCCTACAGACTTGAGCTGTATAATGGTACATCAATTTTATTGTTGCCTTTTACGGTGAGCATGCATTTAAATTTCGAGTTTGAAATTTTATTAGTTGGGAAGAATTGTGATGTCCGGAATAATTATTATTTGTTAAATGGATTTAATTATGATATTTTATGATATCTCGGGATATAATTTTTGAGTATTGGATTTTGGAACGGAGTTGGGATAAATGGTTCGGGGATTAAATTTATAACTTTGGAATGAATTTATTAGTGTAAATTAGTTTCATGAGGATTGATAATAATAATGATATTATTTGAATGGGAAATATAAATGTTTAAATTAAGGTTGGGAATAGATGATAAATGGATGATTGTGATTTAACCTAGGGTTAAAATTAAAACACATTATTTTCTCTCATTCCCTCACTCTCTCAGCCGCCACTCACACCTCTACTCTTCACCCCTCCCTTCATTTTCGTCCAACCCTTTTAGCCAGCCAAGAACCAATCGAAACTTGAGATTTCTGGACGATTTTGAAGCTGATTTGGGTGAGTAATGTTTTCTTGCACCTAAGCCTTTCTCTTCCTTGAATTTATTGTGTTGAAGGCTCGATTTATACCCAGTATTTCTACTCTGTTTTGGGCGACTTTTATACTACCATTAGGATCGAAAAAGCTGATGTTTTATAGATTTGGTTCGAAAATTTCTGCTGCATTTTGACTTGAATTATGCTGCTATTATGGTCGAAAAATATGATGCTATTGGGTTCGATTTTTTTTTTATGCTTTGGTTTCGAAAATGGCGCTTGTTTTGAGTTCGAAATTTTCCTGCATTGTGGTTCGATTTCTGTAGCATTTTGGTTCGAAATTATGAGGGTTAAGTTCAAAAATTTGCTACTGTTATGTTCGAAAATGTCAGGCTTTTGGCTTGGTTTCTTCCTGAATTTGGTGCTCGGAATTATGCTAACTATGGTAAAGTTCTGCTTACATTTTGGTTCGATTTCCTTGTTTTGGCTTGATTCCCCACTTTTTTTAGTTGCAATCTTGCTGCTGTGTAGATTGAGCAGATTGTTGGACGTAAATATTCTTTGAGCGTGTATGTGTGTTCCTACAGCTGCTACCGAGTTTGGGTGCAGCTCGGAATTTCTTCAGGTTTAATACTTTGTTGGATTAAGAGGATATGCGATTATAAACCAAGAATCCTGGTTCTAAGTTTATATAAATGATAGAATGGATTAAATATCATGTTATTCATATGAGCTTTGAAGAATTAGAGTGAACTCAGATTTAGGAATTGGAACTGTAAAAATATGAAATACTACCCTATGATAATTGATCGAGTAGCAAAAGGAGTTGTGGTCAAAATATCCAAGGGTTGTAAAGTTAGAATCTACTAGACTTCATCGTTAAAGTATATGGATGGCAACGAGGCGGGTTTGGCCAATCCCAGGACCCGCCCCGCTACACATAAAACCCATACCCGCCCCGCCCCGCTTAGACCCGCCGGGTTCGCGGGTTTACCCGCCCCGCCCCGCAAACAATTTTTTTTTTTTATAAAAAAAAATATTTGGTAGAAATTAATTTTGAAACACAAAAATTGAGTTTTGAGATTGAATTTAATGTTTTTCTCTAGTAAATATTTATAATAAGCATCGTAAAACTATCTTTAAACTATCAAATATTTATTATTTAGTTTTTATTCCATTCAAAATGTTCAACTTCTTTACCATAAACACATGAATTTTGATATGAAATTAAACAATAACACATTATTGTACAATCAAAGAAGTTAAATGTATATTCAATATTAATTTTTTTAAAAAAAAAAATTTAAAATGCATAGCGGGGCGGGTGCGGGGCGGGTTCGGCCAATCCCAGGACCCGCCCGCTCCGCTTCCAAACCCGGTTGAAGCGGGTTTGGACCCGCCCCGGCGGGTCGGGTTCAATACGGGTCCGGGTTTGGACCCGCCCCATTGCCATCCCTATTAAAGTATTTTGTTATATGATGGTTATGAATATTTGGAAATTTCTTGAAAGATGAAATAAACTTATTTATCGATCAATGTGAATTTACTTACTATATAGTTGAGTTGGAGATGACTCAAATAAATGGGTATTGGCTTGTTTGTGTAAACTATGAAGCATGAAAATGAAGATTGTTTAATGATATTAATTGCTTTGAATATGAGCTAATATTGAATTGATATTAGAATAGACACTACACGAGACTTCGGACGTTGATGATAGCTTGCTCATGTTGTCGACTATAAGGTACGTGGTGACGTACGAGCAGGTATACACAGTACTCATATATTCACGTATACATGTATTGTTAAATGTGATGTTTAAGATTAAGTAATTGAGTATGAGAATTGAGTTTAATACACGTGGAATGGTGGATACGTATATGTACGTGATCCGGGTAATCGAGTTGAGCATTGATGCATTTGGTATGATTGATATGAGGAACTTATTGAGAACTGGGATGATGCATAGGCATGATTGCCTTAAATATGTGTTCGGTTATGATTGAGCAAAAATGATGTGTTATGATAATATCGATTTATCTTGATGATGAGTTTCATATTTCAATTAACGATATTAAACTCGGTGATTGTGAAAATGTCAATTATGAAACAGGATCAGTTCAAAAGCTTATAATTGGTTCAGACTTATTCAGGGACTGCACATTAGTATATTGATATGATTGCGATGATTATGTCGGTTTATGCTCACCGGTGTGTGGACTATTTCTGTTGAAACAGGTAAAAACAAGTACTTTGTTGGCTGGGAGAGTAAGCGCAAACTTCATTGGATAATCACGCTTTCAGAAACTATGTATCAAGTATTGGTAGATTGGGAATATGATTTTATACGTTTATAGTTACATTCATCTATTCGTTGCTCGTCTGTGAGCTTTGTGATGCCTGTATATGGAATGTATAATTATGCCTCAAAGTTTCTCCTTTCATTCGGGTGTGTTAGATGCATTTCATGTTGAGGAGATGTGCTTTATGATTTGGGTTCATAGCGCTAATAAGATGATTCTATTTTGGTGAAAGTTGGGGGTTATTATACGAGGATTTGTGCTTGGGGCTGTGTTGTGTCTTATGGTTATATTTTGATTTGAATTTTCCCCGGTATGTCCAATTTACTGGGAGACTCTGACCAAATTTTTATAAAAAGTCATAGGGTGTATGTGAAGCATGTAATGATTCTTTTAAAGAATGAAAATTTTTATTCACATACGACGTCATAAATGCCTAAATATTGTCATGAAGAGTTGGGGTCTTACACAGGTCGCGGCAATTGATCGCCCAAAATGGAGCGATCGAT
Organism: Haberlea rhodopensis; assembly: GCA_907163345.1. NCBI lineage: Eukaryota > Viridiplantae > Streptophyta > Magnoliopsida > Lamiales > Gesneriaceae > Haberlea > Haberlea rhodopensis. Next base: position 1,421,691 of record CAJQUN010000125.1, on the reverse strand, counting down.
CGCACGCAGGCAATAGCGAATTTCAGCGTTTGGCGATAGGTAGCACGCAGGCAGTAGCGAATTTTCAGCATTTGGCGATCGATCGCCAAGTTGGGGCGATCGATCGGTGAGGCGAGCGATCGATCGCTCCAAAAATAGCGATCGATCGCCTATCGCCAGATTTTGGCATTTAAGGCTGCTGGACCTCGCGATCGATCGCGAGATGCTAGAATGAAATATTTTGGTTATTTTTGTGGGATTTTTGGTATCGTACTATTATTGGCTTCTAATATTGATTTGTGTGAATGTGTAGAACCATCCCAGGTGGCAACACAACCAAGGAATAAAGTCCTACGGCATCTCCACTTTTGGAACAAAGGTACGTAGTTAGACGTACGGGCATCAGACGATAAAATGTATTTTACGCATTGGATTGGGCTATGCATTATGGTTGCATACATACATTGGTTATGCATTGTGGTTGCATACATGATTTTGGTTATGCATTATGGTTGCATACATTCTTTGGATGCATTGGTGCATGTGATTGTAAGTCGAGGTTATATTCCAGTGATGAAGAATACTTGCCGCCTTCATGGCGTAGCGATGAAGAATACTTACCGCTGTCATACCGTAGCGATGAGAGAATATTTGCCTCTAATATGTCGAAGTGATTAATTCCGCTGTCATATTACTTTAGTGAGGGATATTATTTGTCGCTGGTATTGTCGAATTGTGGGGTATTAATGTCGCTGTCATGTCAACGCGAGGGATATTATGTCACTGATATAATAAGACTTGGAAGCTGGTTATTGGTATTAATGGAACTAGTGCATGTCATGACATACAATTTTGGTATTACAATCTATTGGTTATGATTGTGGTACAGGGACAACAAAATGAAGCATTTAACTGTATTAAATACATGAAGTGATTCGTATTTACAGTTTACGCATTTCGATATTACAATCATATTATTGTGAATATGGTTTGTTACATGCTCATGGTTTTGGGATTGTTCCTGTAGGTACTTTTTGGCATGACGAACTGAGGACCGGGTTGATGCGGTGAGCTTGTGAGGAGTGCTTTTTGTAAGACCCCGTTATCTAAACAAGATTCTAATGTGCAATTAAGAGAACTAATCATTCATAAATCAGAGTATTAGGCCATGTTGATAATCCTGAGCTTAAGAGACTACAGTACCAAAAGTTCAAAAAGGAATTTTACATATTCCTAACAAAAGGGTACTAAACTATAGCTTTACTCTACTCTTTGTAGAAACTATACAAAAGGAATTTCTGTTCTGCTAATCCTGTAGCACTCATTACAGCTCAGCGTATCAACCCCGACCCTGGTTCTTCATGTCAAAAGCACCTACAAAGAGAACCCCCCAACACATGAGCACATGGTAATTCATATTCAACATAATATGAATGTAAAGCGTAAATGCATAAACCATAGATATAAAATACTTCCTGAATTCCAATGTATTTAAAACGCCCATTTTGGTTGTCCCTGTACCATAACTCATAATTAAATCAATATATGATATTATGGCTTTTGTAAATAAATGTCATGACATATCTTTACTTCTTAAATCTTTACTTCAATTCTTAGTCAGTTTATCATCAGTGTATTTTAATGCCCCTCGCTTCATAACTTTAGAACAAGCGGTCCTCCCATCCCTCGCTTCTTCATACAAGCGGTATTTCTATCCTTTCTTCGGATGGTAAACCTCGCCTCCATGTGAAAGCGGACCTACACCCCTCGCTCCATATTTTTAGCGGTATAACGGTAAGCATTAAAATCATCACTGTGATAACCGTGACTCATGGAATACACACCAAATGTTCCACATCATACATATGCAACAACAATGCATAACAACATGTATCGTACTCATAATGCACCAACTCGCATTTATCGTATGTCAAATAATGAACATATAATACATGTTACCGTTGGGGTGCCCGTACGTCGCTTACGTACCTTTCCAAAATATCTTCAGTTGCAGGGCTTTATCCCCAGAGTTGTGTGGCTACCTGTGATGGCTCTACACAAGTGTACAACACAATATTAGATGCCTCATTATGATCCAATATCAAAAACTAAACAAAATATAACAATTTATATTTTTCAACATTTTGTGTCTCTCGATCGATCGGCCCCTCAAGCTCGATCGATCAAGAAGACACCTTAATTCAATGCCCAAGTTTCTGCCTCACTCGATCGATCGAAAAGGTATCACCGATCGATCGAGGACCTTAAGCGATCGATCGGGAAATCCACCGATCGATCGAGCCCTTTCCTTAAAAATACTCTGCCTCGCTCGATCGATCGAGAAGGAATTCCGATCGATCGAGCTACCCATTAAAAAACGCGATTTTCAGAATTCTCGAACACCTATCTTCATACCATCCAATCTAGCATATAAGACATACAACATGCTTGAACAAACATGCTAAGAGCTACAAGGTACTACCGTGCATGTATTCAAATCAAAGTTCTACCCAAACTTAAACCCACATGCATCAAAATCGTCCAACTATATCAGTACTCACCCAAGCTCTTAAAAAAAAAACAGGGTACCACATTCATACCCAGATTTCCGAGCACCCCTTTTCATACCAACAAATCCACCCAATTAAACATGCATCATGCTCAAGTAAACATACTAGAAGCTTCATAATAACACCATGTAGATACTTAAATCAAAGGTTTAACAAAACTTAAGCTAGCATGCATCATATCATCATAACCAAACCCAAACCCAAACTCAACCAAAAATTTACCCAAAGCCAGATATGGTTCCTCACCCTCTTTTGCTCCAATTGTTTGGCAAGGTTCCAAGCAATATTTCCCAAGCTTCTTCCTCCTTTTTGCTTAGCAGATGTTGGACGGTTTTTTTGGTGAAAATGGGGAGAGTTTCTGAGATGGGAAGGTGGAGTGGGAGAGTGGAAAAGAGGTATGGGTGACCAGTTGCAGCATGGGTTGGGGGGTGGTTGGGTGGTGGGTTATGTGATGTGTTATATTTTGGTCCCGGTATTTAGCATGATGTATTAAAATATCCTCACATGATATTTTATAGTATTTAATCAATAAAATACTTCAATTTCCAATTAAACATGCTTCACCAAAACAAACAACACCCACCCCAAATAATCATGCCATAACCCAAACTCCCAACATATATCACATGCACCCTGAAACGCATTTCCCCAATATTATTAATTCAACCCAATGAATTAATACCATAATCTTCATAACATAATTAATGTTTCATTTCGGGGATATCACAATACTCCCCTACTTATAAGATTTCGTCCTCGAAATCAGCATGCACTTACCCAATACAAAACAAAACATAAATCACGTACCAGAAAACAGTTCCGGATAGTGCTGCACCATGTGTCGCTCCGTCTCCAATGTGGCCTCCTCGACACCCCTACGATCCCACTGAACTTTGACCATAGGAATAACTTTGTTTCGTAGTCTGCGATCTGCCCGATCCAGAATCCTGATAGGCCGCTCTACATAGGAAACATCGGACTCTATCTGAACCTCAGAAGGTTGCAACACATGAGAAGGATCTGGCTCGTACTTCCGCAACATAGATACGTGAAAAACATCATGTATGCCAGAGTACCAATACGCTGTAAGATCTCGTACGACCCAACATATCTCGGGGATAACTTCCCCCGCATCCCAAAACGTACTGCACCTCTGAAAGGTGAGATCTTCAAAAAGACCCTGTCGCCCAACTGAAACTCTAACGGCCGACGCCGTTGATTAGCATATCCTGCTTGTCTGTCCTGAGCTGCTTTCATCTTTCTTCTGATCACCTTTACATTTTCTTCCATTTCTTGGACCAATTCTGGCCCTCCGACCGATTTACGGTCCACATGGTCCCAATATAAAGGCGACCTACAATGTCTACCATAGAGGGCTTCAAACGACGCCATCTGTATGCTTGCCTGGTAGCTGTTGTTATACGAAAACTCCACCAAGGCTACTGAGTCCTGCCACGAAGTATCGAACTCCAACACACAAGCCCGTAACATATCTTCGAGCGTCTGTATGGTACGCTCGGTCTGTCCGTCCGTTTGGGGATGGTATGCTGTGCTCAACCTCAACTCTGTACCCAGAGCTGACTGAAGAACTTCCCAGAAGTGAGATGTAAACCGCGGATCTCGATCAGACACAATCGAAACAGGGATCCCATGCAGTCTCACCACATCTCTGACATATAACTGAGCTATCCTCAAGTACGTGAAGGTCATACTGTATGGAATGAAGTGAGCCACTTTAGTCAATCTGTCCACGACTACCCAGATAGCATCAAAACCTGAAACAGTCCTCGGTAAGTGGGTCGCAAAGTCCATGGATACGTGCTCCCACTTTCATGCTGGTATCTCCAAACTTCTAAGCTCACCACCAGGCCTCTGCCTCTCAGCCTTCACTTGCTGACAAATCATACATCTCTTGACGAATGTGGTGACATCTTGTTTCATTCGTCTCCACCAAAACTGGCTACATAAGTCCTTATACATTTTCTTTCCACCCGGGTGGATACTCATCCTGCTGCAATGGGCTCGCTGTAATATTCCCTGACGCAACTCAGGCGTATTCGGTACCACCCATCTGTCATCTAACCTCAAAGAACCGTCCTCGGCCATTATGAATCTCGACGGCTGACCCAGACGAACCACTGCCAACCATCTCTGAACTTCCTCGTCGGTCTCCTGAGCCTTCCGGATGTGCTCATAAATAACCGGCTCAGCTAATAAGGTCAATACCTGTATCGGTGAAGTAGACATGTCATAATCAAATCCCAACTGGCAGTAGGAAGCCATCATAGCTGACAAACACATGACATCCTCTGCCATGTTCTTCACTTTCCGACTCAAAGCGTCGGCTGTCAAATTTGCTCTTCCCGGATGGTACTCGATTTCACAATCATAATCCTTCAGTAAGTCCATCAATCTTCTTTGTCTCATATTCAGCTCAGCCTGCGTAAACAAGACCTTCAGGATCTTGTGATCGGTGTAGATGGTAAATGAGATACCATATAAGTAGTGTCGCCATATCTTCAAGGCAAACACTATAGCTGCTAGCTCCAAATCATGGACTGGATACCTCGTCTCATGTGGCTTCAATTGTCTCGAAGCATAAGCCACTACATGCTTATCCTGCATCAGTACGCATCCTAAACCCTGAAGCGATGCGTCAGTATAGAGAACGAACCGCTTGTTCTCCTTGGGAATCACCAATACTGGTGCTGAAGTCAATCTGTGCTTCAACTCCTGGAAGCTCTGCTCACAAGCTTCCGACCAAAAGAATGGAACTCCCTTCTGAGTTAGCTGCGTCAATGGCTTGGCAATCTTTGAAAACCCTTCGACGAAGCGTCGATAATACCCAGCCAAACCAAGAAAACTTCAGATCTCAGGAACTGAAGTCGGCGCAGACCAGTCCATAACTGCCTCTATCTTCCTGGGATCTACTGATATCCCCTCTCGAGAGATAATGTGACCCAAGAACGCTACACTGTTCAGCCAGAACTCACACTTGCTGAGCTAGGCGTACAACTGATGATCCCTAAGGATCTGAAGCACCGTCCTCAAATGATTGGCATGCTCCTCCTTACTTCTTGAATAAACCAGAATGTCGTCAATAAACACGATCACGAATTGATCAGGATACTTCTGAAACACTCTGTTCATCAGGCTCATGAAGACAGCCGGGGCATTCGTCACTCCGAACGGCATCACTAAGAACTCGTAGTGCCCATACCGAGTCCGAAAAGCTGTCTTTTGTACGTCATCAGCTCTAACTCGTATATGGTGATAGCCTGACCTCAAGTCAATCTTTCAGTAAAGATCCGTGCCCTGAAGCTGATCAAATAAGTCATCAATCCTCGGAAGGGGGTACTTGTTCTTAATCGTCACTTTATTCAATTGACGGTAATCGATGCACAGACGCATCGAACCATCCTTTTTCTTTACGAACAAGACTGGCGCACCCCATGGTGATACACTAGGGCGAATGTATCCTTTGTCGAGGAGCTCCTGCAACTGTACTTTCAGCTCCCTCAGCTCTGCCGGTGCCATCCTGTAAGGGGCACGGGAAATAGCAGATGTCCCTGGCGGTAATTCAATCTCAAACTCCACATCTCTGATCGGCGGAAATCTTGGAATCTCATCCGGGAACACATCAATGAATTCCGCCACGACCGGTATATCCTCAATCTTTAATCCCTCCTTTTTCTCCGACAAATCCACGGCATATATAAGATAGCCAGTGTGGCCACGTTCCAACAACCGTGTCATCTTAACAGCTGAAATCAAGGGAATCTTCGGACGAGAACCGTCCCCATAGAAGGTCCACTGAAACCCCTGATCAGACAGAAAACACACCATCCTCTGTCGGCAATCAACCACGGCCTGGTATCTGCTCAACACATCAATGCCGACAATGCAGTCAAAATCTGCCATATCCAACAAAATCAGATCGACCCTCAGATCATTGCCCTCAAAATAAATGAGGCAATCAGATAGTAGTCGATCTGCAATCACATGCTTCCCCGTGGGTGTCGAGACCATAAGAGGCGTGGGCAACGGAGACGAACACAAGTGGTGTCTCTCCACAAAAGAAGAAGATTGATCGCTATTATTTTAAACAGTATTTTCAATTGTAGCGATTCTATACCGCAAGTGCACGGTGTCAAGTTTTAGTATAATGATAATATAAGTACGGATGTCGAACCCACGAGGACTAGTAAATAAGTACCAAACTCCACTAGTTTAACTATATTTAGTCTACGAAAATTGGTTATAACTAATTTAACTAATTAACTCAATAATAAATCAAAACAAACGATAGAGAATGAGAATAAAATCAATAGAGACAATTATCAAGACTTTCGGTTCACCTATGTAATCCCCCACAATTCGCCTATTAGTTAAGAATTAATTCATACAATCTAAGGTGACGAGTTTTCCTAATTCACTTGCTATACCTTGGTCCGGCTATAACAAATCTAATACTAACGTAACAATAAGCCACTCTCGTACCCTTATTGAACAATTAATATTGTAAATCGATCTATGAAAACTTCTAGCCTTCGATTACTAGATATCTATAGCTATCACACGTGTATTTGACTTCATCTCTCGATCTCAGTCTGAAATCCACGGCATAAATCACTATATCGAATTCCAATTTTATCTCTCGATCTCAATTGTAATTTAATATCATTCAAGGATGGCCAAACCCTTAAAAGCATGAAGAACAATGATCTATGCACTTAGATAATAAGAATCAATCAAAACATTAAAATTAAATCATGGGTTCATAACATAGGATCCCCTAAGTCTTGATAACAAACTTAGACTAGCAACATATTCAATATCAAATGCAATATCATGTTTTTCAACATCAAAAGCATAAGAAAATAAAATAGAATCAAACTAAGTTTAGAAATACGCATAAACAAGCGATGTTGAATCGCGTCGTCGACCCGTAACTCCGTCTCTCCCTTTGTAGTGCTGTACGTGAGTTTTCCACCAACTCCTTGCTGCCGTGAGTGAATTCTTGTCTCAGACTTGCTGTCTGCTGTACTGTACCAGAAGTTCCTCTACGTGCTTCCTCTCTACTCGTTCGTCGCCTTTCTTATTCTCGTCCCGTCAATATTTGCACGTTGAAGTCCTCTTTTAATCTCAGTCTGCTGTTCTTCTCTACGTAAATCTATCTCTTCTGCTATCTACTCACTTTTTATCAGCTTGTTCACGTAATAATATCTGCTGCACCTTTCTTCCGGAACGTGAGTTTTCTCTCTTTAATCTGTTCTCACGTGATTCTCCTCTCCGAATTTTTCAATTCCCCTACGTTCTGATATCTTGCTCACGTTCAAACCTCTCCTTTGATTCTGTCGCTTCTCTCTTTTTTCTGGAGCACGTTCGCTTCTTCCCTGATCTCTGTTATAATCTGCTCCCCCTCGTTCCTCCGCTTCTTCCCTAATATCCTTTTTTTCCTTCTACGTTGCTCCTCCCTCCCTTTTATCTCAATCTCCTCTCCTTTTATACGCTGCACGTATCTTCCCCTTTAATAATTTGATATCATCCTTCTTTTATCTTCTCTTCTCAATGTTTATCCTCCTTCCATCTTTTATTTCCATAAAGAAATCCTATATTATAATATCATATATTATAATATAATATTTCATCCATGTTTGATAATATCCGGTTGTGCTCGGTTTGGTCCTTTTTCATTAATTAAAGCTTATTTTCTCCACTTTTATGCATTTGGACCTGGATTCCTGAAATATACAAATATATACCAAAACGCGTAATATTTTCCAGGAATCACTATAAAAACGCCTCTAATCATATATCAAAATAAGTGTAAAAATCACACTTATCAACTCCCCCAAACTTAAACTTGATCGTCTCGAGCAAGAAATAAAATCAAAAAGTAGAGTTCAATATTAAATATTCAAATAAACCAATATGTAGTCAATCATGTAGCTCAGACATCTCACTTACAGACGAACAAGAGTAAATCAGAAAGTTTAACAAGTTGTGTTTTCTCCTAGATCAAGCAACATGTCTCCAAATTAGAACGTGCGTGTGTGCTATTGTCACTTTCAAGTTTCATGCAATTTTCATAGATCAATCATGCTAGTCAATGAAAGTTAAGATTATCTTTGAGCACCCCATAGTCTTATTTTCAAACACTTCTCCACTAATGTAGTCACTTCCTCAACTTGGATCAATAGGTCTTTTTAAGCTTGTAAAGTTAGGCCTAGGTGTTGGCTTCAAAGAAAAGATAGGATAGCACAAAGAAGAGAGTATAAGCATGAAATGTTCAGTACAAAATTGAGCTTCTCTTCTTTTTTTCTTTTAGCCTTGGCCACTTTGGGTCTTAATTAGATATTTTTTTCAAGGCTTTATCTATCTTTTTCTTTTCTCATTCATATTTTTTTTTTTTCAATAATAAGCTCATCCAAATGTAGCAATTCATGTGCATCTAATGAGAATCATTATACTCCCTTTTGGTAAGGATAATTCTTTTCAATTTAAGCTCATAAAGGTGGGTATAATGAGTTGCCAAAACAAATGTTGAATGGGGGCTAATAGTATGTTAAAGATACTCCATTCCTTTTCAATTAGGCTCAAATTGGGATACTATAGATTGATGTAAACATGGTAAGCTTAAAAGGCACAAACGGTCCAAAGATCGCCTAAATCATTTCCAAGTCAAGTTCATAACTATAAAATTTCGCCTCAAAGTGTCATCATCAAATAGTTTCTAAGGTACTCTAAGATGCTCAAAAACAATTCATCAAGTTCACAAAAAATTTCACTACTACAAGTGCAATTCACAAGATTATGACTCAAATGTGCTCAAAATATTCCTCATCTTTGACATACTACTTAAAACAAGATATTCACAAACAAGTTTTACAATCATCAAACTCAAGTTGACATGCAAAGTGAGACTAGTATCATCATGGAATAGAGACCACTACTATGATTTATTCTTATCTTACTAATTGAACTCATAAAATAAAAAAAAAATTAGGTCATAATAATCGGACGATTCAAGTGTCAACTAAGCACACAACATGTGGATAAACAAGTAAACATGCAAGCCACTATTCCCCCAAACTTAGATCAAATATTGTCCTCAATGTTTAAAAGAATCAAAAGGGAAAAAGTAAACTCCCCTGATCAAGACGCTTGCATGAGGGTTGAGGAAGGTCGGCCTTTGAAAGCTCCACTGTTGTAGGGTTCATCGCTCCAACTGAGTACCTAGCAAGAGAAGAACGCAAATAAAATAGTCGACACGAGAGATAAACAAACTAAATGCAAAAACTAAAAATAAAACAAAACTAAATAGCAAAAGGATACGCTTGGGTTGCCTCCCAAGAAGCGCTGATTTCTAGTCGTCGGCTTGACCATCAGAAGCAACCATCAAAGAGCGGCTGCCGCCCATAGTAAGTATCGTATGATACCACGAATGGGTCTTCATTCAGTATGCCCTCAAGCTTGGCAAGATTATAACAGTGTAAGCTCGTTGCTCCAACAACTTTCTTCATGAAATGGTAGGTATGAGAGAATGATTCTTGACTTGGCTTCATATCTTGGAGGATGTAGTGCGGTGAAGTTGGCATCGATGGAAAATACGGATCCACATATGGCATAGAACATGTCTCCATCGATGGGCTCAAATCGGAATCCTCGAAAGTCGCCTCCTTCTCCAACATCACACTCGACTCATCTTCACATGGGAACTCCTCAGATAATGTCTCTAAAGTAGGCTCAATCTCTTGAAGAGGCTCAAGTTCCCTTAAATCTTCCACAGTAGTAGGATCACTCCCCCAAACTTGGTTGTTTGAGTGATCATCGTCATGAAACCCAACTTGATTCGTCTCCTCTTCCCTAGTAGGTATCGTCTCATTCTCTTGGCAGCTTGCTGATAAGGTTTCCATGAGGCTCACCATTTGCTGCTCCAGATGACGCATTGAGTTGGTCTGACTTTCAATCTTTGTCTCACATGATGCCATAAACCTGAGTAACGTATCCTCTAAATGAGCACTGACTTCCGCAGAACTGTCACATGTCTCTCCCTGATGTTCAAGTGGTGGGCCTGTAAAATGAGGGTGGTGCGGCTTTGGTGGGTATTGGTGGCTCCAACCCTGGAGTGAAGGATTCCAATGCCACTGGTAGTCAAAGTTCGCCATCTCATTAAACAAGTGCAAAACACTGTCTTCATCTCTATCAACCAAAGGACTACCAGTTGCCAAAGCTCCGTTGAATATCCATCCTCGTGTGTCCGCATGCAAACCACTGAAGAAATATTGCAGACGGGTGTAGTTTGGAAAGTCATTATACCGATACGTGCTTGCCAAATCGTTGAATCTCTCCCACGCTGCGTAGAACGGCTCGGAAGGTTGTTGGGCAAATCTTGTGGATGCTTGTTGATGTAGCATCTCCAAGTACCTCACAAGACAAACAAAACAAAAACCAAAAATAAAAAATAAAAAAAACAAATGACTAAACTACAGTCAACTAATCTCGTTTGATATTATTAAAACTAGTCCCCGGCAACGGCGCCAAAAACTTGATCACTATTATTTTAAACAGTATTTTCAATTGTAGCGATTCTATACTGCAAGTGCACGGTGTCAAGTTTTAGTATAATGATAATATAAGTACGGATGTCGAACCCACGAGGACTAGTAAATAAGTACCAAACTCCACTAGTTTAACTATATTTAGTCTACGAAAATTGGTTATAACTAATTTAACTAATTAACTCAATAATAAATCAAAACAAACGATAGAGAATGAGAATAAAATCAATAGAGACAATTATCAAGACTTTCGGTTCACCTATGTAATCCCCCACAATTCGCCTATTAGTTAAGAATTAATTCATACAATCTAAGGTGACGAGTTTTCCTAATTCACTTGCTATACCTTGGTCCGGCTATAACAAATCTAATACTAACGTAACAATAAGCCACTCTCGTACCCTTATTGAACAATTAATATTGTAAATCGATCTATGAAAACTTCTAGCCTTCGATTACTAGATATCTATAGCTATCACACGTGTATTTGACTTCATCTCTCGATCTCAGTCTGAAATCCACGGCATAAATCACTATATCGAATTCCAATTTTATCTCTCGATCTCAATTGTAATTTAATATCATTCAAGGATGGCCAAACCCTTAAAAGCATGAAGAACAATGATCTATGCACTTAGATAATAAGAATCAATCAAAACATTAAAATTAAATCATGGGTTCATAACATAGGATCCCCTAAGTCTTGATAACAAACTTAGACTAGCAACATATTCAATATCAAATGCAATATCATGTTTTTCAACATCAAAAGCATAAGAAAATAAAATAGAATCAAACTAAGTTTAGAAATACGCATAAACAAGCGATGTTGAATCGCGTCGTCGACCCGTAACTCCGTCTCTCCCTTTGTAGTGCTGTACGTGAGTTTTCCACCAACTCCTTGCTGCCGTGAGTGAATTCTTGTCTCAGACTTGCTGTCTGCTGTACTGTACCAGAAGTTCCTCTACGTGCTTCCTCTCTACTCGTTCGTCGCCTTTCTTATTCTCGTCCCGTCAATATTTGCACGTTGAAGTCCTCTTTTAATCTCAGTCTGCTGTTCTTCTCTACGTAAATCTATCTCTTCTGCTATCTACTCACTTTTTATCAGCTTGTTCACGTAATAATATCTGCTGCACCTTTCTTCCGGAACGTGAGTTTTCTCTCTTTAATCTGTTCTCACGTGATTCTCCTCTCCGAATTTTTCAATTCCCCTACGTTCTGATATCTTGCTCACGTTCAAACCTCTCCTTTGATTCTGTCGCTTCTCTCTTTTTTCTGGAGCACGTTCGCTTCTTCCCTGATCTCTGTTATAATCTGCTCCCCCTCGTTCCTCCGCTTCTTCCCTAATATCATTTTTTTCCTTCTACGTTGCTCCTCCCTCCCTTTTATCTCAATCTCCTCTCCTTTTATACGCTGCACGTATCTTCCCCTTTAATAATTTGATATCATCCTTCTTTTATCTTCTCTTCTCAATGTTTATCCTCCTTCCATCTTTTATTTCCATAAAGAAATCCTATATTATAATATCATATATTATAATATAATATTTCATCCATGTTTGATAATATCCGGTTGTGCTCGGTTTGGTCCTTTTTCATTAATTAAAGCTTATTTTCTCCACTTTTATGCATTTGGACCTGGATTCCTGAAATATACAAATATATACCAAAACGCGTAATATTTTCCAGGAATCACTATAAAAACGCCTCTAATCATATATCAAAATAAGTGTAAAAATCACACTTATCAAAGATACAAATGAATGAGAAGCACCTGTATCTACCAAAATAAAAGCAGGCTACGTAAGTAAGTGGCACGTACCAGCAATTACCTCCTCCGGGGCTGCCTCTGCCTGCTCACGCGTCAATGCATATACTTGACCCTGCGGCGGTCCTGCCGCCTGACCTCCCTGTGGTCGAGGTGCAAACTGTTGTCTCTGTGGTGCCGTCCCGGCGTCAAATCTTGGCCTATTCGGCCCAAAGTCTGCCTGACCTCCCCAATTGGGGCAAACCCGAGCTAGGTGGCCCACCTTGCCACAAACATAACAGCCTCGACAGTCACGTGTCAAGTGAAATCCTCCACAGTTGTCACACTTGTTTTCTCCTGTTCTATTTCCTTGCACTGGTCCCCGATTACTTGGCATATTATTCCTCCTATTTCCTTGCCTCTGATTCTGAAACCTCTTTCCACTAAATCGAGAAGATGAAGAAGCCCCACGAGGCTTAAACTGGTCCCCTCGTGGCCTCAGGCTGTCAACAGATGGTCTCTGTGGTGGTACAAAAGGGGGTACAACTTCCTTATACACGCTAACTGCAATTTCTGCCAGCTCTGCTCTAGTCAGAGCATCATCAAATGAGATGGGGTTGTTGGAGACAACCCGATCAAATAACTCTGGCATCAGTCCTTTCAGAAAATGCCTCATCTTGGCATGGCCGTTCACAGCAATGTGAGGCACATACCTCAACAGTGAAGAGTATTGCATGGCATAATCTGATACAGTCAAGCTGCCCTGCTTCAGGTTGGTGAACTCATCTTCTTTTACTTGTCTGGCAGCGACGGAGAAATACCGGTTAAGGTACCGGGTCCTGAACACAGTCCAATCTACTGCCATACCCTGAGTCCTCAGCTCCATAACTGTTGTCTTCCACCACATGGAAGACTTCTTCGCCAACTGAAACTCTGCCAAACCTCAGCCAGGCAGTCCGTGCACAGGGTGCCGATACAAATATCTGCTCTAGTCTCTCACGCCATTCCTCAGCTGCTTCTCCAGTCTCAGTCCCTTCAAATAGCGGTGGATGATAGCTCAAGAACTTGGTCAAACTTATCTCCCCTGGTAGCAGTATCTGTGCACTAGGCTCCACACCTACAGCAGGTGGCGGTAGAGGATTCGACTGAGCAATACTGGCATTGATACTCCCTACATCTCCCACCTCTTCATTGAGGTTCTCCAGATTAATAGCCGCCATGCTGTAACACAGGGGCTAACAACAATACCAAAAGAAGTTCATAATATAATCCGTTAGATAACAAGAGTAATCATATTCAAAAATATGTTAGTATAACAACTTATACCAAAATATGCACCATATGCATAAACATGCCCACCAATGAATACCTAGCCAACTTGTTTCTAAAGGCTACCCTTTACTCGTTCCCTGGTTATCTAACCACTGCTCTGATACCACTAAATGTAAGAACTCGTTATCTAAACAAGATTCTAAGGTGCAATTAAGAGAACTAATCATTCATAAATCAGAGTATTAGGCCGTGTTGATAATCCTGAGCTTAAGAGATTGCAGTACCAAAAGTTCAAAAAGGAATTTTACATATTCCTAACAAAAGGGTACTAAACTATAGCTTTACTCTACTTTTTGTAGAAACTATACAAAAGGAATTTCTGTTCTGCTAATCCTGTAGCACTCCTTACAGCTCAGCGTATCAACCCCGACCCTGGTTCTCCATGTCAAAAGCACCTACAAAGACAACCCCCCAACACATGAGCACATGGTAATTCATATTCAACATAATATGAATGTAAAGCATAAATGCATAAACCATAGATAGAAAATACTTCCTGAATTCCAATGCATTTAAAACGCCAATTTTGGTTGTCCCTGTACCATAACTCATAATTAAATCAATATATGATATTATGGCTTTTGTAAATAAATGTCATGACATATCTTTACTCCTTAAATCTTTACTTCAATCCTTAGTCAGTTTATCATCAGTGTATTTTAATGCCCCTCGCTTCATAACTTTAGAACAAGCGGTCCTCCCCTCCCTCGCTTCTTCATACAAGCGGTATTCCTATCCTCGCTTCGTATGGTAAACCACGCCTCCATGTGCAAGCGGGCCTACACCCCTCGCTCCACATTTTTAGCGGTATAATAGCGGTAAGCATTAAAATCATCACTGTGATAACCGTGACTCGTGGAATACACACCAAATGTTCCACATCATACATATGCAACAACAATGCATAACAACATGTATCGTACTCATAATGCACCAACTCGCATTTATCGTGTGTCAAATAATGAACATATAATACATGTTACCGTTGGGGTGCCCGTACGTCGCTTACATACCTTTCCAAAATATCTTCAGTTGCAGGGCTTTATCCCCTGCGTTGTGTGGCTACCTGTGATGACTCTACACAAGTGTACAACACAATATTAGATGCCTCATTACGATCCAATATCAAAAACTAAACAAAATATAACAATTTATATTTTTCAACATTTTGTGTCTCTCGATCGATCGGCCCCTCAAGCTCGATCGATCGAGAAGACACCTTAATTCAATGCCCAAGTTTCTGCCTCACTCGATCGATCGAAAAGGTATCACCGATCGATCGAGGACCTTAAGCGATCGATCGGGAAATCCACCGATCGATCGAGCCCTTTCCTTAAAAATACTCTGCCTCGCTCGATCAATCGAGAAGGAATTCCGATCGATCGAGCTACCCATTAAAAAACGCGATTTTCAGAATTCTCGAACACCTATCTTCATACCATCCAATCTAGCATATAAGACATACAACATGCTTGAACAAACATGCTAAGAGCTACAAGGTACTACCGTGCATCTATTCAAATCAAAGTTCTACCCAAACTTAAACCCACATGCATCAAAATTGTCCAACTATATCAGTACTCACCCAAGCTCTTAAAAAAAAACAGGGTACCATATTCATACCCAGATTTCCGAGCACCCCTTTTCATACCAACAAATCCACCCAATTAAACATGCATCATGCTCAAGTAAACATGCTAGAAGCTTCATAATAACACCATGTAGGTACTTAAATCGAAGGTTTAACAAAATATCATAACCAAACTCAAACCCAACCAAAAATTTACCCAAAGCCAGATATGGTTCCTCACCCTCTTTTGCTCCAATTTTTTGGCAAGGTTCCAAGCAATATTTTCCAAGCTTCTTCCTCCTTTTTGCTTAGCAGATGTTGGACGGTTGTTTTGGTGAAATGGGGAGAGTTTCTGAGATGGGAATGTTGAGTGGGAGAGTGGAAAAGAGATATGGGTGAGTAGTTGCAGCATGGGTTGGGGGGTGGTTGGGTGGTGGGTTATGTGATGTGTTATATTTTGGTCCCGGTATTTAGCATGATGTATTAAAATATCTTCACATGATATTTTATAGTATTTAATCAATAAAATACTTCAATGTCCAATTAAACATGCTTCACCAAAACAAACAACACCCACTCCAAATAATCATGCCATAACCCAAACTCCCAACATATATCACATGCACCCTGAAATGCATTTCCCCAATATTATTAATTCAACCCAATGAATTAATACCATAATCTTCATAACATAATTAATGTTTAAAAGCACATAATTATTTCGGGGATATCACACTTTTGGTATAGAAGATGGGATTCTTTTATATAGTCTCTACTCTAGGAGTAGCTTAAAGCTATAGGATTAACATTCATTTGGTTGGGAATGTAATTAATCCTTGTGATATCCCCGAAATAATTATATGCAATTTGGGCATTAATTATGCTTATGTGATTTTTATGGTGATAATTAATATATGTGTTGGAATTAATTATCTTGGTAAAATGCTTAGTCACATGGTAGGCGTGACCCGGTAGGGCATTCAGGGTGCATGTTTTACATGTTGAGTATTTTGGGTGTTTTAATTATTTAATTATGATGGCGGGTAATTATTTGGTGACATATGTATTTAATTGTGATTTTGGTGCATTTTGGTGAAATGCCTTTTAAATATCATGTTGAGATGTTTAATACATCATGTTAGTTGTGGGGATACAAATTTACTTACTTTAAGACCCACTACTCCCACCTTTACCAATCACTTTACTAAATCCCCCAAAATTATCCCCTCAAACCCTTATTCTCCTATTTTCGTTTTGGCTAAAAAAGTGGGAGAGAAATCCTTCCAAAACCTTGATTTGTGGAAATTGTAGGGAGTTTTGGAGTCCCCAAGAGGTATGGATACCTCCCTAATGTTTTTATTGTGTTTGGTTTGGGTTTGAAATGATTTTGGAATGGTTTTGAAATGGGTTCTTTAGGGTGTTTGTATTATTTTGGTTGGATGTTGGATTTATGGGTTGTTTTAAAGTGTATATTGAAGGTTTATGTTGTTTTGATGTTATTGTTGGAATGGTATTTGAGTTGGAATGGATTGGGAAGGTTTAAGGTTGGAAAATGGCGATTTTTCATGTGCAGGTCGCGGCGATCGATCGCCCAAAACGGAGCGATCGATCGCGCGCAACCAGTGGCAAAAAATGGCTTACGGCGATCGATCGCCATGTTGAGGCGATCGATCGGTGAGGCGAGCGATTGATCGCCTCAAAAATGGCGATCGATCGCCTAGCGCCAGATTTTGGCAATCAGGGCTGCTGGACCTCGCGATCGATCGGGACTCCACAGCGATCGATCGCGAGATGCCAGAATGCGTTTTTTGGTTATTTTGTGGGATTTTTGGTATTGGTTCATAAATTGGCTTCTAATATTGGTTTGTATGGTTGTGTAGAACCATCTCAGGTAGCCACGCAACAAAGGAGATAAAGTCCCTCGACATCTCCACTTTTGGAACCAAGGTACGTAGTGAGACGTACGGGCATCGGACGGTACAACGTATTTATTACGCTTTGAAATGGTTATGCACTATGGTTGCACACATGGAATTGATTATGCATTGTGGTTGCATATGTGGTCTTGTTTATGCATCATGATTGCATACCTGGTTTGGTCATGCATTTTGGTTGCATGTGTACATTGGATGCATTGTTGCATGTGATTGTGAGTCGGGATTTATATTCCAGTGATGGAGAATACTTGCCGCCAGTGGCGTAGCGATGTGAATACTTGCCGCTGTCATACCGTAGCGACGAGAGAATATTTGCCGCTAATATGAAGCGAAGAACACGATCGCTGTCATATTTATAGCGAGGGATATTAGTGCCGCTGGTATTGTCTAAGCGAGGGGTATTTCCGCTGTCGTGTTAACGCGAGGGGTATTATGTCACTGATATAATAAGACTCGGGAATTGAACACGGTATATATGGAAATCGGTGCATGTCATGACATACATTATTGGTAATATAACCTATTGGTTATGATTGTGATACAGGGACAACCAATGGAGCTTTTAAATGTATTAAATACAGTGAGTGAATTCTATTTACGGTTTATGCATTTAAATTACAATCATATTTTTGTGAATATGATTTATATACATGCTCATGGTCTTGGGGTTGTTCCTGTAGGTACTTTTGGGCGGACGGGCTAAGGCGGGTTGATGCGGTGAGCCAGTGAGGAGTGCTTTTGGCATAGCATGCCTATTTCTTTTGCATAGTCTCTACTCTAGGAGTAGTGTAAAGCTATAGGATTAACATTCAGTTGGTTGGGAATGTAATTAATCCCTTTTGGAAATTTTATTTTGGCCTGTAATCTTAACGGCTCAATCCATCAACACGAACTTTATATTATTAGATGCATGTTTAGCTCTATTACGCCTTTAATCCGCACTTAAGGAACTAGGGTCCTTACAATCCTTTTGGAACTTTATTTTGGCACTGTAATCTTAATAGCTCAAGGCATCAACACGAATCATTATACTCTGATTATGCATGCTTAGTTCTTATTGTACCTAAATCCACACTTAAGGAACTAGGGTGCTTACAAAAGTTAAGTATACTGTTGAATATGCCAGTCATTGTCAGATTCGATGGCTTCCTACTGCCAATTGGGATATGATTTTGTTATTTCTGCAACACCTATTCAACTGTCGATGTTATTAGCAGAACCTGATATATTTGAGAAAATCAGGAGGGCTCAAAGGACATATGATGAAGTCAAAGATGGATAACATTGATATCTCAAGGACAACCATCTAACTTTAAGTTGACAGAGGACAAGGGTTTGAAATTTGGTAAGCGATGGGTAGTTCATGCTACCTCTGTACTACGCCAAGAGATCTTATAGCGAGCTCACTGCAATAAATTCAGTATTCATCCAGGCGGTAGGAAAATGTATAAGGATTTGTGTGATCAATTTTGGTGGAAAAGGATGAAGCGGGATGTGATTGAGTTTGTGAGGAAATGTTTGACATGTCAACAAGTAAAAGCAGAAAGACAGAGGCCTGGAAGTGAATTGAAGAGTTTAGAAGTACATAAGTGGACATGGGAACACATATCTATGGATTTTGTCACATTTGCCAAGAACTGCTGCGGGCTTTGATGCTATTTGGGTAATTGTTGACCGATTGACAAAAGTTGCTCATTTTATACCGTACAGTATGACTTTTTCATACTTAAGGATGGCACAACTTTACATTCAGGATATAGTGAGGTTGCATGGGATTCCGACTTCCATAGTTTCTGATCGAGATACGAGATTTACTTCCCACTTCTGGGAAGGTTTACAGTCAGCCATGGGCACAGAAGTAAGGTTAAGTACATCGTATCATCCCAGACAGATGGTCAGACAGAGCGTACTATACAAACACTCAAGGAAATGTTGCGAGCTTGTGTGATGGAATTTGGCACTACGTGGCAAGACTCGATAGCCTTATGGAGTTTTTGCGGAACAATGATTATCAGGCAAGCATTCAGATGGACCCATTTGCAGTCTTGTATGGTCGACGTTGTAGGCCTCCATTATACTGGGATGACGTAGATCGAGTATCAGTTGGAGGATCATATTTGATTCGGGAAATAGAAAAGAAAGTAAAAGTTATAAGGCAGAGGATGAAAGCAGCTCATGATAGACAGTCGCTTATGCCAATAAGCGACGGTGAAAAATTGGAATTTCAAGTTGGTGACAGGGTGTTTCTGAAAATATCACCCTTTAAGGGTGTTGTGCGATTTGGGATGCGAGGAAAGCTGTCACCGAGGTATATTGGCCCTTATGAAGTTTTGTAACGTATTGGTACTTTGGCTTACCGCCTGGCTTTGCCGCCATGGTTATCATGTATTCACGATGTGTTTCATGTATCGATGTTGATAAAGTACAAACTAGATCTGTCTCATGGATTACAGCCGATAGAAGTTTCAGTTAGATTTTGATATATCATATGTTGAACGGCCAGTTAAGATTCTGGAACGAGTAGATCGCAGGCTTAGAAGCAAAGTGATACAGATGGTTAAAGTTCAGTGGGATAGGAAGGGTGTCGAGGAGGCTACGTGGGAGATGGAGCAACATATGATGCAGCACTACCCGGAACTATTTCCGGTATGTGAACTTTGATATGTTTATGATGATGTCGATGGTGAGTATTTGTCCAATTTCGAGGTCGGAAATTATTTAGTAGGGGAGAAATGTAATACGCGAAAGCATTGTTTGCATTATGATTGACGATGGCCATTATGATTTAATAATTGATGATGGCCATTATGATTTAATAATTGATGATGAATTTGGGGATGAATAAACATGCTGGGGTACTAAAGTTTTGAGGTGTATGTTGTGTGGTAGTATAATAATTTTGTCTTGCATTATTTTTCAAATTCACCACACAATTTCACATACTACAACATAACATACACTAAATCCCTAATTTTCCCCCAAAAAATTCTCCTCTTCCCATCCTTCCAATCTCTTCAAGTTGGCTTGTTCTTGGTCTTGGTTTAGTTGAATTGAGATATTGAAGCACAAGGAAGTAAATGTATAATTTTTAAGTTGATTCATGTTAGTTTGGTTGAAATATTTAATTATTGAGGTTTGGTGAAATGGGATTATTGTAGTTGTGTATCTTGATGATGATATTATTGTGTTTTATAGTGTTTTGGGGTGGTGTTGTTTAGATTTGAGAGTATTATTGTGGAGGAAGTGCATGGGATGAGGTTTGGGAATGAAAAATGGTGGATTTCACGTGTATAGGATCGCGAGATCGATCGCAAGACATTTAAAAACCAAGTTTGAGCGATAAACAGTACCGCGATCGATCACGTGCCTTATTGCAATCAATCGCTCGTGAGGCAGAAACTTGGTGCGAGGAACTGGACACCTCGCGATCGATCGCGACGATATTTCGTTTTGAATTTTGAGATGAAATGGCTATTGATATTGAATTGTTGGAATTGTGTAGAGCCTTCCCAAGCATCCGGACAACGAGGAAGATAATCTTTGGATTATCACTTACTTTTGGTGGAAATACGTAGAAACGTACGAGCATCGGCGGTAAATTATGTACTTGTTAATGTATGAAAGTTATGGATGCTTGAGCGAATATATGGAACTTGAATCGTTAAAATGTCGCTGTTATATCGAAGGGTGAAATAGAATACTTGTCGTTGTTACACGAAGCGATGGGTATTATGAAATAGAATAATTGACGATGTTACACGAAGCGAGGGGTATTATGAATCCTGATGATATAACGGGTTGTGCAAAATTATATTTGTTGGTGATAATGTCATGACAATTGAATTGCTAAGGTTGAATTACATTTTAATGAATATAACTATGAGTTACGAAACATGAACAACCAAGAAAAGAATGATAATTGGTGTGCGTTTATCGTATACGCCCAAATTAACCTCATTTATATTAATGTAGTAGTGAAAGTAGGGATCG
Organism: Haberlea rhodopensis; assembly: GCA_907163345.1. Taxonomy (NCBI): domain Eukaryota; kingdom Viridiplantae; phylum Streptophyta; class Magnoliopsida; order Lamiales; family Gesneriaceae; genus Haberlea; species Haberlea rhodopensis. Next base: position 1,400,003 of record CAJQUN010000125.1, on the reverse strand, counting down.
ATCCCACGAATAAGGGTAATCTTTTGTGTTAACGGAAAACCAAATAAATAAATGACGGGGTTTTTGCAATTTTTAACTATAACTAATTAAACTAAAGAAATCAAAATCACTATCAAGACTAAAAAGCAATTATTGGTTTTTGGTCAACTTTACCTTTGGAAATTATTCATTTGATCATCAAATCACAAAATAATCGATTTTATTCAATTAGTCATCAATTGGAAATTTAATTCCTCCCTTACCTTAATCGTAGTCAAACAGAAAATAGCATTCAAATTCGACTTTTATCAAATCCTTTACCAAAACTATAACCGTTAAGATTAATTCAATGATTACCTTCAAAAACTAGTAAGTTTGATGAATCTAATCTCGATAAAAACTACAGCTGTTAGAATCAATTATCCATCGTTTTTCCTAAGAATTTAATAACACCAACGGCATGTACTTATCGATCTTAGTTTCTTCTAATTAGCCTTAGATTGCGTATATGATTACTAGGTGATCAATCTATCAATCAAACACAACAACCATAGCAATCATAATCTGAAAAACAAATTGAAATTGGATTAAAATCAAACAATCAAGCCAAAATCTTCACAAGTGTTTTAATTCCAAAGGCAAGTATCCATCAACCAAGAATTAAAAGGTTTAGCTACTCATAATCAAACTAAAAAACAACGAAATCTATGATAGAAAACATCAAAGAAACGATAGAAAAAGAGTTATTAAAGAGAAACACGCCTCCGGCTCGTCAATTCCTTCTTCGTGTTTTGTCCTCCAAAGCGTTCTTTAAAAGGTTGAAAGCAAAATCTCTTCTAAAAATCTAAAATCCTGTTGTAAAGCCTAAATAATGGTCCAAGGAGTCCCCTTTTTCGAGTTATGGTAGGTGAATATGCTAGGATAGGTAAAATCTTCCTGAAGATGGTAAAAGGCCATATTTCCTATTTTTTTCTCGGACTCTCTGGCGATCGATCGCCGGCTTATTTTTTTCGGGCAAAAATCATCGGCGATCGATCGGGACATTTCATCGATCGATCGCCGAGACACAAATTTTGTTCCTCGAATTTTCTGCCTTTCTCGATCGATCGAGCTCTTCTGGGCGATTGATCGAGCGCCTCATTCAATTTTTATGCATTTTTCTTGGTCTACTTTGATCCCTTGCCAACTCCAATGCATTTCTTGATCCTTATTCGCCTTTCTTAGCTCGATTTCACCTACAATTAGACAAACATACGATTAGGTAGTATATGTATCGAATTATCCATCAAAATATACCAAATCGTAGACAATTAAGCGCAATAGATGTGTTTATTCCTAGTCACATCAAGCACCTCATTCAACATTTATGCATTTTTCTTGGTCTACTTTGATCCCTTGTCAACTCCAATGCATTTTTGTATCCTTATTCGCCTTTGTTAGCTCGATTTCTTCAATTTCACCAACAATTACACAAACATACGATTAGGTAGTATATGTATCGAATTATCCATCAAAATATACCAAATCGTAGACAATTAAGTGCAATAGATGTGTCTATTCATATTCACATCAATAATGCATTGAATACAGCGAGTATTTTTGTATTATCATATTATACTAATCTTGTATTGTAGGTTGTTTTTTGTAGGGTCTTTTGGCAAGGAAATTCTAAGGCAAGTGTTGATAGAGTGAGCAAAATGAGGAATAGAATTACCAATATAACAGAATAGAAGGAAATTTTGAGAAGTGGATATTGAACTAGTAGTAGTACGTAATTACCAGTCATTACATTCATATTTTGGGAATCTATATATTTCGTATTTTGAAATTTTGTTAACTCTTCTAATGCTCAACGTAATCAATATAGATCTTACTATGATTATACTATTGGATTCTATTGCTTCATTAAGATTGATTAAGGTAGTCGAGGCCTTACAGGTCTGGACTCGATTCAACTGGTTTTTGACATATATTTAACTTATTTGGTTGAATCATATCGAACATTATTTAATTTTATATCAAAACTCATGTGTTCATATTAAAGAAGTACCCGCCGACTTCCCGATGAGGGTCTAGGATGACTTTTTTTGTAGCATGACGGGTCCTATGTTTGAACAAACCCATCCCATACATCTCTTATTGACATCCCTACTTATTTTATTGTCATGTATTCTATTTTACTGAATTCGGTGGTGATGGGATCCAACGCAAAACAATCTCAAATAATTCTATTTAAAAGATATTTATAGAATTTTAAAAATAACTATTCACCTGTACATTTTTTCATTACTAAACATGGAACCACTAATTCCTTGAAAGTTATAATTTCCCCATTTTTAATATCTTCAATGTGAATATTATTTTCATAGAATTGTGTGACATTCATTCAAACTAGTTTGAATAAAAATTCAACAGCGTCCAACATAATTTTCAATTTTTAAACACTAAATTTTATGTATAGTTACTTCCACCACCCAAAAAATGAAAGTAGCACACGATGTATGAGTCAGCACATTCACTGAAAAGTTACAAATGTTTCACAGAAATTGAAATTATATTAGTTCGATAAAATGTTCCAATTTCAAGCCTATAGAAAAATAGCAGTTTTTGGCTCCAAGCTCTAACGAATTAGAAGTTATCAGAAAAACAGAAACTGTCTTAAAAGATTACAACTTCCCTCATTGTAACTGGTTTGACTGCATAAATTCATAAATCTGCACGTTTAAAAAAACTCGAGTTCGTCTATCGCAGTGCATCTCCAATTAAATATTAGCTGTAAATTTTCCACATGCCAGTTCTGTAACCAAGCGACATCAGAGCTATCTCCCACAACATATTGGGAATGCTCAACAAGTTAACCTTTGATCCAGGAATTTCTGTCCAATTAACAGAAATCTCCATCACTGGGATGCGGAACCAATTGCACAAATACGCTAACTCAACATCAAAGCACCACCTGAAAATTAAGGTGCCATAGTTATTTGGACAGCAGAACTCAAACTATCACCGACTGATTATGCGATTGGAACTTGGAAGAGGATGGGACTAAAAACAAGCTCTCCATAAAGTAGTCTATGTTTGAAAACACTTTAGTAAAAAGGCTCTTCAGGTTGAACCTTTCCGAGTGTTCTATGACTAATATGACCTATAGTTTCCGTGTATGACTATTAGTAGGGTGACAAGATAATCCCCAAACAGAACTCAGTTGAGACCTAGATCTCAAGGAGGCTAAGCAGGCTAAATATTTAAACAATATTTCTACCACAACCCACGCACTGCGTTTCCCAAGAAAAGGTAAATTGCATGTCGTTGCAGTCAGCTGAAAGCTGCATCCAATCAGTTACTGATACAAAACAGCGGCGAGCTGGATTCCATAGCTGAGCTTATTTAGAAACAAATTGGGTTTCCATAAACAATTAAACAGTTTAGGCGGACACTTCATTGTTCAGTCATTTATAGTCTTCAACATAAAATAAAAGCTATATTAAGCTAATGAAGTGCTTCATTGATATGATGTCTTTGCTTCCGGAAATACTATTCCTATCATCCATAAAACTTCTGCAGTCCTCTTTATCTTTTCATTATTTCACTGTACAATTTTAATTTTAGCAAATAAAATCTTCCTATAATCAACTCATTTTTCTCCTTGGAAAATTCTCAAGTCACGGAAGTCTATAAGGGTTGGATCCAGTTTTTCAACCTCATTAACCTAAGATTTACGCGTTTATTTTTGGATGCACATGGAGATAGCTCTTTCAGTAAAACATGGCGTTTATTTTTGGATGCACATGGAGATAGCTCTTTCAGTAAAACATGACCAACATAGATAACATCAGGTAGATTAAGTTATAAAAATTTTAAACTAAAACTCAGAATAAAAATTAAACTAAAACTCAGAATATAACTATACCTTATATTTTGTGATCTCAAGGAAAGCCAACTTATACTACAGAATTACTTGAGTGTGACTCGACCAGGTTGAAGCAATACAGGTATACTAGAGAATTCTTAATTTGGTCTCATCACTGTTCACTTAGTCTGACTTCGAGAATGACTTTGATCATGTCCAATAAACATGCGAGACAAAATTCAAGAATACGCAGCAAAATTTTAAAAAACAAGAGACAGTTACATGCAACACTACTCTGATTACTATTTTGGGTTTATGACAAAATTCAAGAATACACAGCAAAATTTTAACTACTCTGATTACTATTTTGGGTTTATGCAGTCATGAGACTAAAGAGAAACTTACCGTTTCAAGCGTATATTTATGAAAAGCTTGCGCGCAGCAGCTCTGGTGAACATTTTAAAACCACACTGAAACATGAAGAAGAGCATCTATGACCAAACTTAAAAGGTAAAATAAATAGAACGTACACTGCTTTTTTCCAGGTTTGCAAAACAGCGTGCAAACGAGAATAGAGAACCTCCACCCGACCCACAAACACATAAATGCGATGAAATGATATAAAAGAATAGAAATAAAATTGATATGGTGATAAAAAAACCCGTAGTTTGAGAGAAGCTGTACTACCTGTGTGTCACGAATTCCAGGACCTGCAGCCAACAGAACCACAAGATGAAATCCCTTCATCAAGAAATTGCGGTACCACTTTCTCTGAAACATAAGATGATCCTCTGAGCAGACTTGAAATATATTACAGCAATTAATACAGAATAGATTTAACGACATCATAATGCAAAACAGTGATTACACAGCCAAAAGACTCACTGTTGCCAGAGCCCTCTCCTCAAGGTGAGCACGAGACCCAAAAGCAGCAATTGGGACATCTGAGATTCTTATAGTTGAATCACTAGCTGAAGAGTCTCCAAACTTGTGCTCCTTCATAGCAACTGCGAGAATCTGATGAGAAAAGCATCTATTATGTCACATTTTTTTAATCAAAAGCCTGCCAAATGACGGGTTTAAGGCAGACTTGACCAGTACACATATAAGCCAAAAGATACTTAAAAGGGTATAGTAAGCTGACTTCTGGTAAAGTAAGAATTGACAAAGAAAACAAAGATAGGTAAGAGGTTTGATGGAATGGTTAGTGAATTGGAAGACCATACCCACCGAGTGATCCAAAACCTTCTAGTCAAAATTACTATAAGACAACTGGTACCAAATATCCATTTTTTGCGTAAGAACCAACCTTACTGATCGTAAAAATGGTCACCAACCTGATTTTCTAGTTTCTCAAGGTCACTCACTTTGGTTGCCCCGTCAGCATCAAGCATTAATATCAGTTCACCACGTGAGTGGAGTATGCCCTGTTTGGAAATGCTTTCCCAAGAGCATAATGATTCAATGAAGTCATTATAGAAAATACAATAATATACTGGGTGAACAAACTCTTCAGAATTGACTCACATTTCTTATTGCTTCACCCTTCCCATGGTTCCTTCCAAGAAGGAGTACTCTTACATTGTCTACGGTGTACCTCTTCACATAGTCAAAAGCTACTCGTTTGGTGCCATCAGCACTTCCATCATCAACAATCACCACCTATTCATGTATCGAATGATTAGAAAGTTCTATGTTAAAAAAATACATCTCTATAATTAGCATATAGCCATATAGATTAGCATGACCCATTTCTCCAATATGGGCACATATGTACCAGGAAGAGAGAATCTGCAGCTTTTACGTATTTCAGAAACAAGGAAACCTGTACCAAATAGTACAAAAATCCTCCCTAAAACAATTCAGCAAAAGGACAGCAATCTAAAATTATTAGACAATAGTCAAACATAAGCTTAGAGTATTCTCATCATTTGATTATTGACATGGAACACAGAACTTGGAAAATCTTGCTCATTGTCATTGCACAATCTAAAGTGACAACAGTATAGATCATACATGAGAAAGAATACTAGGATATAGCAGATACCATATCGTGATTAAACAAAAGTAAAAAATGTAATAAACATCCTGTTAGCAACAAATACACACGCAATTGAATGGAAACCAAATAGATAGAACACGATTGATTTGCTGAAATGAAGACTATATTGCTGAATGAAATGGAAAGGAAACACAAGATCAACACTCAACGCACACACACTCCAAGGAGAAATCCCCTTGTTATGTACGCAGGATCGCGTTATGGGTTGATGGCGTTACTATTCACGGATTACTATTCACGTATAGTGTTGGACGTGAATTTGGGGCAACAAAAGTGGGGAAAAATAGTTAGATAGCAACGAAGGTAGGAAACCTTCTTAAGAATTTATTTTATTCAAAACTTCATTCTTAATATCTCATTAATAAAACATCCCTATTGATACAATGAAAATCTCTATCTCAAATAAACCAAAATTCTATAAAATAAATCCTAGATAAACCAAAATCTTAAAAGATAAACTAAAATCTTAAAAGATAAACCAAATCCTATTTTAAACCAAATCCAAATCCTAATCATAAAAGATAAAATTGCAGGAGTATCTAGGATTTGATCTTCACAACATCACTTCCCTCCTCGAGATGGTGTTTGTCCGCAAGCACCACTGCGATTTCATGATAAGTTGTCGTTGAATCAAAGAGTAAGCACCGGTGGCGGTGGATCTTCAACTCCTCCTCCAGTTTTTTATTTCCTAGGTTTTGAACATAAAAATCCTTGGTTTTCCCATGAGCAAAAGATAAAATAGTGGATTTTGAAGGTATATGTTTATTGGAGTCAAGCTCTGACACAAAATCACCAATCTTTTCAGTATCAAAATTTGAGTCGTCGATGTCTCAATGAGGAAGTGTAAGAATTATCATCGGTAACATATCCCTGCAACAGTTTGACAAGCTGATCGTGTTGTTGCGAGCACAGGGTTGACAGACATGCAGAAATTGCCTCCAACTCCTCGAAAAGAACTTGCAGTCGTTTCTCAGCCGCTGCTTTGAACTCCTGATGCCTTTTTCCGAAGATATAGAAGTCCCCCATAACGACTCTCTGAAGCCATTGTTATGAACACATGATCGCGTTATGGGATGATGAGGTTACCATTCATGTATGGTGTTGGACGTGAATTTGGGGGAACAAAAGTGGGGAAAATAGTGAGATAGCAACGAAGGCAGGAAACCTTCTTATGAATTTATTTTATTCAAACTTCATTCTTAATATCTCATTAATAAAACATCCCTATTGATACAATAAAATCTCTATCTCAAATAAATCAAAATTCCTATAAAATAAATCCTAGATAAACCAAAATCTTAAAATATAAACCAAATCCTATTTTAAACCAAATCCAAATCCTAATCAAAATAAACCAAATCCTAATCAAAAAATTAAAATTAAAATTAAAATAAACCAAATAACACCTCCCTTGCCTAGCACTAGCTTGCATACAACTCACACGGTAAAATCTAGACTCCCTTCTCTCCCCCTATTCCCCCCACCCCACCTTTTTATTCCCTCCGACATAACAAACTAACTCCCCCCTTGTTCACGTTATTTTTCCCTCTCCTCTCATAACATGGTCAATTGTGGGATTTTCTTTATGGGCTTCTATGTTCGGCTCACTCATATTAACGGGTACAAATGTTTTCCCGTAACAATACCTCCCACTTCAATTTCAGCCTCTGTCCTGAAGGCTGGAGTTAGGAAATCTCATTTCTTCGGCTTGAACATCCTCAATAACCCCGATAACTTCTCGTCATATATCCCATTTCTTTTTAGTACATGTCCATTTTCTGCAGCCACCTACAATTGTTGAACCCCAACTTTAATGGTTAAAACCAGTTCGTCATACGTCAACTCAATTATTTCATCGGAAGAAGGCAGACCAAGTAACTGAAGTAAAAAGTTGTAGGCATGGTCACTGAGTCAATACCACCTTAATCCGTCATCGCTGCGATTAATCCCTGAGCAATAATTTCATAAACCCTATCTCCCTCACTCCTCGTAAAATATGATCGAACTCACGAACTTCTCTTCATTCTTCACTAACTCCATATCCCAGGCATCCAACACCAGCACTGAGTACATAGTCACGAAATTCCACAATCTCCCCACCACCAGTACCATAACCCACAACTCCCTATCAAAGTAGTCCAAAAATAAAATAAGTAAAATGGTTTTCAACCCACTATGCTTCGTGTGAGTGTGATAATCATGCTGTAAGAATACTATAATTTTGAGATAGAAGCAAGAATTCCTGTCATTGTCTCCACCAATGATCCGAGCCACTCGGCTTTGCCCCATGTCATTCCTTTCGCCCATGTGTTCGTTGGATCCCATTGCTTGGTGTTGTTCTTTTGTCGATGACTTTAAATCAATATCCAGTATTGCCCCTACATCTCTCTTGTCGTGGTTTGTTAGGCGATGGAGAACTTGAGTTTTGTTGTTGTTCTTTGAAAATCCGACGCCAATAGCTTGGACCCACCTTATATTGCTACACCATTCCAGTCTACCGAGGGCCACGTTCGATCCTAGCTCAGTTCCCCCATGACTTCCGTGAATCTTATTCTCTTTCCTTGATCTCAATTTCCCTGAGTTAGTCCATTAGCCCTTATAATTGCAATTGGGCCTTGGGCTTTCTTCACTTTGCAATCTCTTTACCTGGACTTAGTAACAAAATAGTTCATGCCTGGTTCTTCAACCTCAACTAGGGATGGTTCTTCATCCTCAACTAGGGATGCTTATCGAACCGGACTGCCCCGGAAGTATGACTATGTTAAAAGTTTAAAAAAATTATGATGTCTATATAATTAAAAGTTAATGTTAAAAAGAAGTATGACTATGTTAAATAGGAGAGTACAGAAGCAATTTTTTCTGCTGAATCAAAAGACAGATTTCATGGTTCTCTTCGAGGATTTTTACAGAAATGGAAAGACAACCAAGGAGGTAACCCATCGTTCGTTGTCCTCATTCCTAAGAAAGAAAATCCGGATAAAACTGAAGAATATCGACCAATTGCATTAATTGGCTGCATATACAAAGTCCTCTCCAACATGCTTGCTAATAGACTCAGTAAGGTGCTGCACAGCCTCATCTCACAAACCCAATCAGCTTTTATAAGCCACCGACATATTCTTGATGGGGTATAAATCACAAACGAACTGATCGATGAACTGAAAAAAAAAATTAAATAAGTAAATAAAAAAACAGGGAATGGTACTGAAAGTGGACTTTGAAAAGGTTTATGACTCAGTCAATTGGAAGTTCCTTGACCAAGTTATGGGATTGATGAATTTTGAGACAAGATAAAGAAAATGGATGATGGGATGCATTACGAGTGCAAGAGCATCGGTAATGGTAGCCCAACGACGGAATTTGAAACGAAGAAAGGCCCCATTTCTTATTTATCATCGTGGTAGAGGCATTGAGTAGATTGGTGGAGAAGGCAGTGAACATCAACTCCCTCGAAGCATTAACAGTGGGAGAAAACCGGGTTTTGATTTCACATTTACAGTTCACGTATGATACATTGTTTATTGGAAAGGCAACAAGTAACAATGCATTAATGTTGAAGCTATACTCCGCAATTTGAGATGATTTCTGGGATGAAGATTAACTTTTATAAGAGCTGCATTATGGGAGTTAACGTGGACAACACAGTATTACAAGGACTGGCACTGATTTTGAATTGCAAAGTGGGAAGCCTACAATGCAAATATCTGGGTTTACCTATTGGCTATAGTTCGAACAAAAGCAATTTATGGACAGCGGTGATTGAGAGGTTCGGGAAAAGGCTTGTTTCATGGGAAGATAAGAGTATATGTATGGGAGGGCGGTTGATCTTGCTAAATGCCGTACTCACATCCTTACCAATTTATTTATTTTCATTCTACAGAGCTCCAAAGAAGATCCTCATGAAATTACAATCCATCCAATCATCATTCATATGGGGGCTGGGAGAGCAGCCGGAAAATAGCCTGGGTTAAATGGGAAGAGGTCTGCAAAACAAAAAACAATGGGGGACTAAGGGTCCGCAATCTTAATAATTTCAATAAGGCATTGTTGGGAAAATTGAGGTGGGATATTTTACAAATGAAAATTCAATTTGGTTAGAGGTTTTAAAGTCTAAATATGGTTTCCAAAATGGGGATTTATTTTTCGAAAGGGGTTCAAGGGGGAGGACTAGAGAGTTATGGTGGTGGAAAGGGCTGAAGAAACAAACGTTCGAGGATCCATCTCGATGGTTTCTGAACGGGATCAGTAGAAAGATAGGGAATGGAATGGGGACGAGGTTTTGGAGGGACAACTGGGGGGAGATTGGAAGCCTTGAGGTAAGATTCCCAAGATTAGCATCTATAGCGAGGGATAAAGAGGTTTTGGTGGGTAATATGGGGGTTTGGGAGGAGGAAGAAAGGACATGGAAATGGAACTGGAGGAGGATCTTTCATCTTTTTTGAAACCAAATATCACAGGAAGTGGAGGACCGGTGGCAATGGAAGTTTGATGCATCCAAAACCTATTCAGTCCTTTCGGCTTACAACAATATGCACGAAGCAAGCCACAGTTGATTGGGAACAACACTGAAACTCTTGCTCAATTATGGAATAACAGTAACCCAACAAGAGTTTCGGCTTTTCTTTGGAAGGCTGTTAGAGATCGAATACCAACAAGGAGCAATCTCAGAATAAGGAATATCACATTCGGATCAGGCCCAGACACTTGTCACCTTTGCCAGAGGGACACAGAGACAACAAAACACCTATTATTGTTGTGTCCCAAGTCTTACGCATTATGGATGAGATGTTATGATTGGTTAGGAATACAAACGGTTTCTCATTCGGATTTGGCAGAACACTTTCTACAACACAAGGGGTTGTGGTGGTCGAACAGGGGGAAAAAGGGATGGGTGACCAATTGGGGAGCAATCGTCTGGACATATGGCTACATCGTAATAATTTACTCTTCGGAAACAAGGCGGACGACGAAGAGGATTTACTAAATCTAATCATATTTAGAACTTGGTTTTGGATCACTAATAGGGGAAAGAATAGACTAGCTTACTCTTTCCTAGAATGGCGAAGGCCCATATGTTGCTTGCTTTCCCTTTAGATGTGTTATTTTTATAAACTTATTGTTAGGTGCTTTTATTTCACTGTTTTGTAGACTTTTAAGTACCACTGGTACTTCATTATATAATATATTACTATATTTTCGATAATATATATATATATATATATATATATGTGTGTGTGTGTGTGTGTGTGTATGCTTATACATTACTCAAGGATTGGTTTAAAGCCGAATGTAAGAATAAAAAAAGAGCAGTAGATGATCATCATTTCGAAGAAGAATGCACGAAGACTATACTAATCAATTATGATGAATAATATTAAGTATTTGTTGTAAGTTTTAGCTAAACAATTATCAATGAAGCATTTTTTTGGAAATTTGAGTTTAATATCAAATTCTAAGTCCTTTGGTGGCACCTCAGCTCCCAAAAATGACGATGAGGCACCCAAAATATGCCTAAAAAGGATGGCCAGAGGCCTCGACGCTAGGGAGCCATCCAGGCAGCGTCCTAGCGCCGAGGTTTCTATTTTGAAAATTCAAAAAAATTATTTAAAATTACCGATTCCTTGTTGGAACTGGTTCAACCCAGAACCAATCTTCATTGCACTGATTCAGTTTCCGAATCGGTGTGGTACATGGGATAACCTATGGAACTGGAACCGGAACCGGAAACGGAACGGTTAAAAACCGGATTTGTCCGGTTCCTCAAAAGGATGCACTTGTAACCGGTCCAATCCGGTCCGACAACATCCTCCTGACCTATTCGTAATTCCATATTCTGATGTGAATTTTGTCGATTTGTCCTTTCTCCTACTCATTTTATCATGAAGCCCATCCCACCTTGCATGTCTGCATCAGTGACGTGAATACCTTCGCCGCCCACAATTTACCGCCTTACGACCGCAATATCTACCGATCAGTTCATTCACCATCTCCCAATTTACGCGATGGAATCTTTTTTTCGGCCCCATGGTTCCAATCGGCTTCCCTCCCAACGTGAACAACCACCCCTATTTTCATCCATTCTGGTCTAGTTCATCGATCCATGGATATCATCGGCTCATTATTTGTCCTACCCTCAGTTTTTTCACGAAGTCCAACTGATTCGGCCTCTCGATTTCTCTGCTTAAAATCAGCTTATGCCTCACAACATCTACCTTTGATCTCTTTTATAAAACTAATGAAAGTTTTTCATCACCGACGACCCAAAAAACTCCCTTGAAGATTCCTGCAATAGTCTCGGTTGTCCTTCCCCACCTTGCCTTCAGCCTCTGCAGAGATTGTTGCACGAATTCCAGATTTTCTTCGAAGATTCGTGAGCTACTTCGCGTGGCAGAATTTTCCTCCACTGTCTTCTCCACTATTCTTCTTGATATCCTCTCATTCACATCCCTATGGGTATTCCCCTCCCTAAATTTCTGCAATGTTTCCTGAGTTAGCTTCTCCCATGTGAGATTGGCAATTCGTAGTGTGAGCCAATAGAACCAAGTATCAGCTACTCCCTCCACGCACATGAATGCGACTTGCACACAGTCTTGCCATGGTGTGGAATTGAGCTCAAAATATTGCTCCGCCTTCAGAATCCATCGCATGAGATCAGCGCCTTGAAACCTCGGCAATGCCAATCTGGACCACGTCGTAGCCATGATATTGAATCCTTATTGTCGAGCGGCAAGTCAAACCAATTGTTAGCAACAAAAGTACACAAGCAACAGAATGAAATGGAAAGGAAATACAAGATCATCGGGCTCATATCTCCTTTAAGAGCATAACAGCAGATGTGCAAACTAAACAAATCAAAGTTCCAATGAAACTAGCTATTTGAAGTAAAAAAAAGCTCCATTTCAGTTGGTGTAATATTATATCATTCAGTATCTTCAATGAAAGAAATAATTCAGCTAAGGCACCTTTACTCAATCAGGTGGAGTACATCCTCGGAAATATGATTTAGTTTAGTCAAAGTCACCTAAAAAACTGCATTACTTCTTAACATGGATGATACAGGAGATCTAAGAAGTTTCAAGCAATACCCTAGCCATTATTTATATAAGTTATGAATTATAACCGGCTCAGGTAGCACGCTTATATCCCAATCATCTGAAACTTAATACTGTTAAAAACTTTGTATACCATTAACCAGGCAGCTCAGACACTCATAGAAAAATAAATATCAAAGCATCAGACTCTAAGAGAAGCATCATGCATCTGATTCACTCCACTGTTTTTGTCATCGGTCTTGTGCTGACTCTCTTCCCCGGTGAGGAAAAGATTGCCAATCCATTGACTAATTTTTTTTCTCCACAACTTTCAGGTAACACTATACAGCACTTCTTAGCAAGAAGAAGCATCCCTGATGATACAGCAACACAATAAATATTAAATAGAAAGTGGAGTTTAACTTTCTACTAATTTACCTCATACGAAAATGACTTGTCCTTCACTGAGCGTTCTTGAAGATAGCTACAATTAACAATATGAATTATTAAAGAACTTATCAAAAATATATCTCTACAACGAGGATAAAGGTATTAACTGGACAAGATTCACATAAAAGCTAATTACCAGATCAAATATTTCATCCATGTTTGAGTATGTATATATCTATCTGATAATAATGGATTACTAATAGGATATAAAAGATCTACACATTGGACTGACCAGACTAATTAGCATCAAATAAGTTAAACTCAATTTATCCCACACTAGAACAAATATGACCTATTAAACTTTTGCTCTCGAGGTAGAAGAATATAAGATAAAATCGGGGAATACTATGATAAATCATTATAATATGTGAAACACAAGTTTCAGTCCCCTAGCAAACTACAAATATGCATTAGAACCACCCAAATTTGATGCACATAGTTAATTAGCTTTGTTATCATGCAAACAAGGATAATAATGTAACATTTTTCAAGTAAGCATGCACAAAGCAAAAAGGAGAAGTGCTTTTACTTCAAGGTTTCGTCGAGAGCTCCTGGAAGCCTATACTCCTCGTTGTATGCCGGAACTATCAAAGAAATATACTTTTCAGCAGGATCAAGAATATGAGGACACTTGACCTGTAATACAGAATTGAGCACATCAACACTATCAAAACCCTGTTGATGTATGTAAATGAACCATAGCCATGCAATGCAGCATGCACCATAAATGTTTTCCAATTTTCTGCCCGGCTCCCCTTCTAGAATATCATGTAAGACTCTCAAAACTCTTTGAAACATATGGAAAGAGTGAATATGACTTTTTGCTAAGTTAGCTATCGATTTCAAAGTATTTATCAAAACAATCTTTTTGCAGTCCCAGTTGTTCAGTTTAAGTTGACGCTCAGATCATGTTACATTATTTATCAAACTTTACAATCTCGTAACTATTTGACTCGGAAACTAGTAAATTAACTACTGAACAAGGAAGCTCATCTAACTAAACTATACCGTCCTTTATCGAGTTCTCATTGATATTAACTAATAGCACAATCGCAGTAAAATAACAAGGAAAGAAAACGTTGAATCGGGATACCCACCGGCTTCAATGAATTTGGATCTTCAAATACAGGAGGGGTCTCGAGATAACAGCTTAGGAAAAGCCAAAAAAAAAAAGCATAAAAATACTAAATTTCATAAATAAAGTAAACAAAAAAATTGGAGAGTGATTGAAGGTGGAAATCATACGTGTGGTTGTATTTTCTTCTGAACGTTTCGAGAACAATAGCGTATGCTAATGCAATAGCCAGAACCAAAGCCGAGATAGAGAGAAATTCAAGCAAAATCCATATCGATTCCATTTCTTCGGTTAAACAGATCAATTTCTCTCACAATTCCTACAATTTGTTGGTAACTTATAGCTACTCCAAAAAAATTAAAAGAAAAATTTGTTGGAACCCAAGGAGGGTTTTAGGGACGAACATGGAAATTTTTTGAAATTTAAGGATATAATACCTATGAATATTGTAACTTTATTTATCTACGTAATTAATTTATAAGAAATCAAGTTTCAAATATATAGTCTATATTAAACATATAAATCAAAATAATAAAGTTTAAACTTCATTAAATTTACTATATGTATAAATCAAAATAACAAAGTTTAAATTTCATCAAATTTATGATAAATAGTAGAGTTTTAAACACAAATTACTACTCGATATATTGATTCCGAGCCATTGTAATTGATCTATCAATCGTCTATCTCGTATAGAATATTCATCGGCAAAATCTTAATGGCATATCAAATACGTATCTTGGTCATATTCATATAACTATCTGAAATTAAAAAATAATTTTTAAATTCATTACACTACATGGCGTATCTGATACGTCGAAATCAGAAGTATCTTGAAGCATCTAGACAAATATCAATAATAAAAAATTTATTTTTAATTCAGATATGCAACGTGGTGTATCAGATACGTATCGAGCAAGTAACTGTGCGTATCGATATCCGAAAAATATCGGATACATGACCATGAAAATTTTAGGAGTATAAACGCATCATAGCTATTATGTCTTGTGGGTTGATTATTTTTTAAAAAAAAAATGCATTTTTTATTCTTTAATTTATGCATCGTATGATTTTATGATTTCAAATCCGCGACTTTTTTCCTTTATATTTCTTGTATCAGCAATTTTGATCATTTATCTTTTATTACCTGCAACTTTGATCCTTTATTATCAAAATCTGGAATTTTAATCATTTATATTTTATCACTCTACAATTTAAATCGTTTTTGTTTTATCAATCTGCCATTTAAATCATATATGTTTTATAATTCATTATTTTAATCATTTTATTACTTTCATATGATATTTATATATATATATATTAGTCTGGACATACAAACATGTTATTTCGTGGAGCAATGAATGCTTCAGCATTAAATTTCTCATGTTTCAGTGTAGAACTTCGGTTCAAACAGAAGTTTTTTTAATAATTGAGACAAATTTTTTTATAACTTATTTAACAGACTTCAGCATAAAATTTCTCATGTTTCAGTGTAGAACTTCGGCTCAAACAAAAGTTTTTTTGATAATTGAGACAAATATTTTTAGAACTTATTTAACAGAACCAATTACAATATTGGTTACTTCAATCGATAACCGAGTTAAACGATATTTTAAAAATAAAAATGAGATTTAAAAATATAATATTTAAATAGAAATCGATTAACCGATATTTTTTAAATGAAAATCGAACCAATATAACTGCTATTTATTTAAAAAAAAATGAACTTTAAAATTAACTGAACCTTGCTCAAACTGTGGAATTTCCCCTGGTTCAATTTAGAACTTCAACTAATTCAATTATCCGAATAATCATACTTCTAATATGCATCTTCATTAATATGCATAATCTTACATATATGTATGAGTGAGCAAAAGTGAGGTTAAGCCGAACAACCGCCCGAACCAAATTAATCCAGAAGTTCGGTTCGGTTAATTTGGAAGTTCGGTTTTTATTTTAAAAATATCGGCTAAATCATGATTTTGGTTTTCATTTAAAAATATCAGTTAATCGATTTAACCGATCTTCTTAATTGTTTAAAATTTGTGTATATATATTCTATATTTTTAAAATCTTTTTTTATTTTTTTATTTTTAAATTATCGTTTAATTCGGTTACCGATCGAATTACCGGTATTTAATTTGTTCGGTTAAATCGGTTATAAAAAATGTTAGTTTTTCAATTATTGTAAAAATTCACTTTGTGCGAAAGTTCTACATTGAAGCTGAGCAAATTTTCAAAGCATTCATTGCTCCATGAACAAACATGTTTGTATGTACTATATCTACATTTTCGATCAATTTACCAAACGTGAGGTGAGACCAAACCTAATTACTAGCATTGTTCAATGATTAAATATAAAAATTGATAGGATCGGCGGAATAAATAGAAAGGCAGTTGAATAAACACACAAGCTGATGAGTTTCAATCTTGTTAAGGACTGAAATTTGGATTCTCAATAAGAAAGATTTAAGCAGACCACTGAGAAATAATATAGCAGTGCCAAAACAGTCTGCTGAACCTGGATAAGTAGTTTGTTATATCGTAAAGTAAGACTTTGAAGTAGGGTGTTTAACGGGCCAGGTCAATCCGAACCCGGCCCGAAACCGGACCGGTTATCCCGGTTCGAAATCGGAACCGGGCTAACCGGTTCCGAACCGGGCCGGAACCGGTAAGATATCGATCCGGATCGGTTCTACCTTTCCGGAACTGGTATCTTACCGGTTCCGGTCTAAACGAATCTGGTTCCAGATTGAACCGGAACCTGATCCATTTATTTATTTATTTTTGTTTAAGCTAATATCATATACATTTTTTGAAAAAAAAAATTCAAACAATCCGGTTCCGGGTTGGAACCGATTCAACCGGAACCTGTTGGACCGGAACCGGATCCGATCCGATTCCTTAGCGGATCGGACCGGTTCCGGGATTATCGGATCCGAAACCGACCGATTTCGGATCAGTCCGGACCGGATCAATCCGTTAACCACCCCTACTTTGAAGTATAAGTACACAGATTTTAAGGAATTTCGAAGGTTTAATCCTTAACTTCTCCTATTCTTCCTTAAATGGAAGATATACACTGAAGACTTTGATTTATACAGTGACTTAATACAAATCCAGTTTTGTTGAATCATAACTGTGACTCCAAGATCACTCTTTAAGAAAATCAGATATGTAATCTAATGAATACAATTATAAGCAATATTCAGATAAAAGTTAACACACATATTCATCAACCAAGTACTTAATCAATCTCTCAGATATTTCATATCAAATACATCTACTTGAAGCATACCCGAGCGAGTAAATTTGTTGTTAAAAGTGTTTATCAACTAACTGGGACGCAATAAATAAAAAACTAAACATTAGCTCATTCTCAAGGAGCTCTGGTACTTTTAGATGCATCCTCTCGAGCATCTGCAGAACTTCCACCTGTATTACTTGTCATTCCCACACAATAAAGACATGACATCACCCATGAAGGGGGTCAGTAACCAAAGTACGAGAAACATGTAAAATCACAATATTATGACAAAGTATCATGTGATGCTTGTCGTGCATGAATGCAATGCGTCTACGGAATAACAATCTCAAAGTGTCGATATGTCCAGAATCAAAGGAAAGGTCATCAACAATATCAAACTAGAGCAAAGGGTGGTGACACTGGTAGCGTTTATCGTGTATTCCTAAATTAACCATCTCAAGTTAATAACAGTAATAAATATAGTAGCATGAGTAGGGATCGATCTCACGAGGAAGGTTATATCTTTGTGTTAACTAGTGAAAACTAAAATAAAAGGGGGTTTTGAAATCAATTGAATTACTACTATGATGCAAAATTAAACTAATATGCAAAATTAATTAGATGAATTAACTTATGAGAAAAGATCAATTTTTGGTTTTCGATTGACTTTACAATTGAGGTTTACTATCTCGATCATCGATCTTCACATATAATTCAATTTTCATATGAATATTCATCGTTGGACGTTTAATTCAATAGCCCAAACATTCTAGTTTAACTGTTATCAAACAATCAATCAAAATACAAGCGATTAAGATTTAAATCGATGATAGCATAAGAACTAGTGAGATTCATGAAGCTATACAACATAATCCAAGCGTCTATGTTTAATCTAGTCAATTATTTTCCAAAAAATTTAACAAACTCACAAGCGAAAATTTATTAATCTTGGCTTGCTTCGTAAATTAGAAGGATCAAACGATTCCGTATTTGATATCTAATTTAGCATTAGATTTTATAAACAAAAGTTGGGTGATCAATCTAATCATCAAACATCACAACCATAACAATAAAATCAGAAAAATAATGATACTCTATGAAAATCAACAAACAAAATTTTAATCTCACGAGAATCGTAAACTCCAATGCATCTTCTTCCTACACCAAGAATCATAAGAGTGTTTAGCCACTCAGACTAAATTAAAAACAATCAAAACTAATATAAAAGCATGAACAAAAGTAGAAGAAAGAGTTACTAAAGTATAAACGATTCCGTAGCGTCAAATCCGTCTTCGTGCCTTTGAATCTTCAAGTTCTTCTTCCACAATTGAGATAGAATTGTTTTAACTCTAAAATATGATCAATAATCAGATTTGAGGTCCCCCAAAATCGTGTATATAGGATAGGAGTCTGATACGATAGGCAAAAATATATCCAAAGATGGAAAAATCGAGTTTCCTTAATTTTCAGGATTCTGCTGGTGATCGATCGCGGATGGCTGGCGATCGATAGCCAGCCTTTATTTTTCAACCAGTATGTTTTGGCGATCAATCGCGGCATTTTGCCGATCAATCGCGAGATTTTCTGTTTTTTTATTTTTTCCAGCGTGTCTCGGCGATCGATCGGCTTCCATCGATCGCTGCAGGATGCCGATCGATCGGCGTGTCTTTATTTTTGTTGACTCTTTACTCTCTTTGGTCATCGAACGGGAGATTTTTGTGTCGATTGATCACAGTCCTTTATCCACTTTTATGCATTTTTCTTGGTCTACTTTGATGCATTGTCAACTCCAATGCATAGCGAAAGGCGGTTAAAAGTTAACGGCGCCAAAATTTGGTAGCGCTTATCGTGTACTGCCAAATTAACCCTCTCAAGTTAATAACCTTAATAAATGTAGTAGCATGAGTAGGGATCGATCCCACAAGGAAGGTTATATCTTTGTGTTAACTAGTGTAAACAAAAATTAAAAAAGGGTTTGAAATCAATTGAATTACTACTATGATGCAAAATTAAACTAATATGCAAATTAACTAGATGAACTAACTTATGAGAAAACAACGATTCTTGGTTTTCGGTTGACTTTACAATTGGGGTTTACTATCTCGGTCATCGATCTTCACATACGATTCAATTTTCATATGAATATTCATCGTTGGACGTTTAATCCAATAATCAAAGTCTTATCTCACCTTAAGTTTAGTAAGTAGCCCAAGCGTTCTAGTTTAACCATTATCAAACAATCAATCAAAATACAAGCGATTAAGATTTAAATCGATGATAGCATAAGAACTAGTGAGATCTATGAAGCTAAACAATATAATCCAAGTGTCTATGTTTAATCTAGTCAATTTGTTTTCCTAAGAATTTAACAAACTCACAAGCGAAAATTTATTAATCTTAGTTGCTTCGTAAATTAGAGGGATCAAACGATTCAGTATTTGATATCAATTTAGCATTAGATTGTATGAACAAAAGTTAGGTGATCAATCTAACAATCAAACAACACAACCATAACAATAAAATCAAATAAATAATTGATACTCTATGAAAAGCAACAAACAAAACTTAATCTCACGAGAATTGTAAACTCCAATGTATCGTCTCCATAAACCAAGAATCACAAAAGTGTTTACCCACTCATCACTAAATTAAAAGCAATCAAAATTAATATAAAAAAGCATGAACAAAAGTTGAAGAAAGAGTTACTAAAGTATAACACGATTCTGGAGCGTCAAATCCGTCTTCGTGCCTTTGAATCTTCAAGTTCTTCTTCCACAATTGAGAGAAAATTGTTCTAACTATAAAATATGATCAATAATCTGATTTGAGGTCCCCAAAATCGTGAATATAGGGTAGGAGTCTGATGGAGTAGGCACAAATCTATCCAAAGATGGAAAAATCGAGTTTACTTAAATTTCAGGATCTTGCTGGCGATCAATCCCGGATGGCTGGCGATTGATCGCCAGCCTTTATCTTTCAACCAGTATGTTTTGGCGATCGATCGCGGCATTTTGCCGATCAATCGTGAGATTTTTCTTATTTTTTTTATTTTTTTTCCAGCATGTCTCGGCGATCGATCGCCGTAGGATGCCGATCGATCGCCGAGTCTTTATTTTTGTTGACTCTTTTCCTCTCTTTGGCAATCGATCGGGAGACTTTTGTGGCTATTGATCGCGGTCCTTTGTCCACTTTTATGCATTTTTCGTGGTCTATTTTGATCCATTCTCAACTCCAATACATTTCTTGATCATTATTCCCCCTTGTTAGCTCGATTTCTTCGATTCCACCTACATTAACACAAGTGTCCAATTAGGTAGCATATGTATCAAATTAACTATCAAAACATACCAAATCATAGACAATTAAGCGTAATAGTTGTGTCTATTTCTAGTCACATCAGACACACACGTCGTTGTGATGTGCCCAGCACCCCTCGTGTCTAGGTCTAGCGATCGCGCGTAACTACAGTTTTACCTAAACTGTCTGTTATCGACGTACTCAGCGTCCCTATGACACTATATATCTCATCACAATCAAATGGTATCAAAGGAGCAATAAGAACAATATGATATGCCTAATGTCCATGCATCACAATGTATCATGTAATTTCATATGATGCAGCACAATATATCATGTAATCGCATATCATGTAGTTCAATGTATCATATAATCACATAACAGTTCAACATGTCATATATTCAAAAATGAAATATATAACGACAAATAAATCATACACCGGGAACATCACATGCATTTGTCAGACATCGTGATATAATGGGTTTTCCACATACCTCAAACCAAGCAAATAAAAATCAAGGACTTTCGTACTTCTCAATTTTACCTCGGTATATCAAAACCTGGTTATTTGGACCTAAATTATATCATCAAGTATTCTAATACTACATAATATTAAGTTCATAATTTCAACATTGACCCTTAGCAACTTCTTAAAATTTCAGCTTACATGCTCATAGTAATTGACTCATAACTTTTCCAATAGTTAACCAAATTACATAGGTCCAATTTATCTTCAAAGCTAACTCAAAATGTGACATTTCATATGTTTGACACTTCCCCAAATTCGTTCACTTACCTAAGAAAAATTGGGTCTAAAATTTCTTATGTAAAACAGGAAAAATTCTAAGTTTCAGTTTGACCACATTTCATAAAAACTTCATAACCAATTCATAGGACATCCGAATAACTGATTCAAGTGGGATAATTTAGATAACTCAAAATTCAACAATTCATCTTTTATGAGCTTTAAGTTAATTCATTCATCTTGAGGTACATTTTTATCAAAGTATCCCACCTTAAAAACTCGAAGGAACCCTATTTCAAGATTTGACACCATTTAGTAAAACTAGCATAACTTTTGCATAATAACTCCAAATTAGCTGAATTTACTATCAAATCGAACAAATTCAAAGATCTACAATTTTTATATTTACCTGAACTTCAAATTAGGAACATTGTTTTTCCAGAATTTTGAAGAACACGCTGCATATGACATGCATGAACATGCAGACTCAATTTGTGCACATTTTAGTAAAATCGTCATAACTTCTCATTTAACCCCAAATTAACTGATTTCGATGGCCAATTAAAGCTAAGCCAAAATATTACAAATTTCATTACACCATCTTCAGAGTCAAATCTTAACCATACTTAAAATTAGAAATGCTAGGCTATATGTTCAATGCCTACTAGCTGAACAGATTTGACAGCAACATTTCACTACAATTGTCATGTCAAGGCATCAAAATTCGACCATTAATCCTACATGCAAGTTGATAAAACTCAAGAATGATAATTTACCTTAGTCAATCTGTGATATCCCCGAAATGATTAATTGCAATTTGAGCATTAATTGTGTTTATATGATTAATTATGTGTTGGATTTATTAATCTTATGGAAATGCTTAGTCACATGATAGAGTGACCCGGGAGGGCATTTCAGGGCGCATGTTGTGCATGTTGGGGAAAAATTGTTATTAGCATGATTTATTTGCCATGGTTAGCAATTATTTGGAAAGCATGAGTTAATTGATATTTTGGTGCATTTTGGATTAATGCTTTTGAAAATATCATGTTGGGGTGTTTTATACACCATGGGTTTGTGTAATGCTTTTAATTAAAACCCAACCCCTTTTTACCCCAACCCCACTCAATTCACTCTCACTTTTACTTTACCAAATCACCACCCAAACCCTTCCCCCTCCTCATTTTCGAGTTGAAGCAAAAAGGTGGGGAGAAATCCTTCCAAAGTTTGAGTTTGTGAAGTTTATTGGGTGATTTGAGGTCCCCAAGAGGTAGCAACGCAACCAAGGAACTGAAGCCATATCAAATCCACTTTTGGAAGGTACGTAGAGGACGTACGGGCACCCAACGGTACATGTATCTAATATACTCATTGTTTATGCATTGTGGATGCGAGTATATATGTGATTGTGCATTGTGGATGCAAATACATGTTGAATTATGCATGATGATTGTAGATGCATATGATTATTGGTGCACATCCCATGAGTCGTGGTCATCCCTTGATGATTTTAATGCTTACCGCTATTTGTTTTGGTTCCGCTAAATGTGAAGCGAGGGGTGGGAGCGCCGCATGTCACATTTGAGCGTGGTTATCATATAGGGCGAGGAAAGGATATTTGCCGCTCAATGTGAGGCGATGGGTGGGAGTACCGCTTGTCCAATGAAGCGAGGTTATTCTATGCCGCCTATATGTAAATAAGCGAGGGGCATTAAAATACATTGTGATGGACAGACTAGGGAATGGTGACCGGTATTTGATATTGATGAGATGGTATTGTGTCATGACATGTCTAGACCATTAAAAATAATCTATTGATTATACTCATGAGTTATGGTACAGGGACAACCAAACTGGAAGCGTTTTGAAATGCATGGGAAAAAAGGAAGTGTTTTAATTGTGTTTTATGCATTTACGCTTTATATTCATATTGTGTTGAATATGAATGATAATATTGCTCATGTTTGGGGGTTGTCCTTGTAGGTACACTTTTGGCATGATAGAAGGGCTAAGCGGGTTGAGGTGGTGAGCTTGTGGAGAATTCTTTTGAGGCAGGAAGGACAGGATTAAATGATTTTGTATAGTGTCTACTCTAGGAGTAGTGTAAAACTATAGTTGATAACATTCTTTTGATGGGGAATGTAATTAATCCATTGATAGTCCTCATTTTGGCATGTAATTCTTAAAGCTCATAGACTCAACACGATTAATTCACTCTGATCATCTATATTAGCTCTATTTATGCCTTTGATCCGCACTTAAGGATTAGGGTCCTTACACAATCACATGTACAAATGTTTTATTTGTGACTAGACTCAGTGTCCTAACTCTAGTTCAAGCATATCCCAGATTATGCTCTAATATCAATTATGAGGCTCGGTCATAATCATGCATTTAATTATCACACAATGATTATTTTTATGTCAGCAACGGAAGATTAGTATTAAAAGTTAACAAACCTTGGCCGTAAATTTTTTTCGATACTACATATATCATCTTACTGAAAATATATGTAATACCATTTTTTAATCCACACATATTCATTAACCAAGCACTTAATCAATCTCTCAGATATTTTATATCAAAAACATCTACTCGGGCATACCTGGGAGAGTAATTATTAAAAAGTGTTTATTAACTAACTGGGACGCAATACATAAAAATTTATACCTGAGCTCACTCTCGAGGAGCTCTGGAACTTCTAGATGCATCCTCTCGAGCATCTACGGAACGTCAACATGTACTACATGTCATGCCCCCACAACAAAGACATGATAGATCCCACGAAGGGGGTCAGTAACCCTAGTACGAGAAACAGGTAAAATCACAATATGTGTACGGAATAACAATCTCAAAGTGTCGATATGTCCGAAATCAAAGGAAAGATCATCAACAATATCAAGCTCGAGTAGAGGGTTGCGACACACACAATGTTGTGTTGTGCCCATCATTCCTCGTGTCTAGGTCCGGCGACAACGCGAGTAACTATAGTTTTACCTAAACTGTCTGTTATCACCGTGCACAACTTCCCTACGACACTATAGATCTCGTCATAGTCAAATGGTATCAAATGAGCAATAAGATCAATATGATATGCCCAATGTCCATGCATCTCAATGCATCGTGTAATCTCATATGATGTAGCTCAATATCATGTAATCGCATATCATGCAGTTCAATGTAGCATATAATCACATATACTTCAGTTCAGCATTTCATATAATCACATCTGAAATACATAATGACAAATAAATCATACACCGGGAATATCACGTCCTTGATAGATATCGTGATAGAACCGGTTTTCTACGTACCCCAAACCGAGCAAATAAAAATCAAGGACTTCTATACTTCTCAATTTGATTATATCCCAACATGGTTATCTGCGCCTCAATTATATCATCAAATTATTCCAATACTACATAATGTCCATTTCATAATTCCAACATTGACCCTTAGCAACTTCTTAAAATTTCAGCTTACATGCTCATAGTAATTGGCTCATAAGTTTTCCAATAGTTAACCAAATTATATGGGTCCAATTTATAGTGAAAGCTACTCAAAATCTGACATTTCATTTGTTTGAAACTACCCCAAATTCGTTCATACCTAAGGCAAATTGGGTCTAAACATTTCTTATGCTAAAACAAGTAAAATTCTAAGTTTTAGTCTGACAACTTTTCGTAAAAACTTCATAACTAATTCATGCGACAACCAAATAACCCGATTCTAGTGGGAGAATTTAGATAACTCGAAATTTTACAATTAATCTTTTATGAGCTTTAAGCTAATGCGTTCATGTTGAGGTACATTTTTATCAAAGTATCTCAGCTTAAAAACTCAAAGTACCCTGTTTTCATATTTGACACCCTTTAGTAAAGCTAGCACAACTTTTGCATAATAACTCCAAATTAGCTGAATTTACTATCAAATCGAACGTAATTCAAAGATCTACAATTTTTTTATTTACCTCAACTTCAAATTAGGAACATTGTTTTTCCAGAGTTTCAAAGAACACACTACAGATGACATGCATGAACATGCAGTCTCGATTTGTGCATAGTTTAGTAAAATCATCATAACTTTCTCATTTTAACTCCAAATTAACTGATTTTGGTGGTCAATTAAAGCTAAGCAATATTACAAATTTCATTAGGTACACCATCTTCAAAGTCAAAGCTTAACCATACTTAAAATTCAAAATGCTAGATTATATGTTCAATGCCTACTAGCTGAACAGATTGGACAACAACTTTTCATTACAATTCTCATGTCAATGCATCAAAATTCGACCATTAATCCTACATGCAAGTTGATAAAACTCAAAGATTATTTACCTTAGTCAATCACATGCACAAACGCTTTATTTGTGACTAGACTCAGTGTCCTAACTCTAGTTCAAGCATATCCAGATTATGCTCTGATATCAATTGTGAGGATCGGTCCTTGGTCGCGCTTATCGTGTATGCCCAAATTAGCCCCACACAATCCTCAAGATTGATAACAATAATGTAGTTGTGTGAGTAGGGATCGATCCCACGAGGAGGTGTGAATCTTTGCGTTAATGAAAATCAAAACAAAAACAATAAAGTAAAAATGATGGGGTTGTGAGTGAATTATACTAATTAAATTAAAACTAAAGATTAACTAATGAAAGGGATTCTTGGTATCGGTCGCTCTACCTTGTATATTATCATATATTTCATCGATTCACATAAACTCAATTTTATTTGAATATTCATCAATTGGAAATCTAATTGCCCCCTCACCTTATTCATAGTCAATTAGTCCAAGCGTTCTAATTTAATTTTCATCAATCAATCAATCTATATATGCACATTCAAGATTAAAATCATGACACATAGTGAACGATGAATCTAAACAACATAAACACAAGCGGTTTACACAAATTTAGTCAATCATTTGCCCTAAAAATTTAATAACACCAACAACAGACAATTATCAATCTTAGTTGCTTCGTAAATTCGATTAATCAAACAATTATCAAATTTAGCATTAGATTCATGCAAGTTATTAGGTTGTCAATCCAATAAACAAACATAAATCATGTCATCATATCTGAATACATTGATATTCAACAAAAAATGTTGAACAAAAGCATAGGAATCTCCCCAAGATAAATAAATCCAAGGTATACCAAGAATTAAAAACTAGCTAAACATAACTATGAAAAACAATAGAATAAAAGCAAGGAAAAAGAAAACTAATCTGATCTTCGCTCCTCCGAGGTTGTTAATCCCGCATTTGCTTCGATCTTCGTAGCAGTCATCAACAAAATTCAAAGAAAAATTATAAAACTAGTCTAAACTAATCTACCTACTCTCCTAAATGCCTCTCAAAAATGAATTTCGAGGGATATATATAGGGAAGCAAGTAGGTGGGATAGAATCTCAAAATTAAGGTAAAAAATCGAGTTCCCAAAAATTCCGAGACTCTGCGGCGATCGGTCGGCACATCACACCTGTCGATCGCTAGTCATTTTTTTCCTCCAGGCGATCGATCGTCCTTTCAAGCTAGCGATCGTTGATTGTAACTTTTTGGTGCGTAATTTATATGTCATACTTGATCGATCGGTGGCTTCTCCTCGATCAATCGCGTGCCTTATTCCACTTTTATGCATTTTTCTTGGTCTACTTTGATCCATTGTCAACTCCAATGCATTTCTTGATCCTTAATCGCCCTTGTTAGCTCGATTTCTTCGATTTCACCTATATTAACACAAATATACGATTAGGTAGCATATGTATTAAATTAACTATCAAAACATACCAAAACGTAGGCAATTAAAAGCAATAAATGTGTAAGGACCCCCGTGCCCTTAACCCGTAATTAGCGCATAAATCCCATAATCATGTACATGTAACCATCTATGTTGGAAAATAACCATATGCTATATTAGCATAATATACCGATAATAAGATTTTTCCTTTTAATCCAATACATACCATTTCCATTTTTCCAACTAAACCATTTAGCATGTCATGTACTCCCGATATACACTAATTACTTCTCAATTCATCTAGCAGTTCCCAATTAATTGCATATCACAATATAGATGAAAAGAAAAGACCTTTGCCCTTTTATACAACCCATGCACACATATACGTCACTCACCAACGAGCACCAAATAATCGTATGTGTACATAAAGTATAAAATACCATACTCCCAGATACCGTTACCGGTGCCTCAATCCTGGAAGCACCTCCCAAGCGCCACTCGATCTCAACTCTGGATCTGAGCGTCTATCCAGCCAGTTCTGGTACCTCGATCCTGGAAGTATCTCTAACCAACAGCCCGAGCTCGACTCCAAAGCCGCTGCTATACCTGTAATACCTGCCCCAACAGAGACAGCCCCCACACGGGGTGAGCATACCAATACCACCAATCCAATAATCATAACATTGCAATTCATAAATTTACAGAATGTAAATGCCGTAATTTAAATGATACTCCCTGGATGGTAACACCCTCATCCGGGATCCCATGTATTGTCCCTGTTCTCAAAATAACCAAACTCATCAGATTCCCAAAGCCAGTTAATCGCCATATAGATTAACTAATACAGTTCTATCATGCCAGTTCCATAATCAATGTGTAAAATCATTATATATAGGCCATAGATTTCACACATATTTAACCAAGGATTCCATGTTCCCATAACATTGCTCGCTCCACAATAGCGGCATTCTAAACCCAGCGCACGCTCAACAATAGCGGCGTCATAACCGATGGTCGCTCAACGGCGACAACACCCAATCGCTGCTCGCTCGAAAGCGGCACCCTATGATTTCCAATGTATGTCTATTTATCACAGTTACCATATACCATGATTTCCACAATCCAATTATTGCAAGTACCATGAATCATGCATTTCGACACCCATCTATTTCCAATACCATACACCATGCATTTCAATACCCATTTATTACAATTACCATATATCATGCATTTCACTATTGCAACATTATAAAAGGCTATGCTCGTACGTTATACGTACCTTAAAATTCCGTAGTCCATGTCAAGCCTGGCTTGAGTTCCATGCCCCGAGAAACATGTGCTAAAACACATAAACAACCCATAATCAAGCATGAGCATGCAACCACGTGCCCAAGCACGTTCAAAACTCCCAAACATATCGTCCATCCAAGATGATTACCAAATTATAAAAATTCCCGGCTAAGCATGTATAATACCCCCAAAAATAATGTCAATCTATGACAATAGCCTTTTAAAATAACCCGGGGAAAAGCATGCAAGACACCCAAAAGAGCCAAGAAACAATAAAAAGGGGCACCAACACACTGGCCAGCTCGATCGATCGAAATCTCACCTCGATCGATCGAGAACCATCCTCCGATCGATCGGTCCAAATCCCGATCGATCGGTCCACTGTTCCAACGCCACAAAACACATTCTGCCATGCTCGATCGATCGAAATTATTTTCGGATCGATCGAGCAGCCCTGTAAACGCGAGGAACCTCCATGAATGAGCTCCTTCCAACACCAAATCGCCTACAACTCAAACCCACTTCAAATATAACATAAAACCAACCAAAACCATCCAACACTACAAATAAACACTCCTCAAACCAACCAACCCAAAATTATTTGAAAACCCAATTCTTTCAACTCAACACAAACCCTTCCCAAATAATCACCATAATTCATCCAAAACATGAATTAATCAATTAACAATATGAATAAACATCCCCAAGCCAAAACCCCAAATTTTCGAACCCTAACCCGCCCAACAGTAAGAAATTCAAACTAAAATCATGCAATCCAGCGCTCAAATCGAATCAATTGGCAACCAAATTTTATGAATCACAAAGCATAAATTTTCGACACAAAAAATGCAGTACAAAACGCCCCAAAAACACTGGAAAAAGAGCCCCAAAAATCGTACCAAAATCGAGCCACAAAATCGAACAGAAATCCAGTTCGAACCCTAGCGCTTTCTGCAGAAATCCGAGCTCAAATCGCGACCAAACTTCAAATTGATGGTATGAATAGGAGCGCCTGGAAGAGACGAAGCCAACGGCGGGTGGCACGCGCCGAACGGCGACGCCTGGAAGCGGCGTGGGTCAAAAGGGGATCGGGAATGGCGCGGGTACGGGGAGAGAGAAGAAGAAGAGGAAAATGGTTCCGATAATTAAAATCTCGGGTTCAACTGGTATTTATAGCAAAAATACCCCGAGATACTAATAGCCCCACAAATACATCATGATTCATTAAAAATCATCTGTTTTCAAAAACTCTCTCTCTAACTCAAAAACCCCCTACCGGTGCCCACACAAAGCACCCGAGATTCCGAGTCACACTAAAAACCCAACTCGCAGGTTTTCACCGGAATGAGAATACGATCTCAACCTCGGGATCCAACGATCCCAAATGCCCGATTTACCAACCTCGGGAGATGCCAAACCGCAATTAATTCCTAATTGCCACAATTAAAAATCCATCAAGGATTAATACAACACCGGGATTACCACCATAATTCCCGGACATCACAATTATCCCCTACTAATAAAATTTCGTCCCCGAAATTACACCGGTGTACTCCACGTAACACCAGGACTACACCAACAAAACAAAGCCAAGACCCTGATTCTGAACCACCTTAGAATCGAATTAACAACTGCGAGAATACCAGTCTCGCACCAAGCCCTAAAATAGCGCAACGTCAAAACCAATACAAACCCAAAAGATAACAACATACCTCGACGTGAATCGTCCCACAAGTCAGTTCACCAAAACTGCAAACCAACCAAATCTCCATTGGTTCTGACAAAGATATCATACCGTGATATACACCACCTGCCCACGATGCTTGACACACATCGTCAAGATGGGGACCACTAGCATACAACAGTATACTCACAAAAAGAAACGATGCGGTACACTTACCGATACAATGCATCAATGCTCCATCGAGCAAACCTGCTCGGCAAAAGGTCTCGTCAACTAATGACCCAGACTCCACCATGTGCCCACCATTGGCACTCAAACCATACAACCAAATACATAACACGAATGTATAAATCACCAAAACGACGCCAAGCGTCCACATAGACATCCCAAATAACATCGTCAAACATATGACGGTACACAACAATATACCATAATCACAATACTGATAACAGAAGTAATATGCCATACCTCATCGCTATCGAGATAGCGGAATACCTGTATCCATCGTCCACCAACGGTACATAAGTAGCATCCATTGCTCGTAGGCGGCGTAATCCAGTGCTACCCACATAGCGGTATAACCCATCGCTATAGAATCAGCGGCATGATCCTCTAGCCATAAAGTCAGCGGCATGAACAATCGCTATAGATATCCGGCGGTATGAACCATCATCATAGATGTAGCGGAATGTACCATCGCTATATGATACCTGGCGGCATGAACAATCGCCAAAAGATGTAGCGGAAAGACCCGTCGCTAAGAATACCCCGCGGCATAAACCATCGCCAATAGAATAGCGGAATGAACCATCGCTAAGAATACCTGGCGGCATAAACCATCGCCAATAGAATAGCGGAATGAACCATCGCTAAGAATACCTGGCGGCATAAACCATCGCCAATAGAATAGCGGAATGAACCATCGCTAAGAATACCTGGCGGCATAAACCATCGCCAATAGAATAGCGGAATGATATCCCTCGCTATAATATGACAGCGGTCGTGTTCTTCGCTTCATATGAGCGGCAAATATCTTCATCGCTATCACGCTTCGACATACCAGCGGCAAATAATATCCCTCGCTACAATATGACAGCGGCCGTGTTCTTCGCTTCATATCAGCGGCACAATATTCTCTCATCGCTACGGTATGACAGCGGCACCATTACTCCTCGTTTTAATCATGACAGCGGAAATACCCCTCGCTTTACATGACAGCGGAAATACCCCTCGCTAAGATATGACAGCGGTCGTGTTCTTCGCTTCATATCAGCGGCAAGTATTCACATCGCTACGCCATGAAGCGGCAAGTATTCACATCGCTACGCCATGCATGCAACCGTAATGCATAACCCGTATTCCGATAAACATCGCCATGAGTGTATTTTAATGCACCTCGCTTCAAATGTGACATGCGGAATTTTACCATCGCTTCAACATTTAGCGGCAAAGCATCAAAATCATCACTCCGATATATATGCAACCGTAATGGATAACCCATGTCTCATAAGACCCTGCAACCACCATGGTTAGCAATAACACATTCCAATTATGAACACATGTCATAAATGCACATAAGCAATATAGTTGTGCCACGTAACACTAACTACCATCATGCATAAGTATGTGCTTCTCATTCCCATTAATATTTTCCTAGGCCCTCAACAGCCCCAAAGAGCTAACCACTGCTCTGATACCACTAATGTAAGGACCCCCGTGCCCTTAACCCGTAATTAGTGCATAAATCCCATAATCATGTACATGTAACCATCTATGTTGGAAAATAACCATATGCTATATTAGCATAATATACCGATAATAAGATTTTTCCTTTTAATCCAATACATACCATTTCCATTTTTCCAACTAAACCATTTAGCATGTCATGTACTCCCGATATACACTAATTACTTCTCAATTCATCTAGCAGTTCCCAATTAATTGCATATCACAATATAGATGAAAAGAAAAGACCTTTGCCCTTTTATACAACCCATGCACACATATACGTCGCTCACCAACGAGCACCAAATAATCGTATGTGTACATAAAGTATAAAATACCATACTCCCAGATACCGTTACCGGTGCCTCAATCCTGGAAGCACCTCCCAAGCGCCACTCGATCTCAACTCTGGATCTGAGCGTCTATCCAGCCAGTTCTGGTACCTCGATCCTGGAAGTATCTCTAACCAACAGCCCGAGCTCGACTCCAAAGCCGCTGCTATACCTGTAATACCTGCCCCAACAGAGACAGCCCCCACACGGGGTGAGCATACCAATACCACCAATCCAATAATCATAACATTGCAATTCATAAATTTACAGAATGTAAATGCCGTAATTTAAATGATACTCCCTGGATGGTAACACCCTCATCCGGGATCCCATGTATTGTCCCTGTTCTCAAAATAACCAAACTCATCAGATTCCCAAAGCCAGTTAATCGCCATATAGATTAACTAATACAGTTCTATCATGCCAGTTCCATAATCAATGTGTAAAATCATTATATATAGGCCATAGATTTCACACATATTTAACCAAGGATTCCATGTTCCCATAACATTGCTCGCTCCACAATAGCGGCATTCTAAACCCAGCGCACGCTCAACAATAGCGGCGTCATAACCGATGGTCGCTCAACGGCGACAACACCCAATCGTTGCTCGCTCGAAAGCGGCACCCTATGATTTCCAATGTATGTCTATTTATCACAGTTACCATATACCATGATTTCCACAATCCAATTATTGCAAGTACCATGAATCATGCATTTCGACACCCATCTATTTCCAATACCATACACCATGCATTTCAATACCCATTTATTACAATTACCATATATCATGCATTTCACTATTGCAACATTATAAAAGGCTATGCTCGTACGTTATACGTACCTTAAAATTCCGTAGTCCATGTCAAGCCTGGCTTGAGTTCCATGCCCCGAGAAACATGTGCTAAAACACATAAACAACCCATAATCAAGCATGAGCATGCAACCACGTGCCCAAGCACGTTCAAAACTCCCAAACATATCGTCCATCCAAGACGATTACCAAATTATAAAAATTCCCGGCTAAGCATGTATAATACCCCCAAAAATAATGTCAATCTATGACAATAGCCTTTTAAAATAACCCGGGGAAAGCATGCAAGACACCCAAAAGAGCCAAGAAACAATAAAAAGGGGCACCAACACACTGGCCAGCTCGATCGATCGAAATCTCACCTCGATCGATCGAGAACCATCCTCCGATCGATCGGTCCAAATCCCGATCGATCGGTCCACTGTTCCAACGCCACAAAACACATTCTGCCATGCTCGATCGATCGAAATTATTTTCGGATCGATCGAGCAGTCCTGTAAACGCGAGGAACCTCCATGAATGAGCTCCTTCCAACACCAAATCGCCTACAACTCAAACCCACTTCAAATATAACATAAAACCAACCAAAACCATCCAACACTACAAATAAACACTCCTCAAACCAACCAACCCAAAATTATTTAAAAACCCAATTCTTTCAACTCAACACAAACCCTTCCCAAATAATCACCATAATTCATCCAAAACATGAATTAATCAATTAACAATATGAATAAACATCCCCAAGCCAAAACCCCAAATTTTCGAACCCTAACCCGCCCAACAGTAAGAAATTCGAACTAAAATCATGCAATCCAGCGCTCAAATTGAATCAATTGGCAACCAAATTTTATGAATCACAAAGCATAGATTTTCGACACAAAAAATGCAGTACAAAACGCCCCAAAAACACTGGAAAAAGAGCCCCAAAAATCGTACCAAAATCGAACAGAAATCCAGTTCGAACCCTAGCGCTTTCTGCAGAAATCCGAGCTCAAATCGCGACCAAACTTCAAATTGATGGTATGAATAGGAGCGCCTGGAAGAGACGAAGCCAACGGCGGGTGGCACGCGCCGAACGGCGGCTGGACGGCGGCGGGCGCACGCCTGGAAGCGGCGTGGGTCAAAAGGGGATCGGGAATGGCGCGGGTACGGGGAGAGAGAAGAAGAAGAGGAAAATGGTTCCGATAATTAAAATCTCGGGTTCAACTGGTATTTATAGCAAAAATACCCCGAGATACTAATAGCCCCACAAATACATCATGATTCATTAAAAATCATCTGTTTTCAAAAACTCTCTCTCTAACTCAAAAACCCCCTACCGGTGCCCACACAAAGCACCCGAGATTCCGAGTCACACTAAAAACCCAACTCGCAGGTTTTCACCGGAATGAGAATACGATCTCAACCTCGGGATCCAACGATCCCAAATGCCCGATTTACCAACCTCGGGAGATGCCAAACCGCAATTAATTCCTAATTGCCACAATTAAAAATCCATCAAGGATTAATACAACACCGGAATTACCACCATAATTCCCGGACATCACAAAATGTGTTTATTTCTAGCCACAGCAGACTCCCACATACTTAGTCTTTACTCGATCTCGAGTAAATCAGAACAAAACTACAATCTTTTTGTTGGCTCATAGCTTCATAACAAACTAACTTGCCCTCACTTTAACGCCTCAACAATTTTAAACATGCACAATAATGAAAGGCGGTGAAAAGTTAGCAGTGAACAAGTTCAATCTGTAGACATCTCATAATCAACAAAGCAGTGAACGTGTGTATGTGGTCATAAACAAATGTCATGCACATATTATAGATCCAATAAATGTAAACCCACAATAGTATAAGTTGTACACCAACACAAGTATAAGCTCACCTGCACACTCTTCTTCACTATCTTAGCTACTTGCAAACACAAATCAAGTAGGTCTCTATTAGCTTGCAGCTTGGCCTGCATTGGCTTATGAAAGAATGTGTAAGGTGTATCAAACAAGAGAGTATAATGATATGCACAATTTAAGCTTTTCTTCTTGCATGATTTTTTTCAGACCTTGTTCATTTTGTAAGGTTTAATCAAGCTCTTTTTCTTTTGTGTCTTGGCTCCATTGGAGTCATATTTTATCAATTTTCTCAAGGCATCTATTTTCTTTCATGCATCTCATTCTTTTGACAATAAAGCTCTCAAAAATATATGAATCATTAATAACAAGTGCATGTGAAAGAAACACATCATACTCCCTTCAAAGGTATGGATTTAAAGTCATATTTAGGCTCATTAGGGAAGATGATAAGCTAGTCAAAGAATGTCGAATGAGGGTTGTTTTGTATGTTTAGCATACACCCATTTTTTACATTAAAGCTCAAAAATGGTAACATGGATGATTTTGTTTACATGGTATGCTTGAAAGGCTCAAACGCATCAAAGATTGCATATATCACTTTCATGTTTGCAAGTAGTCTAGACATACGCCTCAAAGAGCATGTAGTTAAGTTCTAGCATGTATCAGCGACTTCCTAAGAGTATCACAAAATTCACACAATCTTCACTACGCTATGCACACTTCACAAGTCATGACAATATCGTGCTCAATATATTCAGCTACTATGTCAAAGCATAATTTGCATTAAAGTTCAAAGTGTTCCAAGCTTAACAATTTACCTATGTTCAAAGGCATGCATGCTATTAATTTGGTTTCATCGTGGGCTAGTGATTCAAAAGTTCATGTTCATCACTAACTATGAGCTCTAAATTTTTCAATTTTTTCAATTTTTTTGGATTTTTATAACAAGAAAGCAATAAAATACTACTAATCCCTCCCCCATACTTAAATCTTACATTGTCCCCAATGTAAGTCAAAATTGCATAAAGAGAGAAATTAAACTAAGAAAGCAATAAACAAATAAAAAAGAAAAGAATAACTAACTTCCCTTGGGTTGCCTCCAAGGCAGCGCCTCTGTTTTACGTCAGTGGTCCGATGCCAGTTTATGATCATGGTGGGTCATGTTTGGTGTCCAATTCCACCTTTTTCCACATCAGTATTCTCCTAACAACGCGAATATTCGCCCTGTACCTCTTCGAGGTCCGCAACCCTTTTCTCATTCCCTCATTCTCTATTGATGTATCCTGAGATTTAGGAGGAAGTTTCAGCTCAATGTCCAGTGCCTGCAAGTCATTATTAAGATGTTTAGAAGGAGAATTTGGTAAAGTAGTATAATGAATGAATTATCAGTCAAAATTTCTCTCATACCTCCTTCGCCAACAAGTCGATCACTAGTTACCCCATATTCATGCTTAGTGACAGGATGTGACTGTTCTAGTGATACGTGATGTGTGATACCGATAGTGTAATCAGTAGTACGAGGCTGAATGGGATCATGAGTATTGAACTTTGCTACCTCACCATCAAACTCCATAGTAAAAGCACCACAACTTACATTATTATGCATTTGGAAGTTTTTAAGTATGGTCTCCCTAGCAGAATATGGCTGCTCTTATCATCATTTTCCATTTCAAGTGCGTAGAAGTCAGTAGAAAAGACAAGTTTATCAGTTTTCACAAGAACATCCTCAAGTAATCCCCTAGGGTGCACATACCTATTTGCTAATTGAATATTAATATCATATTTTTTCAAATGTCCTAGTTCTAAAGACATATAGATTGAATAAGGCATAACATTTATTGCTGCTCCTAAGTTTAGCATGACCTTATCAATTCTATTATTTCCAATTGTGCATGAGATAGTGAACATACTTTGATCCGTGCATTTAGTAGGGGTTTCCTTCTCCTCATAGGAAAAAAAATCATCCTACATGTCCATTTCATCATAGTATTAGATCCTCGGTTCTTTTTCTCAACACATGGTTCATGTACATATTCACCATGGGGGGGTTGTTGGAAAAATACCTCGTGGAGATGCATGATGTGCAAGCTCCTTTTCTTCTAGTGGCACATGTGTCTCCTCTTCTAGCTTAGGTGGCGTCAGTATCACATTCCCCGGGGTTTCTACCCCTTCGTCACTCCTTGAGGCAACTGCAATTATGGTCTCTCTTTGTGCCTCCATCGTCCAGGAGGGTATAATATATGAGGTTTGTGCTGCTATCCTACTAATCAATGTTGTTATTTGCTCCAATTGAGTACACAAATCACGAGTGCTAGCCCTGAATTCCTGTTGAAATTGCAAAGTACTATTACTATAATTCACAATAATATCCTCCAAAGACTCACTAGGGGTAGGGGTTGAGATTGTTGCGGCCATGGTGGATATCGTGGTATGTATGGTGGTAGGTTGGACTGCATGTAAGGTGGAGGTGGTGTCATCCATTGATTTGCATAGTTGAGATATGGATGATCACTCCAACTTGAGTTGTATCACTTTGTCCATTCCCTACATCCAATTGTTGCACAAGATAGACCAATTCGTCCCACCTCTTTTAATCCACTATTGTAACTTCAGAATTTTGCCTGCAGCAAGAACAAACAAGGGTAGAGAGAAAGAAAAAGAGAGAGAAATGAAGAAGAATAACAAAAAATATCAACCCAAAAATATACAACGCATTGGCGACAACGGCGCCAAAATTTGGTCTCGCTTATCGTGTACGCCCAAATTAACCCCACTCAATCTTCAAGATTGATAACAATAACGTAGTAGTTTGAGTAGGGATCGATCTCACAAGGAGGTGTGAATATCTGTGTTAATGAAAATCAGAACAAAGGATGGGGTTGTGAGTGAATTATACTAATTAAATTAAGCTAAAGATTAAAGTAATGAAAGCAATTCTTGGTATCGATCGACTTTACATTGGATATTATCATCTATTTCATCGATTCACAAAATACTCATTTTATTTGAATATTCATCAATTGGAAATCTAATTCCTCCCTCTCCTTATTCATAGCCAATTAGTCCAAGCGTTCTAATTTAACTTTCATCAATCAATCAATCTATATATGCACATTCAAAATTAAAATCATGACACAATTCAAAACTAGTGAGCGATGAATCTAAACAACATAAACACAAACGGTTTATATAAATTCAATCAATCGTTTTCCCTAATAATTTAATAACACAAACAACAGACAATTATCAATCTTAGTTGCTTCGTATATTTGATTAATCAAACAAATATCAAAATTAGCATTAGATTTCGTGCAAGTTGGTCAATCCAATAAACAAACATAAATCATGTCATCATATCTTAAAACATTGATATTCAATAAATATTGATAAACAAAAGCATAGAAATCTCCCCAAGATAAATAAATCCAAGGTATTAGTCTTCCTCAACCAAGAATTAAAAAATAGCTAAACATAACTATGAAAAACAATGAAATAAAAGCAAGGAAAAGAAAACTAATCCAATCTCCACTCCACCGAGGTTGTCAATCCCGTCTTCGCTTCGATCTTCATAGCCGACTTCAACAAAATTCAAAGAAAAATTATAAAACAAGTCTAAAATAATCTACCTACTCTCCTAGATGCCTCTCAAGTCTGAATTTCGAGGATATATATGGAAGCAAGTAGGTGAGATAGAATCTCCAAATTAAGGTAAAGTCGGTTTCCAAAAATTCTCGGACCCTGCGGCGATTGATCGGCACATCACACCGATCGATCGCTAGCCTTTTTTTCATTTTTTCCCCAGAGCGATCGATTGATGATTGCAACTTTTTGGTGCATAATTTATCTACCAAGGTCGATCGATCGGTGGCTTCTCCTCGATCAATAGCGTGCCTTAGTCCATTTTTATGCATTTTTATTTGTCTACTTTGATCCCTTGTCAACTCCAATGCATTTCTTGATCCTTATTCGCCATTGTTAGCTCGATTTCTTCGATTCCACCTACATTAACACAAATATACGAGTATGTAGCATATGTATTAAATTAATTATCAAAGTAACCAAATCGAGGCAATTAAACTTAATAGATGTGTCTATTTCTAGCCACATCAGTCATAATCATGCGTTTAATTATCACGCAATGATTATTTTAATGTCAACAGCGGAATATTAGTTTTAAAAGTTAACAAACCTTGGCCTTAAAAGTTTTTCGATACTACATATATTATATTACTGAAATATATGTAATATGATTTTCTCATCCACACATATTCATTAACCAAGTACTTAATCAATCTCTCAAATAGTTCATATCAAATACATCTACTCGGGGCATACCCGGGCGAGTAAATTTGTCATTAAAAAGTGTTCATCAACTATCTGGGACGCAAGACATAAAAATTTAAACATGAGCTCACTCTCGAGGAGCTCTGGTACTTTTAGATGCATCCTCTCGAGCATCTGTAGGACGTCCACCTGTACTCTCTGTCATGCCCACACAACAAAGACATGACAGCCCCCACGAAGGGGTCAGTAACCCCAGTACGAGAAACATGAAAATATTAATAGTATGATAAAGTATCATGAGATGCTTGTCGTGCATGAATGCAATGCGTGTACGGAATAACAAACTCAAAGTGTCGATATGTCCGAAATCAAAGGAAAGACCATCAACAATATCAAGCTCGAGCCGAGGGTGGCGACACACAAACAATGTTGTGTTGTGCCCATTATCCCTCGTGTCTAGGTTGATAAGTGTGATTTTTACACTTTTGAAATAAGATTAGTTGCGTTTTCGTAGTGATTCCTGGAAAATATTACGTGTTTTGGTATATATTTGTATATTTCAGGAATCGTGGTCCAAATGCATACAAGTGGAGGAAATAAGCTATAAATGATGAGAAAAGACCAAACCGAGCAAACACGGAAAAGAAGGGACAAAATCGTAAAATTAAATTATAGAATTCGCGATCGATCGGAAGTTTTTACCAATCGATCGCCGCTGACCAGAAGATTCTCGCGATCGATCGCCAGTTCCTACCGATTGTTCGCCGCTTTGAGAAATTTGAAAAATAAAATCAGAATAGTTTGGCGATCGATCGGTAACTCGCAGCGATCGATCGCCAGACCTAAAATTTTTGAGATTTTGTTTCTTTCTTGGTTATTTTGTGTCCAAACTTTTCAAAACTCTCCACTACTATATATGAGATTAACTTGGACGAAAATAAGGACTTTATGAAGAGCTTCTAACCCTACAACAAAAGCCTCCACACACTCTCCATCTCCCACTATCATCCATACACCAGAAAACCGTTGAAGAGAAGAGGCCTTGGAAGAGACGGGACGACGGAGCAACGCAATGAGTCAACACCTCTCGTTATGTTCGTATTTCTGAACTTAATTTGTTTCTATTTGATTTCCTTATGCTTTTGATATTATAAAACATGATTTTGCATTTAATTTTGAATATGTTTCTAGGCTGTTTTGTTGTCAAGACTTAGGAGATCCCATGTTTTGAACCCATAATTTTAATTAAGTTTTGATTCGGCGACAACGAGCGTAACTACAATTTTACCTAAACTGTCTATTATCAGTGTGCTCAGCGTCTCTATGACACTATAGATCTTATCATAGTCAAATGGTATAAAAGTAGCAATAAGATCAATATGATAAGGCCAATGTCCATGCGTCTCAATGTATCGTGTAATCTTATATGATGCAGCTCAGTATATCATGTAATCGTATGCCATGCAGTTCAATGTATCATATAATCACATATACTATAGTTCAACATGTCATATAATCACATATGAAATACATAATGACAAATAAATCATACACCGGGACATCACATGTCTTTGTCAGACATCGTGATAGAACCAGTTTTCTACGTACCTCAAACCGAGCAAAGAAAAATCAAGGACTTTTGTACTTCTCAATCTGACCTTGGTATATCACAACCTTGTTATTTGCACCTAAATTATATCAAAGTGTTCCAATACTACATAATATCAAGTTCATAATTTCAACATTGGCCCTTAGCAACTTCTTAAAATTTCAGCTTACATGCTCATAGTATTTGCCTCATAACTATTGTTAACAAAAATACATGGGTCCAATTTATCTTAAAAGTTAACTCAAAATGTGAATTTCATATGTTTGACACTTCCCCAAATTTGTTAATTTAACTAAGGCAAATTGGGTCTAAACATTTCTTATGTAAAACAAGGAAAATATAAGTTTCAGTTTGACCACGTTTCGTAAAAACTTCACAACCAATTCATACGACATCCAAATAATGATTCAAGTGGGATAATTTAGATAACTCAAAATTATACAATTCATCTTTTATGAGCTTTAGCTAATTCGTTCATCTTGAGGTACATTTTTATCAAAGTATATCAGCTTAAAAACTCAAAGTTACCATGTTTCCACATTTGACACCCTTTAAAACTAGCATAACTTTTGCATAATAACTCCA
Source organism: Haberlea rhodopensis (assembly GCA_907163345.1). Taxonomy (NCBI): domain Eukaryota; kingdom Viridiplantae; phylum Streptophyta; class Magnoliopsida; order Lamiales; family Gesneriaceae; genus Haberlea; species Haberlea rhodopensis. The sequence goes on along the minus strand of CAJQUN010000125.1, from coordinate 1,358,350 downwards.
AATTAGCTGAATTGACTATCCAAGCGAACGTAATTCAAAGATCTACAACATTTCTATTTACCTCAACTTCAAATTAAGAACATTGTTTTCCCAAAATTTCGAAGTGCATATGACATGCATGAACATGCAGACTCGATTTGTACACAGTTTAGTAAAATCATCATAACTTCCTCATTTTAACTCCAAATTAGCTGATTTTGGTGTCCAATAAAGCTAAGCCAAAATAATACAACTTTCATTAGGGACACCATTTTCAAAGTCAAAGCTTAACCATACTTAAAATTCGAAATGCTAGACTATATGTGCACTGACTACTAGCTGAATAGATTTGACTACAATTCTCATGTCAAGGCACCAAAATTTGACCCTTAATCCTACATGCAAGTTGATAAAACTCAAGGATGATGATTTACCTTAATTTATCTTCAATATTTGAAGCACAATCCAAGCCCTTGAGTCAACCAAGCTCATTTCTCCTTCCAAACACTTCTTTCCTCCCTCAAGAATGCTCCAAACTCCAAAACTCTTGTTGGGTTCTTCTTCCCTAACCTTGTAGCTTCAAAATACTCAATTGCATGTGTGTTTTGATCACTTTTGAAGGATCATACTGAAGCACAAAGAGGAAGAAATTTTGATATTGGTAGCGTTTATCGCGTACGCCCAAATTAACCCTCTCAAGTTAATAACAGCTATGAATGTAGTAGCGTGAGTAGGGATCGATCCCACAGGGAAGTGAACACTTTTATGCTAACAAGTATCAAAATAGGGGGTTATCGACTTTCTTTAACTATAACTAACTTAAATGAAAGCAAACAATTAACTAGTTTATCAAGATTAAGAAGCGATTCTTGGTTTTTGGTCAAATTTACCTTTGGAAATCATTCACTTGATCATCAAATTACTAAACTTATGAATTCATTCAATTATTCATCAATTGAAAATTTAATTCCTTACTTACCTTAATCGTGGTAAAAAAGAAAACAACATTCTTTTTCGACTCTTATCAATTAATTAACCAAAACTACAGCCGTTAAGGTTCAATCAATGATAGTTTCAAAGCTAGTAAGCTTGATGAATCTAATTAATAAGAACTACAGCCGTTGAAATTAATTATCCAATCGTTCTTCCTAAGAATTTAATAACACTAACAACAGGTAATTATCAATCTTAGTTGCTTCTCAATTAGCATTAGATATTGTATTTGATTACTAGGTGATCAATCTGTCAATCAAACACAATAATCATAAGAATCATAATCTGAAAAACAAATTGAAATTGAATTGAAAATTCAACAATCAAATCAAAATTTTCACAAGTCTTTCTATTCCAAAGTCAAGTATCCCTCAACCAAGCATCAAGGTGTTTAGCCTTGCATAATTAAATCTAAAACTAACAAAAATTGTATTAAAAACATCAAACAATCAATAGAAAAGAAAGTTACTAAAGCGAAGCACGATTCCAGCTTGTTGATTCCGTCTTCGTTCTTCGAGCGTCTTTTACAAAATTTGAAAGAAAATTATTCTAAAAATTCAACAATCTATTCTAAGGTCTGAATTCTCTCCCCAAAGAGACTAATTTTCGAGTATATTGAGGTATGGAGGCTGATGGGGTAGGTTAGAGCCCATGTAGGAATGAAAGAAATCAAGAATCCAATCTTTCCAAAACACTGCTGGCGATCGATCGCCATAAGGTGGCGATCGATCGCTAGCTCTTTTTTTCGACGATTTTCCTTAGGCGATCGATCGTCACTTTTCTCGCGATCGATCGCTTGGCTCCAGTGGACTTTGGCAATCGGTCGCCTCTTTTCTCCCGATCGATCGCTTCTTCGTGAATTTTGTTTCTCAACTTTCTGTCCATAGGCGATCGATTGCCTCCTTCATGCGGTCGATCGCCTCTGCTGAAATTACATTTTTAGCCTTTTTTCGTGATCTACATTGAGTCCTTATTAGCTCCAAAGCTTTTCTTGACCTTTATTCGCCTTAGTTCGCTCGATTTCTTTGATTCCACCTACAATTACACAAATATATGATTATGTAGCATATGTATCAAATTATCCATCAAAACATACCAAATCGTAACCAATTAAACGCAATAGATGTGTATATTTCTAGTCACATCAAACTCCCCCATACTTACTCTTTACTCGACCTCGAGTAAATCAGACAAAACTATAACACTTTTGCTTGGCTCATAGCATCATAACAAACTAACTTGTTTCACTTTAACGCCTCAACAATTTTCAGCATGTATAGTAATGAAAGGCGGTGAAAAATTAACAATGGAACAAGTTCAATCCCTAAACATCTCATACTCAACAAAGTAGTGAATGTGCGTGTGTGGTCATAAACAAGTGTTGTGTACAAATTATAGATCCAAAATATGCAAATCCACAATAGTTCAAGTCATACACTAACACAAGTATAAGCTTACTTGCACACTCTTCTCCACTATCTTAGCCACTTTGCAAACACAAATCAAGTAGGTCTTTATTAGCTTGTAGCTTGGCCTAGGTATTGGCTCATGAAAGAAAGGAAAAAGACATGTCAAACAAGAGAGTATGATGATATGCACACTAAAAGCTTCTCTTCTTGCTTAAATTTTTCAACTTTTATTTCAACATTTTTCTTCTTTTGTGCATTGGCTCCCATTGGAGTCATATTTTGATCTATTTTCTCAAGCCATCCCTTTCTTTCATGCATTTCATTCTTTTCATAATGAAGCTCACAAACATTTTAATTCTTGAATACTTAAGTGCATATGAATGAAACACATCATACTCCCTTCAAAGGTATGGAAAGAATTCATATTTAGGCTCATTAGGGAAGGATGATAAGCTAGTCAAAGACTGTCGAATGGGTGTTGTTTGTATGCTTAGCATACAACCATTCTTTTGCATTAAAGCTCAAAAATGGTATTAGTGATTGATTTTCTTTACATGGTACGCTTGAAAGGCTCAAACGCATCAAAGATTGCCTATATCACTTTCATGTTTGCAAGTAGTCTAGACATATACCGCAAAGAGCATGTAGTTAAGTTCTAGCATGTATTAGAGACTTCTTAAGACTATCACAAAGTTCACACAGTCTTCACTAAGTTATGTACACTTCACAAGTCATGACGGATTTTTGCTCAAAATATTCAACTACTAGGTTAAGTAAAATTTGCAATAGAGTTCAAAGTGTTCCAAGGTTAACAATTCACTTATGTTCAAAAGCATGCATGATATCAATTAGGTTTCATCATGGGCTAGTGATTCTAAGCAAGTGTTCATATCTAACTATGAGCTCAAAATTTTCAAATTTTTCGATTTTTTTTGTATTTTTATAATAATAAAAACAATAACACACTACTAATCCCCCCCCATACTTAAATCTTACATTGTCCCCAATGTAAGGCAAAAATACAAGAAAAGAGAAAAGTCTAACTACTAAAGCAATAAAAATGAAAATAAAAAGGAGAAAGGAAACAAACTCCCCTTGGGTTGCCTCCCAAGCAACGCCTCTGTTTAACGTCGGTGGCCCGACGCTAGTCCTCTATCAAGGTGGGTGATGCGGTGTCGCTCTATCTTTCCTCTTCCACCTCAATATCTTCTTAACTCCTCTCAATTTCGGTTTTTTCACCTTTGAGTGGGCGTCTTCAGTATTTGTTCCTCTCTCAACATCTGTGGCTTTTTTGTGGTTGATTCGGAGGGTGTGTCTTTTTAATGGTATGGTCCTGCAAGTTAGAAGAGAGAGGGTCAGCAGTATCATGTGTAAATAAAGCAGCAATAGTATGAACAGTATGCACAGGGCTCGAATCCATACCTCCTTTGTCATCAAGGCCATCAGTAGCCTTTCCCATCTCCCACAATTCATCATTATCAAAATCAGAATCATATGCATCATTTATATCAATAGCGTAACTAGCATGCTCATGAGTTTTAATGGGTTCATATATATTAAATTTTGCACTTTCACCATTAAACTCCATTGTTAATAGGCCGCTATTCACGTCGATCACATATTTTGATGCTTTCAAGAATGGTCTCCCTAAAAGAATGGGGCTAGATGGATCACCGTTTTCCATGTCTAGATATAGATATCGGAGGGGAAAACCAAATTCTCTACATGCACAAGTACGTCCTCTACTATCCCCCTAGGTATAACCGTGGACTTATCAGCTAATTGAATCACAGTGTTGTCTCGTTTTAAAGGTCCAGGTTTTAGTTGAGTGTTGATTGAGTAAGACATGACATTAATGGAAGATCCTAAATCTAGCATTGCCTTCTCAATTCTAGTGGTTCCAATCACACAAGGGATAGAAAAGCATACCAGGGTCCTTACACTTTGTGGAATGCTTCTTTGGATGTCCGAGGAAACATTCTCACCTAACTCGATCTTGGGGCACCCTTTGCCTTCCTTGTTCTTACCCACTTTCCGTACCTCCTTCAAAAATCTAGTATATCGAGGCAGTTTCATCATGGTATCTTGTAGTGGGGCATTTTCCTTGCAGCGTTGGAAACTGTCATAGAGTCCCGTAAGTCCAGCTTCTCTCCTATTATCCTTCAATGCAAGGGGGAACGGATGTTCAATTTTATATTCACGGAATGGAGGGGACTTACCTCATGGTTCCTCTTCTTGCATAAGCTCCTCAACGTCCTTCATCTCTTTCACTTCTTCTCTTCCGGGTGGTGTCAATACCACTTTCTCATTATCTTCACCTTTGCTCATCTTCAAAGTGATGGCGCTCACATTCTCCCTTGGGTTCACAATTGGTTGTGATGGTAGTCCATTTGACATGCTTGTTTCAAGCTTGTTGAGCGAAGCCGCCAATTGTCCCATTTGCATAGTCAAACTCTGGATGCTCGCCCTCGTCTCCTGTTGAAATTGTAAGCTATTTTCAGCAATAACTTTAATAATATTTTCTAACCTGTCAGAAGGAGGGTGCACTGGAGGTGGTGGAGGTCTCTGATATGGCGGTATGTAGGATGGAGGTTGGTGCATCTGTGGGTTCCCATATCCTTGGTTCGGATGGTCCCTCCACCCTTGATTGTAATTGCTCGAGGGATTGTCATAGCCCCTTTGTGGTGGCCCTGGGCATCCTCCCGCTGCATTCAGGTGCTCAGTGGTTGTCTCTTGTAGTGAGGGACATGCATCAGTGGGATGGTTCACAGCTAGACAGATTCAATATGGCTTCATCATCCCCATGTTGCCTCCTGCAAGATTACGCACAAGAAAAGTTAGATCAATCAGTTGTTGTTCCAAATTGGATACATTTACCTCTTTTCTTGGCGGTTGTCCATGGCGAACATGTCCAAATTGGGAGTTGGCCGCCATGTTAGTTATTAAGTTCCTTGCCTCATCCGTTGTCTTGTCAATGAAAGCTCCTCCGCTCGCTGCATCCACTAAGTTCCTGTCACCAGAAAGCAAACCTTCATAGAAATATTGAATTAACAAGTGTTCACTTATCTGATGTTGTGGGCAGCTTGCACACAACTTCTTAAACCGTTCCCAGTACTCATGCAGCGACTCCTCTTGGTATTGCTTCACACCATAGATCTCATTCCTTATGTTAGTTGCCCTTGAAGCTGGAAAGTACTTCTCTAGGAAGACTCTTTGCAAGTCTGTCCACGTGGTGATAGATCCGGAGGGTAAGTAAAATAGCCAATCTTTAGCAGCATCCTTTAGAGAGAATGGAAAGGCTCTCAGTTTGATTTGCTCCTCCGTTACTCCACTCGGCTTCATCGTAGTGCATACCACGTGGAATTCCATCAAGTGTTTGTGTGGGTTCTCACCTGCAAGACCATGAAAAGATGGCAATAAGTGAATTCGTCCAGATTTAAGTTCGAAACTTACGTTATTTGCGAGAGCAGGGAAAGTGATGCAGAGAGGTTGTTGATCCAATTTAGGATTCGCCAACTGCCTCAAACTTTGATTCGCAGCCATCATGTTCCTCTTTTCTTCTTCATCAAGTGACCTTGCTTCTCTTCTTCTACGATGTAGTGTCCTCTCGATCTCAGGATTGTAGTAAAAATTCTCTTCGTGGTCAGAGGGTTCACCTGTACTCATCAACAAACCACAGTAGTATAAAACGAAATAAATGAAATAAAGTTAACACAAAAGCAATTACCTTCCCCGGCAACGGCGCCAAAATTTGGTAGCGTTTATCGCGTACGCCCAAATTAACCCTCTCAAGTTAATAACAGTTATGAATGTAGTAGCGTGAGTAGGGATCGATCCCACAGGGAAGTGAACACTTTTATGCTAACAAGTATCAAAATAGGGGGTTATCGACTTTCTTTAACTATAACTAAATTAAATGAAAGCAAACAATTAACTAGTTTATCAAGATTAAGAAGCGATTCTTGGTTTTCGGTCAACTTTACCTTTGGAAATCATTCACTTGATCATCAAATTACTAAACTTATGAATTCATTCAATTATTCATCAATTGAAAATTTAATTCCTTACTTACCTTAATCGTGTTAAAAAAGAAAACAACATTCAATTCGACTCTTATCAATTAATTAACCAAAACTACAGTCGTTAAGGTTAAATCAATGATAGTTTCAAAGCTAGTAAGCTTGATGAATCTAATTAATAAGAACTACAGCCGTTGAAATTAATTATCCAATCGTTCTTCCTAAGAATTTAATAACACCAACAGCAGGTAATTATCAATCTTAGTTGCTTCTCAATTAGCATTAGATATTGTATTTGATTACTAGGTGATCAATCTGTCAATCAAACACAATAATCATAAGAATCATACTCTGAAAAACAAATTGAAATTGAATTGAAAATTCAACAATCAAATCAAAATTTTCACAAGTCTTTCTATTCCAAAGTCAAGTATCCCTCAACCAAGAATCAAGGTGTTTAGCCTTGCATAATTAAATCTAAAACTAACAAAAATTGTATTAAAGCATCAAACAATCAATAGAAAAGAAAGTTACTAAAGCGAAGCACGATTCCAGCTTGTTGATTTCGTCTTCGTTCTTCGAGCGTCTTTTACAAAATTTGAAAGAAAATTATCTAAACTTTCAAAAATCTATTCTAAGGTCTGAATTCTCTCCCCAACGAGACTAATTTTCGAGTATATTGTGGTATGGAGGCTGATGGCGTAGGTTAGAGCCCATGTAGGAAGGAAATAAATCAAGAAGCCAATCTTTCCAAAACACTGCTGGCGATCGATCGCCATAAGGTGGCGATCGATCGCTAGCTCTTTTTTCGGCGATTTTTCTTAGGCGATCGATCACCACTTTTCTCGCGATCGATCGCTTGGCTCCAGTGGACTTTGGCGATCGGTCGCCTCTTTTCTCGCGATCGATCGCCTCTTTGTGAATTTTGTTGCTCAACCTTCTGTCCATAGGCGATCGATTGCCTCCTTCATGCGGTCGATCGCCTCTGCTGAAATTACATTTTTAGCCTTTTTCTTGATCTACATTGAGTCCTTATTAGCTCCAAAGCTTTTCTTGACCTTTATTCACCTTAGTTAGCTCGATTTCTTCGATTCCACTTACAATTACACAAATATACGATTAGGTAGCATATGTATCAAATTATCCATCAAAACATACCAAATCGTAACCAACTAAACGCAATAGATGTGTCTATTTCTAGTCACATCAGATATCCATGGAGTAAGAAGGAAGAGAGATAATGTGATATGGGAAAGAGTGAGAGATGATTGTTTTTAAGTGCATGGTGGATAATTTTTGTGTGTTTTATATTCCATGTGCTATATTATGTCATCTATGTGCCCTATATGTAAGTATGGTGTGTATTATTTTGGGGCCTCGTCACTTTAATCCCTAATTAAGTGTTCAATTATGTAAACAACATTCTACGCAAACATGATTAAGATGCTATTACTACTGATTGAGATTTTTCACTATGTCTTTCATTTACATTATTCATATACATTACATCTTGTATATCCTTTACATAGTACAAATTCCACAAATCTCGCTCAGTTTCACGTCTAGCAGCAGAAGGTAGACTCACAATCCCGGCTCTCCCCCGCTATGAGTCCCTACAGAACAACCATACCAAACATGAGTATTGAAATGAGGTTCACAATAACATCAAGATAATGCATCAATACAATATAAACAACTCCCTGTCAATTATGCATTTGCAATACTCCTCTTTTGTTGTTCCTGTACATACTAAGGACACAATATACAAATATGGTATTACATGCCTCAGTCTATCATCCTGTTATAACGGGACAAATATGATTTGCCTATCTCAGCTCAACATGTCAATGGACCTCCTCACATCTTCATATTAGCAGCACAAATCATATTTTCGTCCTCACTCCACCAGAGTATACCTCACATGCCAAAGCATATGCTCAACACTAGCATACCTATCGTGGCATCGATCTATCATCCTCATACATAGATGTACAACATGCTCAATAATGGCAACATGACCGATATGATATGCCAGTCTCAGCTAAATATGTTAGTGGAACCTCCTCACATCTTCATATTGGCAGCACATATAACTGTCCTCACATATATAACAGCCAAAGCATATGCACATCAATGGCATACCTATCGTGGCATCAACTGTATGTATCAATCACTTCGTGCCTCATAGCACAACTCACATGCCTCAACATCATTGTGCCTCATAACACCAATCACAACTGATATTCTTAATAATCTCAACTCTCAATAAACAAGATATCCATCACATATTGAAATCAACAATACATCAACATCATATATCTGGATATAATGATCATAAATGGAATATCATTCCTCGTACGTCAATACATACCTGTTGTGCTGTACAACATATGTAAATGTAGGCGTCAATGAGTAATCGCCTCTTTGTCCTGTCCCTGTGATGGTGCTACATGAATATCAACAATATATCATGTTAAACTAGGAACTTTCAAGAAAATTTAACATGTTCAACAATGTCCTCCTAGCGATCGATCGGTCGTCTCTAGCGATCGATCGCTTCAATTTTGAATACCCTACCGATCGATCGGTCACTCATAGCGATCGATCGGTATGTAAGTCTGAATTTTATAAAATGCTACTGCATTCTAGCGATCGATCGGTCACTTGTAGTGATCGATCGCTATATGAACCGCCTTACACATTCCCCTATTTCACCGATCGATCGGTACGTCTTACCGATCGATCGGTCGACAACAGAATTTTAGAACAATGGCGATTTTGATGCTTATCTTCATGGTTCTCAACCTACACCTCAATTTAAACCATCAAAACTTGATATATGCATACTTTAACATCATATGAACATGTTTCCATAAGATTACAACTTAGTTCATTGAATTCAACAACATATGAATTCAATCTTCCCTTCTAACAAATCACATGCTTATTGACTTGCATAACAAGCATCATAACTAAGTTCTTACACCACCTAACATCAAAGTAGATCATGCAACTTATCCTTACCACATCCTGCATTTGGAACATGATTCCAAGATAGAACCAAGCAAAGAAGAGAAAGGTGCAAGAGAGCATGTGTAGAGATTTGGTAGGTGAGTTGTGGTGTTGTATGTGTTTCAAATCTGATTTTGGATAGATATAATCCTTCTAAACTCAAACTCAACTTAAATGCAAACTCACATAACTCCCTTTCAAATGCATGCAACAAGACATGCACCAACATTCCAAGTCAATAAATACATATAATCTATGTTCTCAATTCACGTCTCTACTATGCTTCTCATATATCCAACATGTATGAGAACAAGTCTAGTAATGCCATATAATTGGTTATTTTTCCTACCATTTCATACCATACTTGATTTATCACATATGAACATCATTTCATTGTTTCCAATTATGGACCATTCATTGCAACACAACCATTAGTCATTTCTTTCATTTTATCATTCGTAATTGGTTTAACTCAAACTCGAGTCCACGCCAGTCCGTAATTATCACACAATTACGTCATAATCACATTCCATAAGTTTGAGTCGTCTCGAGGCTTTACAATTCTCCCATACTAATTGAATTTCATCCTTGAAATTGAATCATATAAACAATATAATTGCAACAATACTCACATATCTATTACTCAGAAAGATATGTAAAGAAAAATAGCAATGTACCAGGATTGCAATGGAGCAGCATTGCAATAAGAATAATGAAAATGAACATACCAAAAACAAGCTCCGGATATTGACGCATCGACTTACTCTGTCATGCACATCAGCATTTCATCATTGTCCTTAACACACTGACTTGATATCATAAGAACCACTATATCTAGTGACTGCCATCCTACTCCCATCAAGATCCGAACTAATTGTCTCATACCCATACCTCACATCTATCTTTCTCTATATTCGTGGAATTATATGTCTGTCATAAAATCATAGAACATATACTAATCACTAAAAGTGGCAACTCTAACGATAAGCCAGCATATCACCACATAGTATGACATGTCACTGCTCCATATATCTGACCAAGGTGCACAATCTACCAAACTGGACCAGACCCCTTGCACAATAATGTGTCATACGTCATGAACATAGCAAGGAATAAACATGAGATTGCCACTGTGTAGATATATCTAAACTCCCAGTTTTCAATTGATCATACTCAACGACAGTCCAAGACAAGAATGAGTGACATTGTAACCATCCTGTCATCAATGTGTCACAACTTCATCATTCATTACCTTTAATTGGTGTACACATGTATTCAACATGCCACATAAACCATTGAATTGTCACCATACTGTCTTGCGTCATCGATACATCATAAATAAAACAGCAACGATGACGCTTGCATCCTCACATCAATCTCACATATGCAGAGTTTCCCCCAAACCAATAACGAAATGAACATCTCTTGATCTCACCACATTTTAGTATGTCAGTACTTTCAAACTCTTTTTTCATCAAATCAGATATGAACAGTGTGTCAGGTGAAACATTTCCATCTATACAACATGTCAAACCGGCACACAGTCTTATATCTCCAAGTCCATAACAGCTAATGGAAGGATCAAGAGATAAGATACATCGGTTGCTATCTCAACCAAGCAACCCGCAATCAATCAAAAACATAGAAACATTGCTATTAAACTGTTCTCACAGTGTAGGCTACCAGATGAGATCGTGGTTTCAACATTGAACCGTCATACAATAAATACGGTATTCTGAACACATATAGTGTCCATCAGAAACCATCAATTACCAGTTGACATCACTGTCTAATCAGGTCTCAATGATCTTTACGAGTCATTAAATTAATCAAAATTATCACTCGCACATCACATTTCTCCATATAGTTGACATGAATAGATATCACCATTTTCTCTCATCGTTTTCCTTTGTCTCAATTATGCCTTCGCGACTACTATTCTCAAGGATTTCAACTCGTTCACATAATCCAACACTCTATCAGCATTGTTCCAACAGCAACAGCCAGATACAAATGGCACCTATAGTTTCACAGAATACAAAGCAAGTCCGCTAAGCATCCTCACTCCATCAACATGGATAGTACCAATAAAGCTTACATGTCTTGAAACAAGACTGTACATATACACGTAAAACAAATCGACACCACAACAAGTTAACACACTTGATTGACTTTGAAGGATATGACTATTCAACTATCTTTGACCCAAGAGATACAAAACACTGTCATGAAAGTGCATTCTTGTTCTTATTATTTAACCCTTCGCAAATCTATCTATGCAACTCAAATAAATTTCAACGATGCTTATCGTAATCAATCATACACCAACCAGGAGATGGTTGCTCATACCTCTCACACAATTCATTCTCTCAGTACTTCCACAATAACATTCACCACGGTTACTTCGCTAGACACTTGAGATCAATCATATACTGGCTCCAAGTCAGATATCAGTCTGACCTCACGCCTCAATAGGATAAGGTGACTGATCCACAATTATGCTTACCATTGGCCTCAGTGTACAATCAATCAAATGAAAATCACAATCCACACCAGAAGCTCAACAGAGTAACAATATCAGTTCTGTTCAGTACAGTCTGATACGTGTCAAATACTACACACAGCAGTCCATGACACATCGGTCGTACCAACAACACTGGCTGGTGAAGACTATAGTTTGGCAATGTAAAAAAGCCAAACATACAAACACTGACTTGAGAAAACTCTTAGCTCAAGTACAAACATGTTATCGTGACTATACCATGTGGACAATAAGCTCTTATTGTCACATCATGTAATTCATCATATTCCGTACCCACATTCTGTCGACTGGATACAACAAGCTCACTCTTTTACCATAATACGGTAGCACCTACCGAATACGCAGTGTCTCCATAGGTGTTAGCATCATCACCAACATGTGATAAAGTGAAGGATATGATAGCATCCCACACAATGTCCCAGTCAACTCTTACACAAACTGTTCCTGACTCCCATCAAGAAATCAGAGCATCCTCTACTCAATTACACATACAGAGACATATAAGCAATGAACAGTTGACAACTATTACATCTCAATCATCATTCATGAGAATGGAGTGACATGTTTATTAGTCTCACAATTATCTCTATTCTTCCCGACATTGCTATACACATGGAATGCCCATATCAACCAACTCAATGCCGAGACACATATAACTTTATGACTCAGCACGCATAGAACATTTCTGACTTTGTAATCTACAGAACCAAATGCCATAATGATATATCTCACAAGCACACGTACCCAAGTAAGTTTTCTCGTGTCACTCTATGACACACAATGGTATGCCCCTCATATCATTCAGTTCACAAACTCCCATAAAGACATCCATATATCTTCATCTCCATCTCATCACACAGTAGAACAATGGTATCAGTACTCATCGCCTCTCATACAATAGTCAATACACAGAAAACTGATAACACAACGTACCCATTGGAAGTGTCACCGAAATCTCATCCGGTGTGTATTCGTTCCAGCATATATCAGCTCAATTGTCCTCACCATATCTCCCCCATATCTACATACTGACATAGGGGTAAGCACAATAACCCCGCACACACAGCCAAGGCTTCAAGCCTCTCACCCATATATATTTCGAATCCCCCAAGAAAAAAACAAAAAGAAAACAACAAATACAGTTGTCATACTCTGTGTCACAAATACACAACTTGCTTTTTATCACACAGAAACATAGCACACAAAACTCATGTTCAGTACACTTCCCACACCTTAACATTGTAAGGACCCTAGTTCCTTAAGTGCGGATTAAAGGCATGATTAGAGCTAACATACATTATCAGAGTATAATGGTTTGTGTTGAGACTTTGAGCCTTAAGTATTACTTGCCAAGTTAAGGACTTTCAAATAGGATTAATTACATTCTCAATCAAATGGATGTTATTCGCTATAGCTTTACACCACTCCTAGAGTAGACACTATACAAAAACAATCATGTCCTTCATTATCAAAAGTGTTCTCCACAAGCTCACCGCCTCAACCCGCCTTAGCCCCTTTATCATGCCAAAATGTACCTACAAGGACAACCCCCAAAACATGAGCATATAATAATTCATATTCAACACAGTATGAATATAAGGCGTAAATGCATAAACCGTAATAAAACACTTCCTATTTTTCCCATGCATTTTAAACGCTCCTGATAGGCTTAGATTTTAAGTGTTTTTAGCTGTAATTTCTTTCCATTTTTCGTACTTTTTCCTGGATGAAATTACGCTTTTTGGTAATATTTGCTTATTTCAGGAAAATAGGTCGAAAATGGAAGAAATGAGCTAAAATGAAGAAAACGGGTGAAATCGAGGAGAAAAAGAGTAAAAAAATGAAGAATATGATTTTTCAGATTTTCGATCGATCGAGATTTATTCTCGATCGATCGATCCAGGCAGAGACTTCAGCAACGAATTTAGCGAAATGTCGATCGATAGGAAGAAAATCTCGATCAATCGATCGAGGCAGTGAGTTAAAAAGGCTGAAGTGAACAGTGCACCGATCGATCGAAAATTCTTTTCAATCGATCGAGACGCGAATTTCTGAAGATCTTATTTTCCATAATTAACGTGATTTTCGGTGTTTTAAAAGGAGGGATCTCCTCCAGAAAAAAAGATTATATCAGACTTGATTTCCACCACCAAGGAACCCTAGCCGCCGCCTAGAAGAGCCGAGAGGAAGCCATCCTCTTCCTTCTTCATCCAAGCTTAAGCGTACCATTTCCGGAGTGCAAGGAAGGAGCAAGAGAAGAAATCACGGTGCAACGCACGGATTCGTTCCAGCCGTTTATCGTATTTCTAAACTTTGATTTATTTAATTTTCATTTTCATTTGATGTTTTTGAGGTCGAGAGACAATTAAACTTCTTATGTAATTGATTTGAATTGAATCTAGTTTATTTTATTGAGTTTAGTTAAATTATGTTTCATTTATTGATTCGTTCGTGTTTGAGTGGTTTGAGTTCTTATGTTCATGAATTAAACGCTTATTAAGATCAAAGCCTAGCTAACTTTGGTTGAAATCTGTGAGTTATAACCGAGATCGAGAGATAACGTTATAATACGCTACATTAATTCATGATGTATGTTAAGATTGAGATCGAGAGATGAAATCGCATACGTGAGCACTGTGAATCGAGAGATTTAGAGTAACGAGGTTTTGAAGATTTATGCAATATTGGATTAGTAAATAGGTGCACGAGAGTGACTTGTTCTAATTTGATATTAGTTTCTTTACAGCTCGAGAGAGTGTATTGAATATCATTGAAAACCTTTCACCTTAAGAATCAATTGTTTAGTAATTTCCTATTCAAACAAATCTTTGAAGATAACACAGTTGAAAGAAGAGCGAGATAAATTTCTCGAGCGAATTACCTTTGCATATCCGGAACCCGATTCATTTTATTTATTCTTGTGTTTTAGTTCTAATTTCCGCATTAGTTAGTCTACCCCCGTTTTAATCGTAGGCTAAATATAATTTTACTAATTTTATTTGGTACTTATACATTAGTCCCTGTGTATTCGACAACCCTTACTTTCATTTCACTATACTAAAACTTGACAACCGTGCACTTGCGGTAGAATCGCTTCACATTACACATTCGAAAATACTGTTTAAAACGAAAGCGATCAAGTTTTTGGCGCCGTTGTCGAGGACTAATCTGTATAATATCATACGAGATTAGTTGATTGTAATTTAGCCAATTCTTTATTATTTCGTTTTTGTTATTTCTTGTTCATTTTCGATTAGTTGATTTTGATTTTTGATTTGTGTATTTTTGTTGTCTTCTTTGTCTGATCCAGTACATGAACCACTTTTCTAGTGCATGCTCAGAAGAGATGAGCTCATTCTCGAGCCATTTGATCCGGAAATAGAGAGAACTCTACTAAGAAGATTACGAGAAGCTCGAGCAATGGCCGAAAATAACGAAGCACAGAACCCTAGATCAATGATGGACTTTGCACAGCCGGCATTTCATGGATCTTTATCCAGTGTAACGAGGCCGACGATTCAAGCAAACAACTTTGAGATCAAGCCTGCGATTATCCAAATGATACAGCACTCTGTAATGTTTGGGGGAGCTGCCACGGACGATCCGAACAATCACATCTCCAACTTCTTGGAGATCTGTGACACGTTTAAACATAATGGCGTCTCCGACGATGCCATCAGGTTAAGGCTCTTCCCTTTTTCATTACGAGACAAGGCTAAATCTTGGTTAAACTCATTGCCTGCAGGATCAATTACAACATGGGAAGGAATGACAAAAGCTTTCTTATCGAAGTACTTTCCTCCCTCAAAGACGGCAAAGATGCGGAACCATATCACCACGTCTGGGCAGTTCGACCCCGAGACGTTATATGAAGCGTGGGACCGTTTTAAAGATTTGTTGAGGAGATGCCCACATCACGATCTACCCATCTGGCTGCAGGTACAGACTTTCTATAATGGTTTGTTTTCTGCTAACCGTTCAATGATAGATGCATCATCTGGGGGATCAGTTATGCGGAAGACACCGGAAGAAGCATATGAACTATTGGAGGAAATGGCGTCCAATAGCTATCAGTGGCAGTCAGAGAGGAACACGCCATTGAAACCAATAGGAGTCCATCAAGTGGACGAGATTACTGCTATTTCGGCTCAGTTGGAAGCTATGAACCGGAAGATAGAAAGCATGAGTGCAGCAGCGATGCAAGTTCAAGCTGTCTTCTGTGATTTATGTGGAGGCGGTCATCCGAGTATTGAGTGCCAGGCAGGTAACCAATTTAACCAATCTACTGAAGCTGTGAATTTCGTAGGGAACAGGCAGCAGAACAATCCATATTTGAATTATAACCAACCGTGGAGGAACCACCCAAATTTGAGATGGTCAAATCAAGAGAATGTGTTGAATCCACAACCACAGCCGGGGTTCACACAAAAATCGAGTATGGAGGAGCTGATGGCGAAACTGATTTCGTCGACTGAGGTGAGGATGCATAATCAAGATGCATCGATCAAGAACCTGGAAGTACAGATAGGGCAGTTGGCCACATTGATTTCTGGAAGGACGCAAGGTACGCTCCCGAGTGATTCTGTGAAGAATCCAAAGGAGCAATCAAGTTAACAGACGAGGAGGTGACAGTTCAGCTTGGGACTATAAATTAAGAACTTTCTTTTCCTTCCTCGAATTTTTGTTTTTAGTTCGTCATTTTAGTGTGTTTGTTTTTAATTTGTTTTTAGTTTTGCCGTGAATGAGTCCGTGCAATTTTGTTGTAGATGTAAAAGCAAGAAAGATGTAGGCGAGGCAACCCGAGAGGAAAATTTTTTGAAAAATTCGATTTTTGTCTTCTGGTGCTGGCGATCGATCGAGACAAAATCTCGATCGATCGCCCAGAAATTTTAAAAGGGGAATTTGGTCACTTCCTCGCTCGATCGATCGAAAGAAAATTTCGATCGATCGAGCGAGAGAAAATTTTGAAAAATTTAGGGCACCAAAGAGCATTCTGCACAGCATAGAAAAAGTTTTTCTCCTCTCCAACACAGACCCAAATCGCCTCATTAAAACTTTCTCATCCATATTCTCTCCAATTTTCAAAATTCCTTCAAATCTTTGAAGTAAGACTTGTTCTGATGAGATTTTAATTGCAGATCTGAAGAATTGCAAGCTGAATTGGGTAGATTTGCATCCAAAAAGAGAATTCCAAGCCAAGTGCCAAATTCATCAAAGATCATATTTTTCTTGGTAATTGGTTTCCAATTTCATATCTTTTCATCTTTTGGTGCGATTATGTTGTTGTAGTTGAATTGGGGTAAGAAGAATCAAAGTTTGGGGGATTTGTTGTTGTATTGCGGGGTGTTGGCATTGCTGTATTTTTGGGTGCGGTGTTTGTGTGCAGTTCAGCGAATTAACTAAGAACAACTTAGCGAGAAAATGGCTCCAAGAAAGAAGGCAAAGCAAGCAGAGGCCTCACAGAAACAAAAACAGACGAAGGCCACCCCTTCTGAGCCAGAATATGACAAGCAGAAGTTTGAAAATGCCACAGCAGCTGAGTTGTTCTCCAGTTATCAAAAGAAACCCCTCAGTCGTGAAAGGGGCATGAGTTTAGACAAGATTGAATGTCCGGTCATAAGGGCAGTTAGGCGACGAGGTTGGTTTCAGTTTATTCAAACACCGATTGATGCTGTGGTTCCACTGGTAAGGGAATTCTACACGAATCTCCGAGTTATTCCACCAGGCCACAGAGCGAATGTTTTTGTCCGAGGGAAGGATGTACTTGTCGATCAGGCAGCAATCAATAATATCTACCGGATGCCATTCATCCATAAATGTGCTTACCAATCCTTCCGAAAGAGTACGATCAATTATGATGAGGTACTTGCAGTTATTGGCATGCCAGGAAAAGATTGGCAGCGGAATGATAAGGGAGAGGCACAGGTGGTTCTCAAGAAGCATTTGACACCAGAGGCCCAAGCATGGTTCTCATTTGTCGCCTCACGGGTCATGCCTTCAACCCACACTTCTGAGGTGACAAAAGATAGAGCGGCCCTGGTATTTGCCATTCTCACAGGGCAGGATGTGGATCTGGGTGAAATTATTAATGATCACATCCATGAGATCGGTAGCAGCCCACCTACCTCCGCACTGCCATTTCCATCCACCATCACTGCTTTATGTCAGAGATGCGGAGTGCAATGGGGGGAAGACGAGGAGTTACTGCCACCGAAGATCCCGATTGTTGTTGATGGTCCACCGCCCCCTACAGGCCGAAGAAGAGCTGAACCCCGACCCTCGGACACCGGACATGCGGGAGCATCATCATCCTCTGCTGCAGAGCGTACACGCATCACTTTGGACTCCCTTCACAGGGATCTCCAAGACATTCGCCTGGAGCAGCAGAGCATCCACAGCATGCAGCGGGACATACACGGCATGCAGAGAGCATTGCAGTTGGACCATGAGCAGCTCAGCGTCAGATGGAGTTCATGCAGTACCAGAGTGCATGGAACACTGCCATGGCCCAGGGCTTCCCAGGATTCCAGTTCCCGTCGGAACCATACTTCCCACCATACCAGCCACATGCACCCCCACCTGCTGATTACCCACCATTTCCACCATACCAGGGTGAGCAGCATCACTACCCAGTCCCCCCTCCGGAGCATGATGAGGACGACGATCAGTGACGATCGTCGTCATGGTATGTGTTTTGCCTTTACGCTTATTTGTCTTGTACATTGAGGGCAATGCACATATTAAGTTTGGGGGGGGGGGGGGGGGGGGGTTGTGTATTTGTATATATTTTGTTTTTGCATGTCTGCTACTTGTTTTGTTTCTATTCCTTGCATGACTGCACGATTATGAGACTAATTCGTCCTTGAGCACTATACACAAATTTTTTTTTTTTAGAAAATGAGTCAATACTTGAGAACTGATGAATTTGATTTGCAATGGTAATTCATGATGAAATTAATCCCCATCTAGATAGGAGTCATGAAAATGTTTAACTTGCTTGTATATATCCTTTGTTGAACTTATGTCAAAATTGAGGAATAGTTTGAGCACATTTTGAGTCATGATTGAGTGAAGTATATATTGAATAAAGTGAAAACTTGTGTTAACTATGATTAGTCTTGAGCATCTTAGAGAACTCTACAATTTATTTGAAAGCACTTTGAGGCGAAATTTTATAATTATGAACTTGACTTTGAGATGATTTAGGCGATCTTTGGACCGTTTGTGCCTTTCAAGCTTACCTTGTATACATCATTCCTTAGTGTCCCCTCTTGAGCCTTATTGAAAAAAAAGAATGGTATATGCATTGCATATAACTAGACCCCCATTCGACATTTTTGGCCAACTCATTATACCTACCTTGGTTGAACCTAAATGAAAAATTTTATCCGTCCCAAAGGGAGTATAATGAATCTCATTCTTTCCACTGATTAGTATATGTAGATGAGTTCATTGTGAAAAACAAAATGAACAAAAGAATGAGCAATAAGAAAAGATGTAGAGAAAAGCCTTGAAAAAATGAAAACATTCAAATAAGACCCAAAGTGGCCAAGGCTAGAAAAAGTTGAAGAGAAGCTCAATGTTGTGCGAAAAAAAAAAATTGAACTGATTCTATTCTACTCTCTTCTTTGCTTCATCCTACCTTTTCTTTGGAGCCGACACCAAAAGGCTTAACGCTATAAGCTTTTAAAGACCTTCTGATCCAAGTCTAGGGAATAATTACATTAGTGGAGAAGTGCTGGATAGTAAATTTGTAGAGTAGTCAAAAGTAATCTTGACTCTGAGTTTTTATGGCACATTTTGATCTTAAAAGATATGTATATAACTCATGTTTGACAATAGCACACACGCACATTCCAATGTTGCGATGTATTGTTTAGCTTAGGAGAAAATGCTTCATGTTGAACTTTGAATGATTCTTATTGATGTATAAGTGGGATTGCTGAGTTTTTACATTGAGTTGTAAAGAAGATTCTTTCAAAGTATTCAGTTTGACTCTACTTTTTGAGCTTTTTGCTTGCTCGAGGACGATCAAGTCTAAGTTTGGGGGAGTTGATAGGCTTAGATTTTAAGTGTTTTTAGCTGTAATTTCTTTCCATTTTTCATACTTTTTCCTGGATGAAATTACGCTTTTTGGTATTTATTTGCTTATTTCAGGAAAATAGGTCGGAAATGGAAGAAATGAGCTAAAATGAAGAAAACGGGTGAAATCGAGGAGAAAAAGAGTAAAAAAATGAAGAATATGATTTTTTAGATTTTCGATCGATCGAGATTTATTCTCGATCGATCGATCCGGGCAGAGACTTCAGCAACGAATTTAGCGAAATGTCGATCGATCGGAAGAAAATCTTGATCGATCGATCGAGGCAGTGAGTTAAAAAGGCTGAAGTGAACAGTGCACCGATCGATCAAAAATTCTTTTCGATCGATCGAGACGCGAATTTCTGAAGATCTTATTTTCCATAATTAATGTGATTTTTCGGTGTTTTAAAAGGAGGGATCTCCTCCAGAAAAAAGATTATATCAGAATCGATTTCCACCACCAAGGAACCCTAGCCGCCGCCTAGAAGAGCCGAGAGGAAGCCATCCTCTTCCTTCTTCATCCAAGCTAAGCGTACCATTTCTGGAGTGCAAGGAAGGAGCAAGAGAAGAAATCACGGTGCAACGCACGGATTCGTTCCAGCCGTTTATCGTATTTCTAAACTTTGATTTATTTAATTTTCATTTTCATTTGATGTTTTTGAGGTCGAGAGACAATTAAACTTCTTATGTAATTGATTTGAATTGAATCTAGTTTATTTTATTGAGTTTTAGTGAAATTATGTTTCATTTATTGATTCGTTCGTGTTTGAGTGGTTTGAGTTCTTATGTTCATGAATTAAACGCTTATTAAGATCAAAGCCTAGCTAACTTTGGTTGAAATCTGTGAGTTATAACCGAGATCGAGAGATAACGTTATAATACGCTACATTAATTCATGATGTACGTTAAGATTGAGATCAAGAGATGAAATCGCATACGTGAGCACTGTGAATCGAGAGATTTAGAGTAACGAGGTTTTGAAGATTTATGCAATATTGGATTAGTAAATAGGTGCACGAGAGTGACTTGTTCTAATTTGATATTAGTTTCTTTACAGCTCGAGAGAGTGTATTGAATATCATTGAAAACCTTTCACCTTAAGAATCAATTGTTTAGTAATTTCCTATTCAAACGAATCTTTGAAGATAACACAGTTGAACGAAGAGCGAGATAAATTTCTCGAGCGAATTACCTTTTCATATCCGGAACCCGATTCATTTTATTTATTCTTGTGTTTTAGTTCTAATTTCCGCATTAGTTAGTCTACCCCCGTTTTAATCGTAGGCTAAATATAATTTTACTAATTTTTATTTGGTACTTATACATTAGTCCCTGTGGATTCGACAACCCTTACTTTCATTTCACTATACTAAAACTTGACAACCGTGCACTTGCGGTAGAATCGCTTCACATTACACTTTGGAATTTATTGTTTAAAATAAAAGCGATCAGCTCCCTTTTGGTTGTCCATGTACCATAACTCATGAGTATAATCAATAGATTATTTAATGGTTCTATACATGTCATGACATAACATCATTCCATATTCACCAATTACCAAGCCCTAGTCTTTTATAATAGTGTATTTTAATGCACATCGCTTGTCATGACAACGGCATTAATACCCCCTCGCTTCGACATATTAGCGGCATTGAATAACCTCGTGCAAATGCGTCATGCGGCAACACCCTCGCTTCAACATTTGGCGGCAAATATTCTTTCCTCGCTACAATATGACAGCGGCAAGTATTCTATCATCGTTTCAAGTGACAACGGCAAAGCATTAAAATCATCACCATTATAACCATAACTCATGGGATGTGCACCAATAATCATCATATGCATATACAATCATCATGCATAATTCAACATGTATTTGCATCCACAATGCACAATTCCATATATACTTCCATCCACAATGCATAATCAATGAGTATAATAGATACATGTACCGTTGGGTGCCCGTACATCTTCTACGTACCTTTCCAAAAGTGGGATTTGGTATGACTTTACTTCCTTGGTTGCGTCGCCACCTGGGATGGTTCTACACAATCACACAACCCAATATTAGAAGCCAAATAATAGCCAAATACCAAAAATCCAACAAAAAACATCATTTCCCACAATTCAGCAGCTGGCGATCGATCGTTGTGTCGAGGCGATCGATCGCGAGCTTTACCGATCGATCGCCTTGACATGGCGATCGATCGCCAGACTTCACTGGCTCGCGGCGATCGACCGCGCCATATATGGCGATCGATCGCCTGCATCTCATTTCGCCACTGCCCTTCGGCGATCGATCGCTGCATTTGTAGCGATCGATCGCCACCTGCTGTGTGCGCGATTTCTCCATTTTTTCACCTCAAATCTTTTCCAAACCATCCCAACTCAAATACCAACACATCAACAATACAAAAACACTAAAAACCTTCAATAAACACCTTCATACAACCATAAATCCAACCCCCAACCAAAAATTACACCAACCCAAACAATCAAAACCATTTCAAAAACCAAACCAAACTCCATTAAATACTAAGGAGGTATCCATACCTCTAGAGGACTCCAAATCTCACAATAAATCCCACAAATCAAGCTTTGCAAGGATTTCTCTTCCTCTTGAAGTCAAAAATCGAAAATGGAAGGGAAATAGGGTTTGGAGAGTGGGTTGGGGATTTTGGTAAAGTGATGGGTATAGTGGGGTAATAAGGGGTTAAAGGGGTTTAATTTTAAATTGCACCCCAACAATTAATTCATGATGTACAAAATATCCCAACATGATATTTTAAAAGCATTTCACCAAAATGCACCAAAATCTCAATTAAATACATGTTCCATCAAAATAATTATCAACCATCACATTTAATCCATAACGACCCTCAATTCCCCAACATGCATAACATGCACCCCGAAATGCATCACCGAGTTACGCATACCATGTGACTAAGCATTTGATAATTAATTCCAAAACATAAATCAATTATCACCATAAATAATCATATAAACATAACTAATGCCCAAATTATAATTAATTATTTCGGTGATATCACAATACTCCCATACTTATAAGATTTCATCCTCGAAATCGCATGCACTTACCCCAAAATGAAACTAAACATAAATCACATACCATAAAATAGTTCCGGGTAGTGCTGCACCATATGCCGCTCCGTCTCCCACGTAGCCTCATCGACACCCCTGCGATCCCACTGAACCTTGATCATAGGTATCACTTTGTTCCGAAATCTGCGGTCTGCTCGATCTAGAATTCTAACAGGCCGTTCCACATAAGATACATCGGATTCTAACTGAACCTCGGAAGGCTGTAACACATGCGATGGATCCGGCTCATACTTTTGCAACATAGACATATGGAACACATCGTGTATACCAGACAAAGAAGGTGGCAAGGCCAGTCGGTAAGCTAAGGTGCCAATGCGCTGCAAGATCTTGTACGGCCCAACATACCTCGGAGACAGTTTCCCGCGCATCCCAAATCGTACAACACCTCTAAAAGTTGAGATCTTCAAAAAGACCTTATCCCCCAACTGAAATTCTAACGGTCGCCGCCGTTTATTTGCATAAGCTGCCTGTCTGTCCTGGGCTGCTTTCATTTTCTGCCTTATCATATTTATCTTTTCTTCCATTTCTCGAACCAGTTCCGGTCCTCCGACTGATTTACGGTCCAAGTCATCCCAACACAAGGGTGATCCACATCGTCTGCCATAAAGGGCCTCAAAAGGAGCTATCATCAGTGTCCTCATAAAGAAATGAATATAAATCGACACAGCGGAATACATCACCGCTATCATCCGTGTCCTCATAAAGAAATGAATATAAATCGACACAGCGGAATACATCACCGCTATCATCCGTGTCCGGCGGTATAAACCATCGCCAATCATCATAGAAAATGTACATAAATAAAGAAATGCATGAATCTTAATTAAGTATACTTCCTGGTTAAACACATTAACCCACTTTTATTGTCCTTGTTTCAAATATTCATGCACGTAATCATTAGATCTTAACGTAATTGATTAACATCATAGTGTCATAACGTCTTATGGCATCTTACCACATAATAATATCGTATGGCCTCTTACCATATGGGCATCTTACCCCGTGGCATCTTACCACATAATAATATCGTATGGCCTCTTACCATATGGGCATCTTACCCCGTGGCATCTTACACAAATAATATCGCATGGCCTCTTACCATGTGGGGCATCTTACCCCATGGCATCTTACCACAAATAATATCGCATGGCCTCTTACCATGTGGGGCATCTTACCCCGTGGCATCTTACCACAAATAACATCGCATGGCCTCTTACCATGTGGGGCATCTTACCCCGTGGCATCTTACCACAAATAACATCGTATCATTATATAAACATCATATAAACATCATCATTATAAACTTATTCATCATAATCATCCTCATAAACATCATATCATCTTTACTCATCATAAACATCATCATCATAAACTTATTCATCATAATCATCATCATAAACATCATATCATCTTTACTCATCATAAACATCATACATACTTGTGCAATCATTGCATAATCATAGTTTAGGAATATGTTACCGTTTGATGCCCGTACGTTTCTTACGTACCTTCCTTGCTTGAACATTACATGAACAAACGCATTAGTATATTCAATAATAATTGAGACCATACCGAAGTATTCCACTGTCGGTTGTCTACCCAGTCTGTCCTCAGACAATACATCATATCTTTCTTTTCCCTGATTTTCTTACCAAAATCAGATTCCTTGGCACGTAACATATAGAGTGCTAGACATCACTATTAATGCCATCCTATCGTGTTCCACACGATTCCTGCAACCACAATGGTTAGCAATACCACTTTTCATATCATAAAAGCACATAAACAATTAGTTATGTCGTATAACATTAATGCCATCATGCATAAATATGTGCTATCAATAACTTCCTAGGCCCTTAACAGCCCCAATGAGCAACCACTGCTCTGATACCACTAATGTAAGGACCCCAAGCCCTTAACCCTTGATTAGTGTATTAATCAATATGTGTGGCACATGCTTTCAATAAAAATCGATCGGGAAACTCATATGATACTTTACCATTGAATGGCAAATACAAATTTTTCTTTAATACTCAATGTTATAAGATCATCATCCTAACAACAAATAGACTCATAAAGTTCGCCCATTACCATCCCCTTTACACCACTTTTTACATTGTGGACTTTTATAAAAATTTGGGCAGATTCTCCCCATAAATTGAGCTATCGCGAAACAAAAGCACATCACATAATATAATTCCCGGCCAGGGAATACACAATACTCAACAGAATACAGAACACGAAGTAAATTCCCAGCCAGGGAAGACACCACACAATAAGACAACTAAAGTGGGTTTCAACACCCACATAATACACCAATGACTCTTATATCATTAGCAATTATACCCTTAATTGCATGCATATAGAATGAAAGAGAGGAAGGTTCATGCCTTTATATACAACCCATATACAAGTATAACCAGTGCTCACATGCAAGCATCATAAATGTGTATACACCCCTCGGGTGTATATAAGTACCCTATACGATACCGTGCTCCATCAAGCCCTGGTACCACGATCCTGGGAGTAAATCCAATCAACAGCTCGAGCTCAACTCCAAAGCCGTCGATGTACCTGTTCACCTGTCCCAACAGAGACAGCCCCCAACGGGGTGAGCATACCAATACACAAAATCCTATAATCACAATAATGAAATTCATAATTTACAACAAAAGTAAATACTAATGAATTTTAAATGATACTCCCTGGATGGCAACGTCCTCATCCGGGTTTCCGTGTACTGTCTCTGTTCTCATAATCATCAAACTCATCAAATCTCAAAAATCAGTAAATCAAGCACATTGATTTAACTCATCGCATGCCTAATTCTCAAATATCAATAATTAATGATTCCAAATTCATTATACATACAAATATAGATATCTCAATATCTAATACTGATTTTCAACTTTGCTACCAATCACAGATAGCTCAAATGCCTAGCATTTATTTTACCAATTCTCTATTATACTTAGACATCTCACATGTCTTATAATGAATACATGCTTCCACGATCATTCTCAGGCATCTCAATCCCCTACGATGGTCATATACATCCAGTACCCCATATATCTTATGAGGTTATGCAACTCTAAAATCACACACGCTTATGGCGGCGATATCAAGATTAGGTGGTTCCATAGCTATGTCAACACATATATATATAACCATACGCACAACCATCTAATGCAATCAAAATACACTATGCATTTCACAATGCTCTCATATAAAGTAATGCTCGTACGTCGCACGTACCTTAACTTTCCGAAGTCCGAGCCAAACCTTGCTCGATTTCCACGCCCCGAGGAACGATGTGCTAACACGATAAATAATTCACAATTATTTACGAACATGTAACCCATGCTCAAGTACATCCATAACCCTCAAAATATTGTCAACACACGACAATAAACCATTAAAAGACTCGGGGCAGGGCACATGCAGGGAGGGAAAACGAATGAGACATTATCGAAAATTGTTCAAGAACACCCTTCAAATTTTCGAACCCTAAACCTCACAATTCGAACCCAAACTAAACACCATAATACATCTAAAACATGTAATAAACGACCCATTACAAGAATCACCACCCCCTGTCAAAACCCCCAAATTCGAACCCCAAACCCTACGAAATTAGGGAAATATTCGAACCAATCAACACAAAAAGGCAGGGAATTACATGAGAATCATGAAAAAGGGAGTAAGGAAGGTTACCCAAACGAAGATCGTAAGGAAAATCGCTCAAAAACGAAGAACCCTAGAATTTGGGCATCTGCGCTGTTCTGCAAAATCCGAACGCAAAACGCGACAAAACTTCGAATTGCCGGTGTGGAAAGCTGCGCCTGGACGAGACGAAGCCAACGGCGGGTGCAGCGCTTTTACGCTCGGGGGTTGGGGGCGACGGGAAAGGGGCAGACGCGGGGAGGAGAGTGACGGGCAAGGTGAGGAAAAATGGTTCCAATAATTAAAATCTCGGGTTCAACTGGTATTTATAGCAAAAATACCCCGAAATACTAATAGCCCCACAAATACATCATGATTCATTAAAATCATCTGTTTTCAAAAACTCTATCTCTAACTCCAAAACCCCCTACCGGTGCCCACACAAGCACCCCAGATCCCGAGTCACACTAAAAACCCAACTCTTAGGTTTTTTCACCCAAATGAGAATACAATCTCAACCTCGGGATCCAACGATCCCAACTACCCAAATAAATGAGCCCAGAAGGCCCAACACCGCGATTAAACTTCAAATCGCCACGTAAAACAACTTTAGGGGTTATTAACACTCCGGGATTAACATCTATAATCCCTGGTCATCACAATATCCCCCACTAAAAGAATTTCGTCCTCGAAATTAGCACCGGTGTATCACGTAACACCCAGGCTACACAACAACATGAAGCCATAACCTCGATTCTTGACCATATCAGAATCGTCTTAATAAACGCGAGGATACTTACCTCACATCAAACTCTGAAACAGAGCGACTTTACCAAAACCAACATATCACCCAAGAGGCAAAACGTACCTCGATGCGGTTCATCCCAAAAGTCAGTCTCTCATGACTGCAAAACAACCAATACTTACGACTGTAGATCGGACAGTCATCCTTAGTTCTAATACAACTAGTAAGAA
This sequence comes from Haberlea rhodopensis, assembly GCA_907163345.1. Classification (NCBI taxonomy): domain Eukaryota; kingdom Viridiplantae; phylum Streptophyta; class Magnoliopsida; order Lamiales; family Gesneriaceae; genus Haberlea; species Haberlea rhodopensis. The sequence continues at coordinate 1,330,553 of CAJQUN010000125.1, read as the reverse complement.
CGCATCATGAATGACACCTCAACCGTGAGAACGTTGACCTAGTGTCAACTATGGAGTGGAATAGACTTCCAAATCCATCATAACGTCAAAGAGCGTCAGCACAACTCAACGCTAATAATCCAAAAGCAGTGAGTCAACTGAAACTGTAAGGACTCGAATCGTTCCCGATTCCATCGTAGATATCATTCAAAGACATCTCTATCATGACTCACGATGTCTAACATACATCGTTACGAGGGAAACACTAGTATACCACGGTGTACACATACCAAACCTGGTTTCCACTTTCAAATCTTTTCCATCGAAGGAGCAGCCGCATCATTGCAACTCAATTTGGGCAACTCACGACCACAGATTCATACAAAAGACATCTCACAAGATGTCCACCTCCGGATGTTCCAAGAATCACATCCTGATCATAAATAAACAATCGAGACTCCACAGAGTTTAAAATTTTGAAAGGACATGCAATAAACCCATTGCATCCTCAACGCTTGTGTCGACAGCGACACCCAACCAATCCGAATTCCTGCCATCCCTTGATAATCCTAGGATTTAACAATCCAAACTCGGGAAGGCTATTGCATAACTCGGAGGAAAACACCAACAAGGAAATACCTCAACCCACACAAGATAATCCCTCCTCAAAGGGAGTCAACTAACTTCACGATTATTCCTCATAATTATCGTGCCATGGAGATTTCCAATCTCAAGGTGTTTCATATCTCTCATCAGAGATTTAACCATCCAAAAAAATAGCATAACTCTATGCTTGACAAGAAGGAAATCAATAATTGGCATCCGTATACTCACCGGTATACCTGCCTAAGCACAGACATCACATGCATACTCAATGCACTTGGCTCGGGTATCTACAACATACCCCTAAGCCCCAAACACAACATGTCAATTCTGAGTCACTCCCTACCCAGTGGAGAATGATAATCGACGATTGACAACACGACGTGATTCTCAAAATCAACACCACATGCACCAACTTACCGAATCTTTCAAAGATTCCCAAATAGGTATAATACTACCTCCTTCCTCACAAGGGAAGTGCCATCGAACTCGAGATCCACTAGTCTCGAACCACTGTTCGGAAAAACTGGATACAATAACACCCATTGCATCCCAAATACACGGATTCCCCAGATCGAGTCAACAACGACTTGATGACTCTCTTGTTGGTACCTCAACATCATGAGCTGTCCCAGACAAGTCTCACCAAGATTAAACATAAACGTATACACGTTTCAGTGAGGCATACACAACCTCAACTTCAAATGACGTGGTGACTACTAGAGTCCACCACAATCCACATTGTATCACCTTACGATTTGCCAAACTTGGTTCCAACGAGCAGTATAACGGCTCTAGCAAGCCCATCATGGTGCTGCACACACGCGGCAGACAAACTAGTCTCTGCCTCTTTAGGTTTACCTCAAACCTACCAACAAGACGGACGTTTCCGTACGGCACACCATACCGTGGGAAGAAAATCAATAGAGTTGTGGGTCTGTACCCAACGTTCCTCTAATGCCGATACACCCTAGACACTCCGGTGTCCCTATGTACTTAACGTAACCTGATCCTAATCTTTTAGGACCCATTCTACACCCTCAAGGGTGGTGTGACCATGTCTACCACATGTCATATTGACAGAAAGCGAGTAATTTCCTCCATGATTACTCCTGTCGTCAAATTATATGGCCAAAAAGCCATCCCAACGAGCATACCTCAAGGGTATCACCACTCGTAATATGATCACCTCAAACTATTGATGCGGTACAATCACATGTACAGCGCGTCCATCCATTTCTCGAGCAGCCCGCTCGGTATAAGGGTCACGTCGACCGGTGACGTAGACACCACCTTGTGCTCGGCACTAGCACCCAAGGCATACAACTGAATACGTATACTCAACGCATTGTTCATCGTAACGATGATGCATGTCTAATAAGACATCTCCTACACCATCGTCATCGTCATCCCGTGACGATACATGCCCACTTATGGCATCTAAGGCATCTTCAACTTGTGACGATACATGTCAACAATGACATCTAAACAACCCAGTCAACTCGTGATGGTCCATGTACATCAACGTATGTCATCCATCATCATGCTAGTAAAATAGTCATAATAAAACATGCATATCAACGCATGCCAGCTATAATAATGCTAATAGAATAGCAACATCCCATACCTCATCGCTAACAAGATAGCGACATACCTGTCTCCGTCACTCAATAATAGTGCGAAATCAGCACCCATCGCTCGAAGGCGGCAAAATCCTGTGCTGAGTACATAGCGGCACAATCCATCGCTATAAAATCGACGGCATGATACCTCGTCATATAATAAGTGGCATGAAACCTCGCTATACACCTGAGCATGAATCATCGTCCACATAATAGCGGAAAGAGGCATCACTATCAACATATCCGGCGGCACGAATCATCGCCAATCCTCATAGAAGAATGAGCATATGCTCAACGGCGTGAACCATCATCAACCGACACAGCGGAATGTCTCATCGCTATACATGTGTCTGGCGGTATGAATCATCGCCCACATCATAGAGGAATGAATCATCATCATCGACACAGCGGAATACATCGTCGCCATCATCCGTGTCCTCATAAAGAAATGAATATAAATCGACACAGCGGAATACATCACCGCTATCATCCGTGTACTCATAAAGAAATGAATATAAATCGACACAGCGGAATACATCACCGCTATCATCCGTGTCCTCATAAAGAAATGAATACTAATTCGACACATCGGAATACATCACCGCTATCATCCTTGTCCTCATAAAGAAATGAATATAAATCGACACAGCGGAATACATCACCGCTATCATCCGTGTCCGGCGGTATAAACCATCGCCAATCATTATAGAAAATGTACATAAATAAAGAAATGCATGAATCTTAATTAAAATACTTCCTGGTTAAACACATTAACCCACTTTTATTGTCCTTGTTTCAAATATTCATGCACTTAATCATTAGATCTTAACGTAATTGATTAACATCATTGTGTCATAACGTCTTATGGCATCTTACCACATAATAATATCGTATGGCCTCTTACCATATGGGCATCTTACCCCGTGGCATCTTACCACAAATAATATCGCATGGCCTCTTACCATGTGGGGCATCTTACCCCGTGGCATCTTACCACAAATAATATCGCATGGCCTCTTACCATGTGGGGCATCTTACCCCGTGGCATCTTACCACAAATAACATCGCATGGCCTCTTACCATGTGGGGCATCTTACCCCGTGGCATCTTACCACAAATAACATCGTATCATTATATAAACATCATATAAACATCATCATTATAAACTTATTCATCATAATCATCCTCATAAACATCATATCATCTTTACTCATCATAAACATCATCATCATAAACTTATTCATCATAATCATCATCATAAACATCATATCATCTTTACTCATCATAAACATCATACATACTTGTGCAATCATTGCATAATCATAGTTTAGGAATATGTTACCGTTTGATGCCCGTACGTTTCTTACGTACCTTCCTTGCTTGAACATTACATGAACAAACGCATTAGTATATTCAATAATAATTGAGACCATACCGAAGTATTCCACTGTCGGTTGTCTACCCAGTCTGTCCTCAGACAATACATCATATCTTTCTTTTCCCTGATTTTCTTACCAAAATCAGATTCCTTGGCACGTAACATATAGAGTGCTAGACATCACTATTAATGCCATCCTATCGTGTTCCACACGATTCCTGCAACCACAATGGTTAGCAATACCACTTTTCATATCATAAAAGCACATAAACAATTAGTTATGTCGTATAACATTAATGCCATCATGCATAAATATGTGCTATCAATAACTTCCTAGGCCCTTAACAGCCCCAATGAGCAACCACTGCTCTGATACCACTAATGTAAGGACCCCAAGCCCTTAACCCTTGATTAGTGTATTAATCAATATGTGTGGCACATGCTTTCAATAAAAATCGATCGGGAAACTCATATGATACTTTACCATTGAATGGCAAATACAAATTTTTCTTTAATACTCAATGTTATAAGATCATCATCCTAACAACAAATAGACTCATAAAGTTCGCCCATTACCATCCCCTTTACACCACTTTTTACATTGTGGACTTTTATAAAAATTTGGGCAGATTCTCCCCATAAATTGAGCTATCGCGAAACAAAAGCACATCACATAATATAATTCCCGGCCAGGGAATACACAATACTCAACAGAATACAGAACACGAAGTAAATTCCCAGCCAGGGAAGACACCACACAATAAGACAACTAAAGTGGGTTTCAACACCCACATAATACACCAGTAACTCTCATATCATTAGCAATTATACCCTTAATTGCATGCATATAGAATGAAAGAGAGGAAGGTTCATGCCTTTATATACAACCCATATACAAGTATAACCGTGCTCACATGCGAGCATCATAAATGTGTATATACCCCTCAGGTGTATATAAGTACCCTATACGATACCGTGCTCCATCAAGCCTTGGTACCACGATCCTGGGAGTAAATCCAATCAACAGCTCGAGCTCAACTCCAAAGCCATCGATGTACCTGTTCACCTGTCCCAACAGAGACTGCCCCCAACGGGGTGAGCATACCAATACACAAAATCCCATAATCACAATAATGAAATTCATAATTTACAACAAAAGTAAATACTAATGAATTTTAAATGATACTCCCTGGATGGAAACGTCCTCATCCGGGATTCCGTGTACTGTCCCTGTTCTCATAATCATCAAACTCATCAAATCTCAAAAATCAGTAAATCAACACATTGATTTAACTCATCGCATGCCTGATTCTCAAATATCAATAATTAATGATTCCAAATTCATTATACATACAAATATAGATATCTCAATATCTAATACTGATTTTCAACTTTGCTACCAATCACAGATAGCTCAAATGCCATTATTTTACCAATTCTCCATTATACTTAGACATCTCACATGTCTTATAATGAATACATGCTTCCACGATCATTCTCAGGCATCTCAATGCCCTACGATGGTCATATACATCCAGTACCCCATATATCTTATGAGGTTATGCAACTCCAAAATCATGCACGCTTATGGCGGCGATATCAAGATTAGGTGGTTCCATAGCTATGTCAACACATATATATATAACCATACGCACAACCATCTAATGCAATCAAAATACACCATGCATTTCACAATGCTCTCATATAAAGTAATGCTCGTACGTCGCACGTACCTTAACTTTCCGAAGTCCGAGCCAAACCTTGCTCGATTTCCATGCCCCGAGGAATGATGTGCTAACACGATAAATAATTCACAATTATTTACGAACATGTAACCCATGCTCAAGCACATCCATAACCCTCAAAATATTGTCAACACATGACAATAAACCATTAAAAGACCCGGGGCAGGGCACATGCAGGGAGGGAAAACGAATGAGACATTATCGAAAATTGTTCAAGAACACCCTTCAAATTTTCGAACCCAAAACCTCACAATTCGAACCCAAACTAAGCACCATAATACATCTAAAACATGTAATAAATGACCCATTACAAGAATCACCACCCCCTGCCAAAACCCCCAAATTCGAACCCCAAACCCTACGAAATTAGGGAAATATTCGAACCAATCAACACAAAAAAGGCAGGGAATTACATGAGAATCATGAAAAAGGGGGTAAGGAAGGTTACCCAAACGAAGATCGGAAGGAAAATCGCTCAAAAACGAAGAACCCTAGAATTTGGGCATCTGCGCTGTTCTGCAAAATCCGAACGCAAAACGCGACGAAACTTCGAATTGCCGGTGTGGAAAACTGCGCCTGGACGAGACGAAGCCAACGGCGGGTCGGACGCGCCGGATGGCGGCCGGACGGCGGCGGGCGCAGCGCTTTTACGCGCGGGGGTTGGGGGCGACGGGAAAGGGGCAGACGCGGGGAGAGAGAGTGACGGGCAAGGTGAGGAAAAATGGTTCCAATAATTAAAATCTCGGGTTCAACTGGTATTTATAGAAAAAATACCCCGAAATACTAATAGCCCCACAAATACATCATGATTCATTAAAAATCATCTGTTTTCAAAAACTCTCTCTAACTCCAAAACCCCCTACCGGTGCCCACATAAGCACCCCAGATCCCGAGTCACACTAAAAACCCAACTCTTAGGTTTTTTCACCCAAATGAGAATACAATCTCAACCTCGGGATCCAACGATCCCAACTACCCAAATAAACGAGCCCAGAAGGCCCAACACCGCGATTAAACTCCAAATCGCCACGTAAAACAACTTTAGGGGTTATTAACACTCCGGGATTAACATCTATAATCCCTGGTCATCACACAATCTCAGGGATCCATCCTCAGCCACTCTAAACTTCGATGACTGACCAAGATGTACTAATATAACCATCTCTGAATCTCATCATCTGTCTTCTAAGCTCCCTTGATATTTTCATAGATATCTGGCTCAGCTAATAAGGTCGATACATATACTGGTGATGTATCTATGTCGAAGTCAGCCCAGATGGCAATAGGAAGTCATCATGGCTGACAAATGGATGACGTCCTCAGCAGTACTCCTCACTTTCCGGCTCAAGGCGTCTGCTGTCAAGTTAGCTTTCCCTGGATGGCACTCAATTTCACAATTATAGTCATTGAGTAAGTCCATCCATCTCCTCTGCCTCATATTCAGCTCTGCCTGAGTAAACAAGAACTTCAGGCTCTTGTGATCCGTGTAAATGGTAAACGACGTACCATACAAATAATGCCTCCAAATCTTCAGGGCGAAAATAATAGCCGCTAATTCCAAGTCATGGACTGGATATCTAGTCTCATGCGGCTTCAACTGCCTCGATGCATAAGCTACCACATGCTTATCTTGCATCAATACACACCCAAGGCCCTGAAGCGATGCATCGGTATAAAGAACAAACCCAGAGTTTTCCGTAGGAATCACCAACACAGGCACCGTCGTCAACCGGTGTTTCAACTCTTGGAAGCTTTCCTCACAAGCCGCAGACCAAAAGAATGGTACTCCCTTTTGGGTCAACTGTGTCAATGGTTTGGCGATCTTTGAAAATCCCTCGACGAAGCGTCGATTATAACCGGCCAAACCAAGGAAGCTCCGTATCTCGGGCACGAAGTGGGTGCAGCCCACTCCATCACAGCTTCTATCTTTCTGGGATCCACCGATATCCCGCTGCTAGATATAACATGTCCCAAGAACACTACACTGCTTAAGAGTTTCTTACTAATAGGTTGTTACATATGTGAGTCAGAATTAAGTAATTCATACACTGTTTAAGAGTTTCTTACTAATAGGTTGTTACAGATGTACAAAACTACAAGTACAAAAATCCCTTTTCACATATATATCACATGTATACATAACAACCTAAGCCAGCACAACTCCTATGCAGTGGTTCACTTCGCAGCGGAATAAGACTCACGATTCCCACGTGTGATATCCCCGAAATGATTAATTGCAATTGGGCATTAATTGTGTTTATATGATTAATTATGATGGTAATTAATTGATTACGTGCTGGATTTAATTAATGTGTTGAAATGCTTAGTCACATGATAGAGTGACCCGGGAGGGCATTTCAGGGCGCATGTTGTGCATGTTGGGGAAAATTGTTATTAGCATGATTTATTTGCCATGGTTAGCAATTAATTGGGAATCATGAGTTAATTGATATTTTGATGCATTTTGGATTAATGCTTTTGAAATATCATGTTGAGGTGTTTTATACACCATGGGTTGTGGAATGCATTTTAATTAATTAACCCAACCCACTTTATTACCCCAAACCCCCACCATACATTTCATTCTCACTTTTCAACTTTCCCAAATTACACCACCCAAACCCTCCTTTCCCCTTATTTTCGAGTTGGTGCTCAAGGGTAAAGGAAATCCTTCCAAAAATCTTGTTTTGTGGAGTTTATTGGGAGATTTGAGATCCCCAAGAGGTATGGATCCCTCATTGTTGGTTTTGAAGTATTTTAATTGAGTTTGAAATGGTTTGAAGGGTTTTAAAATGGGTTTGTATGAGTTGGTGTTATTTTTGGGTGAGTGTTAGATTTATGGTTGTATGATGTTATTTATTGATGATTTGTAGTGATTTGGTATGGTGGATGTTTGATTATATGAGTTTGTCTGGGTTGGGGAAGGAGATGGGTGAATAGTGCCCAAAAATCGGATATGCAGAGCTCGGCGATCGATCGGCGCCACCAGCGATCGATCGCGAGTTGCAGGGCTGAAGGCAGTAGCCTTCAGCGATCGATCGCGAGTTTGGCGCGATCGATCGGCGAGGTCGCGATCGATCGGCGCAAACTCAGCGATCGATCGCGGATTGAATTATTTTGTTGGGCGAGGCAGTGTGGTCTCGCGATCGATCGGGGCTATATGGCGATCGATCGCGAGACACCAAATTGGGTGTTTTTGATTATTTTGTAGGATTTTTGGTATTGGACTATTATTGGGTTCTAATATTGATTTGTGTGAATATGTAGAACCATCCCAGGTGGCGACACAGCCAAGGAATTGAAGTCCTACCACACCTACTTTTTGGAAAGGTACGTAGAGGACGTATGGGCACCCAACGGTACATGTATCTAATATACTCATTGTTTATGCATTGTGGATGCGAGTATATATGTGATTATGCATTGTGGATGCAAATACATGTTGAATTATGCATAATGATTGTAGATTCATATGATTGTTGGTGCACATCCCATGAGTCGTGGTCATCCCTTGATGATTTTAATGCTTGCCGCTATTTGTTTTGGTTCCGCTAAATGTGAAGCGAGGGGTGGGAGCGCCGCATGTCACATTTGAGCGTGGTTATCATATAGGGCGAGGAAAGGATATTTGCCGCTCAATGTGAGGCGAGGGGTGGGAGTACCGCTTGTCCATTGAAGCGAGGTTATTCTATGCCGCCTATATGTAAATAAGCGAGGGGCTTTAAAATACATTGCGATGGACAGACTAGGGAATGGTGACCGGTATTTGATATTGATGAGATGGTATTGTGTCATGACATGTCTAGACCATTAAAAATAATCTATTGATTATACTCATGAGTTATGGTACAGGGACAACCAAACTGGAAGCGTTTTGAAATGCATGGGAAAACAGGAAGTGTTTTAATTGTGTTTTATGCATTTACGCTTTATATTCATATTGTGTTGAATATGAATGATATTATTGCTCATGTTTGGGGGTTGTCCTTGTAGGTACACTTTTGGCATGATAGAAGGGCTAAGCGGGTTGAGGTGGTGAGCTTGTGGAGAATTCTGTTGAGGCAGGAAGGACAGGATTAAATGATTTTGTATAGTGTCTACTATAGGAGTAGTGTAAAACTATAGTTGATAACATTCTTTTGATGGGAATGTAATTAATCCATTGATAGTCCTCATTTTGGCATGTAATTCTTAAAGCTCATAGACTCAACACGATTAATTCACTCTGATCATTTATATTAGCTCTATTTATGCCTTTGATCCGCACTTAAGGATTAGGGTCCTTACACCACGTCTATGAAATCCTACAGAATCATTCACAAAACGTGAGTATAGATAAACCATTATCTTAGTGCAATATCAAAACACAATATCAATGATAAAGCACAATAAATATCCAATGTGAATGCTCTGTATCATGCATCAACCAATGCACCATGTCGACATGTCTCAACTATCACCCTATTATCACAAGACTAATATGATATGTCTATTTCCGCTCAATATGTCAGTGGAACCGCCTCACATCTTCATATTAGCAACACATATCATAGTACCGTCCTCACATGATAATAGCCAGAGCATATACCCAAAAACCGGCGTATATCTCTCAGACCAAGTATATGTAGCATACCCGAGCATATACCCAAACCAGGCGTATATCTCTAATGCTAACGTAGCATACCCGAGCATATACCCAAACCAGGTGTATATCTCTAATGCTAACGTATATACCTCATCCATCTCAAACACATGATATCCATGAATGTACATGCATATGATACTACCAATCATATGATACCAACACAACACAATTCATATGATATCAATCTCATAACATCATCACACAATATCTATACTCCGTACGTCAACACGTACCTGTAAAGCGACACAAACGAGATAAATCAGTCGTCACTGGCTAATTGCCTCGTTGCCCCGTTCCCTGTGATGATGCTACAACAATATCAACAATATAGCATGTTATCATAGGAATAAAAATCAAATTCTACAAAAATATAACATTTTTACAAATTTTGACCTTGGCGATCGATCGCTATATTTCACCGATCGATCGCCATACTCTGCCCTCTCGCAATCGATCGCCACTACCTCGCGATCGATCGCCAAAATGTACTGTTTCTCGCGATCGATCGCCACATTTTCACTGATCGATCGCCACATTATTTAACCGCCTTATATTTTTGCTCTTTCTCGGCGATCGATCGGCACAAAGCTAACGATCGATCGCCGATGTCCAGAAAAATCAGAACTTGGTGATTTTGAGCTTATCTCCATGGTTCTTCTTCTCCTACTCGAAATTAACCAATTCCACATGTTTCTTGCAATCTCTAGTAACATATTAACATATTTTCTATTATCTTGGAACTCAATTCTTGGCATAGAAACAAGTTATGATTCTAAGCATGCACACTTGGGATTCAACTTCATATAACTCATTCACAACTACACCAACCAATCTTAAAAGCATGAATTCCTTACCAAGAGGTTATGGAACCACTTCACTCCACTTTCTTACTTGATTTCCAAGTGAACTCCAAGCTAGAAGATTCAACATAAGCAAGAAGCTAGAGAGGAGCTTGGTAGAGATCACTATGTGTGTTATGGTGTATTGTGAGTTTAAGCTCACTAATCCCCTTAATATAGCCACTGGCTATAATAACATGCCAATTAACATAAACATGTAAATCCAAACTCAAATTCACATGCTAATGCAACTTTAAATGAAAGGCAAATGCATATGAAATTCAATTCAAATGCATACTAGTCCATGTTACTTGATATGCCACTACAATTCAAGTCATTTCTTTGCACTATATTTTGTGCATCATGTTTCATTCCTTGACATATATCACATAGTCATGTCATGTATGTGAGTATTAACCATCGGTTCAACCTGAACCCGAGTCCACATCGTACCGTAATTATTCAAAATTACGCCATAATCATATGACACATGTATAAAGCAAATCGAGGCATTACAATTCTCCCCCACTCATTGAGTTTCATCCTCGAAATTGCATATACAAACATAATACATGCTTCACATAACAACACATATGATCTATGCACTATAAGAACATGTAAAAATAACATATTCACATACCAGAAAACAAATCTGGATACCGTTGCATCATATGTTGCTCCGTCTCCCACGTTGCCTCTTCGACACCCCTTCTGTCCCACTGTACCTTAACCATAGGAATCACTTTATTACGCTACCTACGTTCAGCTCGATCCAAGATCATAACTGGTCGTTCCTCATACGATACATCTGTATCCAACTGTACATCAGGTAACTGTAATACATGACTTGGATCTGGTTCATATTTCCTCAACAGTGAAACATGAAAGACATCATGAATACTACTCAAGGCTGGTGGTAGTGCCAAACGATATGCCAACGTACCAATACGTTGCAATACTTCATACGGACCAACGTATCGTGGAGACAGTTTCCCACGTTTACCAAATCGTACTACACCTTTAAAAGGTGAGATTTTTAAGAATACACGATCACCAACTTGAAATTCAAGTGGTCTACGACGCTTATTGGCATAAGCAGCCTGTCGGTCCTGGGCAGCTTTAAGTTTCAATCAAATCACCTTTACTTTTTCTTCCATTTCACGAATCATATCCGGTCCATGTAAGGAAGACTGATCCACATCATCCCAATACAATGGCGATCTACATCGTCGCCCATACAGAGCCTCAAATGGTGCCATCTGTATACTAGATTGATAACTGTTATTATATGAAAATTCCACCAAAATTGAGTACGTAAATCACGATACATTTTCTTTCCTCCAGGATGTATACTGTATCTACTACAATGAGCACAGTTGTAGTAGTTCTTGACGTAGTCCCAATGAAGCAGGTACTACCCAACAGTTCATGTATTTCAGAATTCCATCACTTGTAAGTACAAACTGAGATGTTTGTCCTTGACTTATCATTTCTTTCCAATGTTGTACCTCATCATCAGTCATTTGTGTTGTCCTGATTTTCTCAAAAATGTCAGGTTCAATCAATAATGTTGATACCTGTACCGTCACTGTTTCTATATCAAATTTATAACCCAATGTACAACACAATGTCATTAACGCTGATAAATGAATCATCTCATCAGTCGTATGATGTACTTTTCGACTCAAGGCATCTGCTGTACGATTAGCCTTTCCTGGGTGATATTCAATCTCACAATCATACTCTTTCAACAGATCCATCCATCTTCTTTGCCTCATATTCAATTCTGCTTGAGTAAATAAAAACTTTAAACTCTTATGATCTGTGTATATGGTAAACGACGTACCAGTTGGATAGAATTGGAATGTCTTATCTTAGAACAAGGAGTAAATTTTTGTAATCTTTTACTTTAGAGGTTTTGGCCTAGTCCCCATCTCTTTGCTTTAGTTTTGGAATAAACTGGTAGGGGCCTGTCTAACCCCCGTCATGGCACTGACGGCTTTGGTTAAAAAAAATATATGTATAATTTTTAATAGGCGATTTAAGGCGTACCAACACTCAATTTTTTTTTTAAAACTTGATGCACTTGCGCATCCGTACCCGCATGCACACCCTTATAATGTGACTTACGCCTTCCTTTTATCTTCTACTGTCCATTATATCCTAGGTTTCTCCACGTAGTGGGTTCCTCCCTCTAAGATTGCTGGAGCTATATTTACCTTTAGAATTTTCATGGGCTCGTCAATGATAACTGATTTTTTTAAAAAAAAATAGGTGAGTGGGAAGGACTCAAAACCGAGATCTCTTACATTGAGAAATAAATGACAATCACTAGGCTAGAGCTTGTTGTCTCGTCAATGATAACTGATAATGACTCGTCAATGATAACTGATAACAAACCATTCATCATCTTGTCGAGCTAAGTGAGCTTGCATTAGCACTTTCCAGTCATGATATTCTTCCCTAGAGAACATTAGGATGTGGTTGTTTGAAGACGTCACTGAAGCAAATGTGAGAGTTTAATGTATTTAGAAAAACCGTTCTGATATCACTTGTTAGGATCCGCGGAGTGTTTAGAAGGGTGATTGAATAAACATGATTTTTTATTTATTTTAACTGATTAAGCTGGTGAATTTCAATCTAAGGACAGAAATTCGATTCTCAATAGGAAATATTTAAGCAGCCTACAGAGAAATAATATAAAAGTGCGGAAACAATCTGCTAAACATGGAAAGTAGTTTGTTATTTGGTAAAGTGGGAATTTGAAGTAATTCGATAGATAAGTAAGTACACATAGATTTTATGGAATTTGAAGGTTTAATCCTTCTACGTCTTCTTTCTCCCTGAATGGAAGACACAACTAGAAGACTTTGATTTTATACAGTGACTTAGTACAAATCTAGTTCAGTTAATCACAACTGAAACTCCTAGAACACTCTTCAATATCTAAACCAGATATGTAAATACAATTGTAATCACTCTTCTAATAAAGATTTAATCCAGAAGTACTGAGTTAATCTTAACATCACCTTGATCCTTACTGGTTGAATATAACTGAGTAGGCTGTGCTGAAATGCTCTTGATATGATAAGTTGCCTCGAGAGCAAATATAAAAATCAATCATGTATCAGTTAGTTCGTGATCTACTTATCATTCCAATGTTAACATTTCCGATTCAATGTTTGAAGGTACAAGGTTGTTAGCTTTGCATTCATTGTGTCCTTGTTCAGAGTTTGTTATGAACGACTAGAAATTTATTCTGATGAAATTCCCACTGTTACGAACATTTGTCTTATTCTCTGATATATTATGCGCTCCGTATTGATGTAGCAGTAAGCTTTATGAGTAATATTTTGCTGGTTTTCAAGTCTGTCGATAATTTAGAACTTTGTTGAAGTCTCAAAGTCTGCCGAATGCTTGAAGATAGCTGATTGTTGAGCTTAGCTGAAGTCTTAACTTTGTTGATATTATTCTTTTGTTCGATTAATAATGCAGTTGAGTATGAGTTGTTGATTCCTTCTTAATCACCAAAACTGATTAATTTATTATTTTCTTCAAAGAAAATTTTCATATTGTTGGAAAAATAATTTTAAAAATTGTTTATTTTATTAATAAATATTAATTTATAATTCTCTCGATGAAAACAAAAATTTTGTACGGTTTATTGGGTAGTAAGCACGCCAACCATGGGTTTCACTGTTTATTTTTTCCTCCTAGTCATCGTGTTTTACTCATACTTCATGTTTGATCATGCTTAATCTTGGTTATTAGTGTTGGCCCGTATAATGAATTAACTTAATTCAATGATGCTTGGCAAAGCTTGATTGGAACAAATGGCTACAAGTTGAAGTAAGGAAAATGGGAGGCAAAACCATAGGTTTGACCAAGTCTGGAACTGGCAAACCATGTCACAAACCCACGTCACCCATCATTCCTTCAATAGCGGGAGGGAAAAAACCGTCAGAAGGATACAGAGAGGCAAGGAAAATCAGATAGAGACTCTCTCGAAAATCATCCAAAAAGACATACAAAAAAGCTCTACAAGAATTCCTCTAGAAAACTTTAGCATGCTAGCTGTAGTTCTTTTCCAATTTTGATCCTTAGTTCAGATTTGCTTTCGAAGTGTATTTATAGCATCAATTCCATGTTGTTCCCTTTTGTAGTTATTTTCGATTTGTAAAAAGTCCTCTTTGTTCCTCAATAGCTTAAAAATGTATTTTATGTTTACTGTTGAATGTCCAGTTTATTTCAATTTTGTTGTTACTTCCTTTGCTCTTGGTGTTTAATCGAAGAGGCTAGAACTTACGGTTGAATCGAGATTCACATCGTCCTTGTTTTTATAAGTTAGATTTTCACAAATTTGGTACATTTCGAACCTGACATGCCCCTATAAATTTTCACACTAAATAATTGGCACGCACAGTGGGACCATGCCACCAAGAACACGAGGAAATACTTATAAGGACGAAGAAGAATTGAACTACAGAAGAATCACCACACAAACATGATGATCATGGGGAGTCTAGTGGTGGTTCAATTAATGAAGAGGTTGACAAAACTGAAAAGGAGACTCATAAGGAGGAAGATATGAAGCAGAAGTCTGAAGGGGAACCAAAAAGTTCGCAGGTCACCGTAGGCATCTATCTTAATGAACGACTGGAGGAAATGGCTAAATCTATGGCCACGACACTTGACTATATGCAGGAGTTAATGCGAGCAGTTCGGACTGAACAACATTTGGTGGTGGACCAGGAGAAAAAAGGAAAAAGGAGCAATTGCTTCATCTAGGGTTTCCCAAGCAGGTGAATCTCGTTGCTCGGAGCCCTCGATGAACAACCGATATACTTTAAAGGGAAAATATACTCCTCCCCACCGTAGAGAAGACGAAGATGTGTGAAAAATCAAGGTTGGAATAATGGGAAACAGGGGCCAAACCAGGTATTTTCTGTGACACATTCAAAAACACAACCTGATATGTATGAGGATACGGGGATGAGGGCATCTGTGATGAATGGTTAGTTGTTTAATGCTCGGGGGCACCATACGCACCATATCCACCACACCTTTGACACAGAATCCAGTGTTGGATTTTGAAACTGTGAGAGAGGCAGTACATGTAGGACCCACAACTCATCTCATCTCTAGTGCATTATATCGTCATAAGTCTATCACAATTATCACATTAGGGATACTTTCTTTTCACATGCCACATACTCTCAATATGAGTCTATAAAAATTTTGGACATGATCTTCTCATAAATCCAGTTTCCGTTCATCATAATTCAGTTATACACTCTACATAATGCACTAATCATATTCTCGATTCATTAATGCGATTTACTCTCAATTAAATTGCGGCAACACTCAAATGAAAAGAGAACAATTAAAATACTTATACAATCCATATACACATCACATTGCTCACAGACGAGCATTGACAAATAACTGTGTATCTACTTGTATAAGACACATACTCTATACCAATACCGGTACCTCGCTCCGAGAAGCATTCTTGTTCCACGGTTCGAACTCATTTCCCGGGCCAATGACGTACCTGCTTTACATGTTTCAACAGAAACAGCCCCCACGCTGGTGAGAATACCAATAACATAATCACAGTATCAACACATACACAGTTAATAATTTACAGAACATAATACTGTAAAATAAAGCAATACTCACTGAGTACACAATGCCCATAAACAATCTCATGCATTGTTCATGTTCTCACAATACCACATCATCAATCCATAACTGATAGTCACAATTGTCAATCCCATAATCAACAATAAACTATAATCGACAATCGACAATAAGTTAAATCATTATAACAATGATTTATTGAAATCACATGCATTTCAATTACTAATTTACACTTCAAATCTAATGATAACACCTCACTTGCTCACTAGCAGCATTATCGTAAATCATTGCACGCTCAATAGCGGCATCACCATAACTATCTCAATAGCGGCGTCACGATATCCATCGCACCATTCATTGGTGCTCCCAATACTAACCAACACATTACTCAACAATTAGATTAATGAATATAACATTCAAAACGGGTACGTCTCTACGTACTAATTCAAATACCACACGAATATATTATTCATTACACCTAACAATAATATATTTGCATATGCCCATATGTCACACGTACCTGGTAGTCGACCTCAAGATTATGACATTCTTTATATCCTGGGGCTCGCGAAGCATCTATATTGAATATCATTTCAATATTAAGTTCTCAACAATAATTCTCATTACTATACCGCATATATCATACAAAATCGCCATGCTTCCTACCATAATCAGTCATGATTATTCGTACTCCGTATACTACTCAAATCATCCAATTTTATCATTTATTAACTTGAGTTGTCAATTAACTCGATCGAGTAGTAAATATCTTTCTAAGGTTCAATACTTGTAACCTTATCCCATTGTTAATAAAACTTCCCCAAAAGTCATAATCATCGTCAAAAGTCGACTATACAAGTTCATATCTCAAAATCCCCAAAAATGATAAATTTTCACAATTTTTTGGACAGAGATCGATCTCTATCATTATAGCGATCGATCTCTCACGACAAAAACATTTTTGCCAAAATTTTGCTTTCAGAGATCGATCTCTACATTACCGGCAATCGATCTCTGACACTATTCAGCAACACAAATTTTTACCCACTTCAAGCGATCGATTGTTCCTTTTACAGGGACCGATCGCCAAGCCCAGTTTCAGTGAGAAAACACCACTTTCAAGCATACAACCCATCCAATACTCACAACACCTCATTATTCTTTCAATACTTCATCAATACACACTAAAACACCAAAATAACAACATATTTTCTCAACCATAACAACAACCCATTCAATTACATAATTTCCCCAAAATAAATCATAACCCCCAAATCTCTATTAATACAATAATCAACACACAATAATGGCTTCAAATGCTTACCTCAACACAACTAAAGTAAGCCACTTCTATCATGATCAACCTTTGATCCAAGCAATTTGGGAGAAAGGGGGAAGAAAAGGGTTTGAGAAAAGTGTAGGGTTTTTGTGTGTGTTTGGGGTGTAATGTGAGAAGAGGAAATTGGTTAGATTAATTCATTTTGCAATTACGTCAAACTTTAATTCACACTACAATTTCACCCCAAATTATTATTTATTTCAAGTCCCTTGATTATTGATCAACTTCAATAATTACCCTACAATTTCAACTCGCAAACATATTCAGAATCCACATGATTCACTTAAACCAATAATTATGACTTGATCATAATTCTTAACCTCACTCAATTTATTCTCGAAACCGAGTCCAATTTCAATAATTACTTTTAATTCACATTAATCTCATTTTAATTAATGTGATTATGTTCCAGGCATTTCAGTACATGAACTTTAAGGACCTGGACTTAGGCCCTTGGGCCGTTCAGAGTTTCAAAAACCATATCCAGAAGTGATAGATCATGATAATCCATATCCTAGGGGGTGTAGAGTTCCCGAGTTTAATTTGTTTTTATGGGAATGGTGACCAATCGTCACTTGAACACGTCGCCATATTTACTATACAATGTGGTGAGTTAGCAAATTGTGATAATTTTGCTAACCTTAAATTAAGGATGTTACCCAATTCCTTTACTGGTGCAGCATTTATGTGGCATGCTTCTTTCCCTCGAAATTTTGTTCTTACCTGGTAGGATATGGAAAGACAATTACATACTCAATTCTTTAGAATTGAACAAGAAGTCATTATTGCCGAGTTATCAAGAATAAATCAGAAATCAGGGGAGAGCGCATATATGTTCATCGACGGGTTCAAAACGATGTGGAACATGTGTAAAGTATTTTTACCAGAAGCGGAGTACGTAAAACTGGCACAACGATGGCGTGACTTTGAATTTGGGAAGAAGTTTCAGGGCATGGAATTTCACGCCTTTTATGAGTAAGCATCCAAAGTTCAGAGTACGAGGAATTACAAGAGAAATCACACAAGAAAGAATACAATGGGCTTATATTATCAAGAAGTTGAGGATGTGGCTTTAGCTGAAGTACATAAAACGGGCAATTTTACATGTTCAATGTTGGGGAAGAAAGTGGAAGAAGCTTGGCAGAAGAACAATCCTCCTAACCAACCTCAATATACTTTCGATGCATCCAAAACTGAGGAGATCTTTGATTTTTGGTCAATGAAAAGTTCATCACTTTCCCAGAGACCATAAAATACCTACTAAGGAAGAATTGAAAGGTAAAGAATATTGCAAGTATCATGATTCCTTTAACCATTCAATAAATGCTTGTTGGGCATTCAAAAATGTTTTACAAGAAAGGATAAAAAGAGGAGTTATGAGGTTCCCGAAGAAAAAGGAAACTATGGCAGTTGATGAGGATCTCCATCCGTGGTGAATGTCAATATGAACATCACTGACTTACTAACATTCTTGAATGAAAGGAAAAGGGAAAGGGTGTAACCAGTTCGTGAAGATCCGATGAAGGTAGATAAAAAATGTTGGGTACCTAAAGATCAAATTTTTGAGGTACGAAGTGAGCCTAAGAAATTCTCAAAAACTCAGGAACGAAGGGGAAGGATAGAATTTGGGATACATAGGTCAAGAAATTCATATAACCTCGTAGGGAATGCTTATAATGAGCCAAGGATCCCACTTGTCCTTGGAGGAACAACTGCTGATAAGCCAAAGAACTCAGTAGTTCCCGGAGGGAATACTTCTAATGAGCCAAGAATCCCACTTGTCCTTGGAGGAACGACTGCTGATAAGTTAAAGAACTTAGTATTTCTCGGAGGGAATCCTTCTAATGAGCCAAGGATCCCACTTGTCCTTGGAGGAACAGCTGCTGATAAACCAAAGAACTCAGTAGTTCCCGGAGGAATACTTCTATTGAGCCAAGGATCCCACTTGTCCTTGGTAGAACGACTGCTGATAAGAAAAAAAACTCAGTAGTTCCCGGAGTAAATATTTCTAATGAACCAAGGATCTCACTTGTTTCTAAAGGCATAAGTTATTATAAGCCAAAGTATGATGATTTGAACGGAAGTTGATGAGTATTGTCATAAATAGAAATTATGGAGATCGAAGAGGTGTACTAGAAAGGATTGAGGATAAATGAAAGTAGGATTAGTAATGTGTAGAGAAAAACAAAAACAATCACTCCAAGGTTTTTAGTTCCGCCTACGACAAGGCCAAATGGAGATTGAAGAGGGTAGAACATCGGGAATTCCCTATAAAGTGTACTAGAACACGAAAGAGGATGTGGTTAAGCGAAAGAGCGTTACAAATCAAGGTTGAGAAACCAGAAGTGAGTGAAAGCAGAAGTATGTTTCGTCTATTAACCATAGAAGATAAAGAAGAAAGTGAAGAGGAAGAATTTGAGAGCTTGATGGAACAGAGAAAAATGAGTGTTAAAGTTTGGTAATTCACAATTGTTATGGATTGTGCCACATGATCATTGATTTTGCCTGATAGATTCCAGAATAAAGATGGTCTTGATATGTTGAGGAAAGAAGGAGGCAGTTACAACATTTACATGTGAAACCACCCAAACTATCGGTGTTTTACCAGTCGAAGTGTTAGTAGGGACTAAATCTTTCCTAGTTGCTTTCGTTGTAGTAAATTCTACTACTACTTTTCAAGCATTATTGGGAAGAGATTGGATTCATGCTAATCATTGTATTTCATCATAAATGCATCGAGTAATGATGTTTTGGAAGGCAGATGCAGAGGAAATCGTGGTAGCAGATTCGCAATATTTTCCTTCTAATTCTAACATGGTAGATGCTCGTTATTATGACGGAAGATTTGGCCCCATAAAGGTTAGAGGGAGAAAGATAGATGGACATCATAGTTTTATATATATGAATTCTAAAGAGATGAAAAGAGATGTTGAAAAATTATTACAACTTATTACCATTGTGCCTGTTAGGCCAATGGTAACGCCTTTAATAGAAGAGGTTGATGACTAACTACAGCCGGGTGTTGATGTCCGTCTTATGGAGGGCAAATTTATACCAAAGACTGGCCGAAATAAAGAAAGATGAAACATGGGATATTGATGGAACGAAGATGATTTTTGAGGAGAAAGAACTACATGATTGTGAGAAAGTATTAGGGTGGGAAGAGTTATCTTTAGCACCAGCTCAGATGGAAGATTCCCCACCCCAAACACAAGATCCAATGGAGGAGCTAAATTTTGGAACTACGGAGTGTCCCAAGCTCACTTTTGTTAGCTCAATTTTGAAAGAGGATCTCAAACAAGAATTGAAATGTTTATTGCAAGAGTGTAAAGATTGTTTCGCTTGGGAGTATGAAGATATGCTGGGTTTGGACAACGTCGGTTGCCAATAAGGAAGGATATAAGCCATTTAAGCAACCACGGAGGAGGATGTCCAAGCAGGTGGGGTTGAAAATCAAGGATTAAATTCAAAAGTTGTTAAGGATGGATTCATTCGGCCAGTAAGGTATACACAATGGCTTGCAAACATAGTACCAGTGGTAAAGATGAATGGCAAGATCAGGATTTGTGTTGATTTTCAAGATTTGGATCGAGCAATACCGAAGGATGTATATGTTATGCCAGTACCGGATATGTTAGTAACCGAATGATGTATATGTTATGCCAATAGCGGATATGTTAGTAGATGCAGTTGCTCAAAATGAATTGTTATTATTCATGGATGGATTCTCAGGATATAATCAGATTAAAATAGCAGAGGAGAATATTTCAAAAACGACTTTTAGATGCCCTAGAGCCATAGGTACTTTTGATTGGCTAGTTATGTCATTCAGCTTAAAAAATGCAGGGGCTAGATATCAAAGGGAGATGAATGCCATTTTTCATGACATGATTGGTCATTATCTAGAAGTCTACATAGATGATAATATGGTAAAGTAAAAAAAGGCCTTAGATCATATAGGTTGTCTGTAAAGAAGCTTGGAAAGAATGTGGTTGAATAAATTGAGACTGAATTCTTTGAAATGTGGATTTGGAGTTAAGTCAAGAAATTTCTTGGGTTTCTTAGTGCATCAAAAGAGGTGTAGAGGCTGATGAGAATAAAGTCAAAGCAATCATTGGAGCCAAACCTCCAGGTAGCAAGAAGGAACTTCAAGGATTTTTGGGAAGACAGAGTCAGATAGAGGCTCTCTCGAAAATCATCCAAAAAGACATACACAAAGCTCTTCAAGAATTCCTCCAGATAACTTTAGCATGCTATCTATAGTTCTTTTCCAATTTCTATCCTTAGTTTAGATTTGCTTTCGAAGTGAATTTCAAGTTTTTAGCATCAATTCCGCGTTGTTCCCTTTTGTCGTAATTTTTTATTTGTAAAAATGTACTCTTTGTTCCTCAATAGCTTTAATGCCTTTTACGTTTATTGTTGAATGCAAATGTCCAATTTCCTTTCAATCTTATTGTTAATTCATTTGCTCTTGGTGTTTAATTGAAGAGACTAGAACTTACGATCAAATAGAGATTCACATCGTCTTTATTTTTATATAGGTTTTCAAATTTTGGTACATTTCGTACCTGGCACACATTTACAACTCTTTAATATTTGAAGCTTTAAATCATACCATGTATAAAATTGTTAGTTTTACATATTTGAAGCTCAATTTTGATTCAAAATTTGATCAATATATTGTAACCATTAATTTATATAAAGACATGTACCTTATTGTTTTGTGATGATATTTATCCGATTTGGTAGATGTTCAAGAGATGTTCGATCTTTATCATTCGAATTAAAATAAAGTATACGTGATTCAAAATGTAATATTATACATATATAATTAAAATTGAATTAAAATCAATTGCTTCATAAGTCCCAGTCAACAACTTGTTAGTACTTACAACCCCAGATAAAATAGACAGGAGGTGTGGTGTGTTAAGTATCGGTGGAGGGGGCATTGCATCGGTTTCAGCTCCTGGTCATCTCATTGGTGGGTAGAAAAACCGGTTAAGAGCTTCTCGACTTCTAGGTTGTGTTTGGATTGGTGGATTTGGATTTGAAGGGGGATTTTAATTCAAAGCATTTGAAATTTATGTATTTGAAATTCTAAATTTGTGAAATCTATTGTGTGGATGAAGATAAATTTTCAAAATGAATTTAAAGTCATTATTTTGAATTACTTTATTCGGCTAAAAAAAGTTGAGAAATTTTACCTTCTAAAAACTCCTAAATTATTATACATATTTTGAAATTAGAGTACATACTATTGTAAATTTGCAATAGAGCAACAATATACAAAATCATATATAATATGATTGAAATTTTATTTATTTAATTTAGACAAAATAAATTTTTAAGTTCTTAAAAATATTTAAATTAATATTTTTTCACTCACGAATAATTATACAACAAAATATATTAATATGTATTATATGATCTAGAAAATGAGTAGGGTAATATTTCAAATGACATGGTTATCCATGGGTCTAACGAAGTGGATTTGAAATCTCCAGCATCGACTTTCGGCCAAACGGGTGAAGGGATTTGGACAGGGAATTTGAAATCAAATCCACTCAAATCCATTTATCCAAAAGCCCCCTACATACTTGTGAATGGCCTCATCAAGTCTCAGATGGTCATTTGTTATTTTCTGTACATTGTCGGTCTGTAAAATTTGGAGCTTTTCAATACGGATTAGTACAAAAAATTTCAGCTGCAATGGCGGAAGGTGGCGTTGCAGTGGCGGAAGAAGATGGTGGTGTAGTGGAGGTGTTCGTAGAAGCTGATGGTGGCATAATGGATAGGTTATATGAGTTATCTTGGTATTTTGCAATTAAATATTTGAGTACTCTCTGTGATGAATGTAAGAGATTTTCTTTTAATAGTTCTATCTAGAGTTTGATTGTCTGTATATAGAGAATTCCATAAGAGATACTGAAAACTATTGAAATTTGATAAATTTATACTTCTACAAAGTTTTTTTTTAACAGATAAAAAAAATTGTTTTCAAAACTTTTACAAAGTTTTAAAAACATGTTTGAATGTCAGCGGACTTTAAAATTCTATGAAAGTCTACTTTAAAGTCCAATCGTCACTTGAACACATCGCCAGATTTACTATACAATGTGGTGAGTTAGAAAATTGTGATAATTTTGCTATCCTTAAATTAAGGATGTTACCCAATTCCTTTACTGCTGCAGCATTTATGTGGCATGCTTCTTTCCCTCGAAATTTTGTTCTTACCTGGTAGGATATGGAAAGACAATTATATACTCAATCTTTAGAATTGAACAAGAAGTCATTATTGCCGAGTTATTAAGAATAAATCAGAAATCAGGGGAGAGCGCATATATGTTCATCGACAGGTTCTAAAAGATGTGGAACCTGTGTAAAATATATTTACCAGAAGTGGAGTACGTAAAACTGGCACAACGATGGTGTGACTTTGAATTTGGGAAGAAGTTTCAGGGCATGGAATTTCACGCCTTCTATGAGTTAGCATCCAAAGTTTCAGAGTATGAGGAATTACTTAATGAGAAATCACACTAGAGAAAGAATACAATGGGCTTATATTATCAAGAAGTTGAGGATGTGGCTTTAGCTGAAGTACATAAAACGGGCAATTTTACATGTTCAATGTTGGGGAAGAAAGTGGAAGAAGCTTGGCAGAAGAACAATCCTCCTAATCAACCTCAATATACTTTCGATGCATCCAAAACTGAGGAGATCTTTGATTTTTTGGTCAATGAAAAGTTCATCACTTTCCCAGCTGACCATAAAATACCTACTAAGGAAGAATTGAAAGGTAAAGAATATTGCAAGTATCATGATTCCTTTAACCATTCAACAAATGCTTGTTGGGCATTCAAAAATGTTTTACAAGAAAGGATAAAAAATGAGTTATGAGGTTCCCGAGAAAAAGGAAACTATGGCAGTTGATGAGGATCTCCATCTGTGGTGTCAATATGAACATCACTGACTTACTAACATTATTAAATGAAAGGAAACGGGAAAGGGTGGAACGAGTTCGTGAAGATCCGACGAAGGTAGTTAAAAATGTTGGGTACCTAAAGATCAAATTTTTGAGGTACGAAGTGAGCCTAAGAAATTCTCAAAAACTCAGGAACGAAGGGGAAGGATAGCATTTGGGATACATAGGTGAATAAATTCATATAACCTCGTAGGGAATACTTATAATGAGCCAAGGATCCCACTTGTCCTTGGAGGAACGATTGCTGATAAGTTAAAGAACTTAGTAGTTCCTGGAGGGAATACTTCTAATGAGCCAAGGATCCCACTTGTCCTTGGAGGAACGGCTGTTGGTAAGCCAAAGAACTCAGTAGTTGCCGGAGGGAATACTTCTATTGTGCCAAGGATCCCACTTGTCCTTGGTGCAACGACTGCTGATAAGAAAAAAAACTCAGTAGTTCTCGGAGTAAATATTTCTAATGATCCAAGGATCTCACTTGTTTCTAAAGGCATAAGTTATTGTAAGCCAAAGTACGATGATTTGAACGGAAAGGTGATGAGTATTGGCATAAATAGAAATTATGCAGATCGAAGAGGTGTATTAGCAATGAAAGGATTGCGGATAAATGAAAGTGGGATTAGTAATGTGTAGAGAAAAACAAAAAGAATCACCCCAACGTTTGTAGTTCCGCCTACAACAAAGCCAAATGGAGATTGAAGAGGGTAGAACATCGGAATTTATCTATAAAGTGTACTAGAACACAAAAGACGATGCGGTTAAGAGAAAGAGCATTACAAATCAAGGTTGAGAAACCAGAAGTGAGTGAAAGCAGAAGTAAGTTTCGTCGATTAACCACAGAAGATAAAGAATAAAGTGAAGAGGAATAATTTTAGAGCTTGATGAAACAGAGAAAAATGAGTGTTAAAGTTTGGGAATTCACAATTGTTATGGATTGTGCCACATGATCATTGATTCTGCCTGATAGATTCCAGAATAAAGATTGTCTTGATACATTGAGGAAAGAAGGAGAATCAATGAACTTTGGCGTAAATCAAAATTCAAACCATTCTGAAGGAGAAAATGGAGTTTCAATCCAGAAAGAACTAAATGAGTCCAAGAGTGTGATTATAAAGAAACCCACTATCGAAATGACTCCACATATCAAACCATTGTACATCAAATATCATGTTGATGGGAAACTAGTGTGTAGATTCTTGATTGGCAATGGATCTGCCGTGAATGTACTTCCAGTCCGAATGTTGAGAAATTTAGGGAAATCTGAAGAAGACTGAGTCCCTACAAAGGTGGCAGTTACAACATTTACAGGTGAAACCACCAAAACTATCGGTGTTTTACCAGCCGAAGTGTTAGTAGGGACTAAATCTTTCCTAGTTGCTTTCTTTGTAGTAAATTCTACTGCTACTTTTCAAGCATTATTGGGAAGAGATTGGATTCATGCTAATCATTGTATTTCATCATCAATGCATCAAGTACTGATGTTCTGGAAGGGAGATGAAGAGGAAATCGTGGTAGCAGATTCGTAACATTTTCATTCTAATTCTAACATGGTAGATGCTCATTATTATGAGGGAAGATTTGGTCCCATAAAGATTAGAGGGAGAAAGATAGATGGACATCATAGTTTTATATATATGAATTCTAAAGAGAGGAAAAGAGATGTTGAAAAATTATTACAACTTATTATCATTGTGCCTGTTAGGCCAATGGTAACACCTTTAATCGAAGAGGTTGATGACTAAGTACAACCGGGTGTTGATGGCCACCTTATGGAGGGCAAATTTATACCAAAGACTGGCCGAATAAAGAAAGGTGAAACATGGGATATTGATGGAACGAAGATGATTTTTGAGGAGAAGGAATTACATGATTGTGAGAAAGTATTAGGGTGGGAAGAGTTATCTTTAGCACCAGCTCAGATGGAAGATTCCCCACCCCAAACACAAGATCCACTGGAGAAGCTAAATTTGGGAACTACGGAGTGTCCCAAGCTCACTTTTATTAGCTCAATTTTGAAAGAGATCTCAAACAGGAATTGAAATGTTTATTGCAAGAGTATAAAGATTGTTTCTCTTGGAGTATGAAGATATGCCGGGTTTGGACAGGAATTTAGTAGAACGTCGATTGTCAATAAGAGAAGTATATAAGCCATTTAAGCAACGACCGAGGAGGATGTCCAAGCAGGTGGAGTTGAAAATCAAGGATTAAATTCAAAAGTTGTTAAGGGATGGATTCATTCGTCCAGTAAGGTATACACAATGGCTTGCTAACATAGTACTAGTGGTAAAGAAGAATAGGAAGATCAGGATTTGTGTTGATTTTTGAGATTTGAATCGAGCAACACAGAAGGATGTATATGTTATGCCAGTAGCGGATATGTTAGTAGATGCAATGAATTGTTGTTATTCATGGATGGATTCTCAGGATATAATCAGATTAAAATAGCGGAGGAGGATATTTCAAAAATGACTTTTAGATGCCCTGGAGCCATAAGTACTTTTGAATGGATAGTTATGTAATTCGACTTAAAAAATGCAGGGGCTACATATCAAACGGCGATGAATGCTATTTTTCATGATATGATTGGTCATTATCTAGAAGTCTACATAGATGATATTGTGGTAAAGTAAAAAAAAAAATGCACATCAATGTGCTGCCATCCAACTTCGATCCCCTAAAGGCAAGTGGCCTCAGATCATATAGGTTGTCTGAGAAGAAGCTTTGAAAGAATGCGGTTGAATAAATTGAGACCGAATCCTTTGAAATGTGCATTTGGAGTTAAGTCAGGAAATTTCTTGGGTTTCTTAGTGCATCAAAGAGGTGTAGAGGCTGATGAGAATAAAGCCAAAGCAATCATTAGAGCCAAACCTCCAGGCAGCAAGAAGGAACTTCAAGGATTTTTGGGAAGACAAAGTCAGATAGAGGCTCTCTCGAAAATCATCCAAAAAGACATACAAAAAGCTCTTCAAGAATTCCTCCAGATAACTTTAGCATGCTAGCTATAGTTCTTTTCCAATTTCGATCCTTAGTTTAGATTTGCTTTCGAAGTGAATTTCAAGTTTTTAGCATCAATTCCGCGTTGTTCCCTTTTGTTGTAATTTTCGATTTGTAAAAATGTACTCTTTGTTCATCAATAGCTTAAAAATGCCTTTTATGTTTATTGTTGAATGCAAATGTCCAATTTCATTTCAATCTATTGTTAATCCCTTTGCTCTTGGTGTTTAATTGAAGAGACTAGAACTTACGATAGAATCGAGATTCACATCGTCGTTATTTTAATATAGATTTTCAAAATCTGGTACATTTGGTACCTGGCACGCATTTACAAATTTTCACACCAAACAATTAGATAAAATGTTCACCGTGATTTATAAAAACAACTTAAGAACAAATGAGGTTTTTTGATTGTTCTACTTTTTCTTTGCTTTTGAATTTTCAACCGTAAGATTATTCTATATATTATTTTCAACTCTTTAATATTTGGAGCTTTACATCAAACCATGTATAAAATTGTTAGTTATAAGTATTTGAAGCTCAATTTTGATTCAAAAATTGATCAATATATTGTAACCATTAATTTCTATAAAGACACTTACCCTATTGTTTTGTGATGATATTTATCCGATTTGGTAGATTTGCAAGAGATGTTTGATCTTTATCATTCGAATTAAAATAAAATATACGTGATTCTAAATGTTTATACATATTTTGAAATTAGAGTACATACTATTGTAAATTTGTAATAGAGCAACAATATACACAATCCATATATAATATGATTGAAATCTTATTTATTTAATTTAGACAAAATAAATTTTTAAGTTCTTAAAAATATTTAAATTAATATTTCACGAATAATTATACAAAATATATTAATATGAATTATTTGATCTAGAAAATGTAGGTGATATTTCAAATGACATGGTTATGAGGTGGATTTCAAATTCATAAATTTACTTATCAAATACATGGGTATAACGAAGTGGATTTCAAATTCATAAATTTACTTATCAAATACATGGGTATAACGAAGTGGCATAATGGATAGGTTATATGAGTTACCTTGGTATTTTGTAATTAAATATTTGAGTACTCTCTGTGATGAATGTAAGAGATTTTCTTTTAATAGTTCTATCTAGAGTTTGAATGTCTGTATATAAAGAATTCCATAAGAGATACTGAAAACTATTGAAATTTGGATAAATTTATACTTCTACGAAGTTTTTTTTTTATCAGATAAAAAAAACATGTTTTCAAAATTTTTACAAACTTTTAAAAACATGTTTGAATGTCAAGGAACTTTAAAATTCTATGAAAGTCTACTTTAAAGTCCAACAGACTTCTTATAGATTATATAAAAATCTAAATTAAATATTTTAGATATAGAGTATATGAATGTTTAAATTGAATAATTTTATATTTTTAAACTTTTAATGATTGAAAATCTAGATTCGGAACATTAATCCAGTACCCAAATACAGAAAACTCCAAGTGTAGGAAACCCCTTATGGAGTAAAAGAAACAAAAAAGTGATTTTAGAGTAGACGTGTGAATACTGTTCGTGTCTATGTTTAACAATAACCAGAATGACTTTACATATAATAAAACTGCGTCGGCCATTAACCTTTCTACACCAATCTTATCAGATTTATTTTGTATAGTTTCTGGCCTCTTTCGTATCCCTCGATTCCCTAAATTCTCACTTCTTTTCGATGGCTTCTCCCTCTCAAGCTAGCCTCCTTCTTCAAAAACAACTTAAAGGTATTTCCCACTCAATTAATTATTAAAAGTTCAATTTGTGCTCCTCATTTTATTGTCAGAAGAGGGTTTTACTTTTTCAAATTTTCGTTAAATTTTGTGGGTTTAATGATCTGTGTGTTTTCTCTTCAGATATGTGCAGACACCCCGTTGATGGATTTTCCGCCGGTTTGCTGGATGAAGCTAACCTGTTTGAATGGAGTGTTACCGTAATTGGCCCACCTGACACGTTATAGTGGGTGTTTTATCTTGTTATCTTGTGTACAATGTTGGATTTTCTGTTACCTTGATTAGTGTGAGAACTCCTTTTCTTGTGTTTTTTTATTGTGTAATCTGTTTTGCTCTGCGGGGCTTTTGATTTACCATTGTAGCGGTAGCTGTTGTCCTAGTTTTGGAATCTTCCAGCTCCTTGTTTGCCTTTTCTTTAATTGTAGTTGTGGCGAATTGTCCCATTAATCACCAGAAATTGCTTAACAATTGCAATCCTTTCTAACGACTCAGTGAAGCATTGTAATATGGTTATTTTAATTCTCTGGTGTATGTATTGGCCTGCAATGTAGATATTCAATGCCAACTACCAACGGAAATTCGTCAACTTCCTATCCTGATTTCATATTGATCTTTTATAGGTTAATAGGTTGTTCTCGTTCAGTTGTTTCCCACCACTTGCCTTTATACATTGTGAATCTAGGACCCCTGATTAATAAAGTTAAAATATGGTAAATCTATTGGGTGAAAGGTTGTTGAACGATAGATTATACTTTGCTGATCGCTATAAGTCGTGAAATTGTGGTGCAAAAATTATATGGTTTGACAGGTTTAGTATGTCAACCTCCAAGGAAAGACACGAGCTATTTTGCTCTTAATGTGTTTGGATATGATTGTTTCCCTCATCCCCAACTTCAGTCTGCTGCACTTGTATGTTATTTGCTACCTGTCCTTGCTTGCAAACTCAATTACCTCCTGCCCCGAGCTCTGATACTCACATCCGCTGCTTATGACAATCTTTCATTTAGTACATCAAAGTTTGGCTGTGTCAGCTTGTCTTTTTCTCAGCCTCATTCTAGGCTTATCCTAACTTAACCTCTCTTCACCTCTCTTGAAATTTTACATATTTGCTGGTCTTTTGTCACGCCTATGCATCCATGTTTGTCAAACTGCAAATAGTCTCTCCTTTTCGATTACCCTCACTGCCATGTCCATAGTACTATGTTTATACCAGTCAAGTCCAGCTATTTTTCCCTCTCTGCTTTCTGTCTCTTAAACTGCCATATCTCCATTCTCCTGTATTTCGGCACCGCCTTTACACGGATGCTGCCAGGGTATTTCCCACTTTTATAGGAA
The DNA here is from genome assembly GCA_907163345.1 of Haberlea rhodopensis. Lineage (NCBI taxonomy): Eukaryota > Viridiplantae > Streptophyta > Magnoliopsida > Lamiales > Gesneriaceae > Haberlea > Haberlea rhodopensis. The sequence continues at coordinate 1,299,679 of CAJQUN010000125.1, read as the reverse complement.
CTTTTGTACCAATAACAGTGGTATCTCCAATTATGCCCCTCTGGATGTACAATATATATTCCTTACCATCCCATAGTGTGTGAGGCAGATGTATGCATTTCGCTTAGGGCCATACATAACTTTTGTTGCATGAATATTTTGGGGCCTGTTTAATTTAATGGTTGTTTTCGAGGAATGTTTGCCATTTGTGAGATTTATTGATGTGTGAGATGAGATGAGACTATGTGTAGCTGAAGATAATGTCAATTGGTTCTGTTAATTGTTTTATTGCTTGTAGTGCTACAAAAAGGGTGGTGGTGATTAAGTTGGCTTGTGTGCCTGAGAATTTTTAATTTTTATTTTAAGATCACGTAATTGATTTTGGTGAGAGGTGAATCAATAAGCTAGAAGAAAATCTTGTAAGAGAAATTTCATCCTTATTATCCAATAATTTAAATATAGAGACTGAACTATTTTCATAATTTGAAGATTAAAGATGGAGTTTAGATTATTTTTGGCCATTCAATATTGATTCATCATTTAAACTCTGTGATTCTTGTGTAGTAATCTTATGACCGAAGAATATAATTTTCCTAGTTTTGCCTGAAACAAAGCCAGAACAAGGTGTGTTTTTGCTGAATCTAGTATGTCTTACTTGAATTCCAACTCAAGTTGTCATAATATTTATTATTCGAAAATACATTCAGAAAAGAGATTCTACATTGTAAAATTGTAGCAGGATTCCATACTCAGGATAGGGTCAATTTCTTATGCCATATACACTAGTAAACACTCCTTTAAAGTGTTATTTTCTACTGATTGGTAGAATTGTAAAATAGCCATCAAGTGTTGCATAACCCACATACGGCATTGTACTCTCCTTTTTTCCTGGTTCACTGGTGCCTGAATCTTAGGTCTATCAGAGTTCATTATCGGTTCACTGAGATAAATGAAATAATTTTAAACAGATGGCAAATTGATAAAATGCATGTGAACTGACCAACGTTGGAGTAAGTGAAGCTTTTTTTTTTAATGATTTATGTGTCAAACGAACTTCGAATAACTGATTTTCTGTGTGATTCTGTGTTGAGAATATCAGTCACACTTGAAGTTAATGAGATGAAGGAACTTGATTTGGGTTTATCACAATTCGAATATCAGTTACACTTGAATTTAATGAGTTGTAGTATTATGATGGTTTATAGATATTGCATGATAACTTTTTTGTCGTATTTTTAAAATTTTGGATACAGTGAAGGGGGTTTTTTCAATGCCATCATGAGTTTCCCACCAAATTACCCAAACAGTCCTCCAACAGTGAAATTTACCTCAGAGATGTGGCATCCTAATGGTTTGTACTCTTTCACTGTTCAAGATGGGCTATTGGCTTGATTGTATGCTTATTTATGTTGGTATGGAAATTCGTGAATTGCAGTTTATCCTGATGGGAAGGTCTGCATTTCAACACTTCATCCCCCTGGAGATGATCCAAATGGCTATGAGCTTGCCAGTGAGCGATGGTCACCTGTGCACACGGTATGGTCAATATGTTGGAAAAATAGGCTTGATGAATTGAAATTGAGCAAGGAAAAATCGAACAAATGAAAAAAGATGGATTCCAGATGACAAAACACCGCCCGGACAAAATTCGGGCAGTGTTGGCAGTGTTGGGGTGCTACATCTATAGCACCCGGGGTTCTTCCTGGGAAATTCCCAGCCAGAATATGAAGACTTTCGCTTCCTTTGACGTATATATGCGATTTTTGATGAAAATTTACTCACAAATGATGTCTTTGGTGATGTCTACTGGATTAATATAAATATAACAATCTCTTTTGAGTTAAAATATACATTTTCTACATATAGTGCATTTTCATTCCATCTTATTGTTTGAAGTTTGTGTGCTTTTAAACCTTTTTGGTTTAAAGGATTGGTGATTTGAAGTGTTTCTATTATAAATCATAATCGTTGTATCTTGGCAAATGAGTTGCCATTGAAACCATAAGCACGTTTGCGGGGCAATATCGTTTAAGAACAGAGAGTTCAATTATCGCCTCAACACAAGCCATTTGTCTCTTTGCCATCACATAGCCCAAAGATACACATCCATAGAAATATACACGAACACAATATGCATAAACTTGTGTTCTATAAGTGGTGGTTTTAATTTAATGAAAATTGGTCATTGAATTGTTTACATCATTAGCGTTCTTATCTTAAATTCATAAAAAAGTTGAGAGTAATCTTAGCCTGTGCCAGTTTGACCAATATTTTTGGAATTTTTTAGATTTTTTCTTGGAATTTCTACACCTTTTTTAATTGGTTAGTATGTTGTGGATTGTTTGTGTCTAAGTTGGGTTGCATTTATGGTAATTGTTAGGTTTTATAGAGTGAAATGTTCTTAGAGTTGCAATCCTGGTGTTTTTGCCCTACGTAATTGAATGTAACGAGTAGTGAAAAATGTTTAAAAACTGATCATCACTGTTACTGTCTCATCACTGGATGAGATAATTTACCATGTGCATGATATAGCGGTCAGACTATTGTCTTCATTTCTCCCGACATTCATTTTACTTTTGCTCGCAATTGGCATTGTCATTACGATTTTTATTTATGCTTCGGGCCCCTTTTTAAAGTTTGGTGGCTAATTTTTCTGTAACAAACTATGAACAGTGATCGGCAGAAATATAAGATATTGTGAAGCCCATGAACTGAGAGTGCGATCATTGGTTTTATTTCGTTTTGGAGGTAGGATAGGGGCCACACTTTTGGTTTCAAAGCAGATTAAATTGGCCAATACCGCATGTTTCGTTTGAGAAATGTGTCGAAATATTAGGGTTCATTGTAAATAGGGATTAGTTAGGGTTTATTTCTTTATAATATTTGTTTCTATGTTTAGAGGATTTGATATTATTGTACATATCTCCTAGGATTGGGTAGTTGCCTTTTTAGAGGGATTTCTTTCCTAAGTTCAAGGAACCACATTCGGATCCTTCCTGTATATATAGGGCTTTTATGCTCTATTCTGAAATAAGAAGTAACTTATTCATATTTCCACATGGTATCAGAGCAATCAATCCTAGCCATCAAAACATAACCTTTGTGCCACCTTCTAACATCGTCGTCGCCACTCATAAACCCTACAGCTGCTCCATCTCCCTCACTCTGCATCGCCGTCCAACTATCAATTGTTTTTTCCCAAACGGCTACCCTCCACCACCTCTGAAACCCTAATCTGCCTCTCCTCTCACTCCTAAAGTCCGGCATGGCCACAGATACTCACTCCCAATCTTCGGTCACCTCAAGCCCCAATCAATCTTTCCCTACCCACCATGGAAATTCTGAGAGTTTTCATCCTATCACAGGTCATAAGTTAAATGGCCACAATTTTCTCCAATGGTCACAATCCGTTATGCTGTTCATATGTGGGCGTGGCAAAGATGATCACCTCACAGGGGCTGCTACTGCTCCCACGCCTGATGATCCCAGCTTCAAAGCTTGGAAGGCCGAAAACAGCATGGTGATGTCATGGCTGATCAATTCCATGATAATAGAAATTGGAGAAAATTTTCTTCTCTACACATCTGCACAAGAAATTTGGGATGCTGCCCGGGACATGTACTCTAGCAACGACAACACTTCAGAATTATTCGCCATCGAGAGTACCCTCCATGATCTATGGCAAGGGGAGTTGTCTGTCACTGCCTACTACAATCCTGTTGACTCGATATTGGCAGCAGTTGGACCTTTACGAAGTTCATAAGTGGAAATGTCCTGAAGACCAGGCCACTGTTCAGAGAATGGTAGAAACAAAAAGAATATTCAAGTTTCTTATGGGACTCAACAAGGACCTTGATGAAGTCAGGGGTCGAATACTAGGAATCAAACCACTGCCACCAATCAGGGAAGTTTTCTCTGAGGTCCGAAGGGAAGAAAGCCGAAAGAAAGTTATGATGGGGATATCACCTTCAAACCCACAAGGTGACCGATCAGCCCTCGCTGCTCGGGGACCTTCTTATCACAGCACAAACTCACGGCAAGGAGGAAACCACTCAGCAGGTCATGAAAACAGACCCAAGAGTGGACGACCCTGGTGTGATCACTGCAGCAAGCCTGGCCATACCCGGGATACTTGTTGGAAGTTACACGGGAAGCCCGCCGATTGGAAACCAAAACGGATGACTAATGACTATGAAAGCCGTGGACACTTGGTCTCCACAACTGATCCTTCTCAGGCCGAGACATTCACCAAAGAACAGATGGAGATGCTACAGAAGATGTTTAACCCCGCACAACATTTCTCTTCCCTAATTCCTTCCACCCCGAGTACAGGAAATATAGCTCAAACAGGTATTCCACCCGCTGCCTTTACAATTTTAAATGAATCTTCACAGTCCTGGATAGTAGATTCCGGCGCCTCAGATCACATGACAGGAGATGCACAATTGTTTGATGATATAAAACCGTGCCCCTCAAATTTATGTGTCCGTATAGCCGATGGGAGCAGCTCCAAAGTGACAGGCCTCGGCACCATCACAGTATCACCAAATATCACCCTCAAATCTGTCCTTTTGTCCCTAATCTCACTTGCAATTTATTATCTGTTAGTAAACTCACTCAGGATAGCAAATGCACAACTAATTTTCGTGCCAACTCTTGTGTCTTTCAGGATTTGGACTCGGGGAAGACGATTGGCAATACTGAGATTTGTGTAGGCCTATATCACCTTAGAATGCAACCAGACTCAAAACACCCCTCCAACCATTCTCAACTTGAGTCAACCTGTCTTTCCTCATCAAGTCAAGGCCAAAAGTCTATTTATTTCAGTTCAAATAAGGATAGTGAGATTATGAACTTACACTATCGTCTAGGCCATCCCAATTTTATTTATCTGTCTCGGTTGTATCCCTCATTATTCAGAAATAAAAATCCGCAATTTTTTCAATGTGATATTTGTCAATTCTCCAAGCATACTCGTGCATTCTATTTACCTCAATCTCACAAGCAATCTCACCCTTTTTCCTTGATACACAGTGACATTTGGGGAAAAACACGGGTGAGTAATGTAACAGGGGCTAGGTGGTTCTTACTATTTGTGGATGATCATACTCGTCTCTCATGGGTGTTTCTGATGAAGGAAAAATCAGAAACCAAACATCTCTTCATAAAATTTCATACAATGATAAAAAACCAATTCCAGACAAATATCCAAGTCCTTAAAACCGATAATGCCCCTGACTATTTCAATTGCATTCTTGGTGACTATCTCTCTGACCACGGAATTTTACATCAAAGTTCTTGTGTCGACACTCCTCAGCAAAATGGGGTTGCCGAGCGGAAAAATAGGCATTTACTTGAAAGTTGAAACTGCTCGAGCACTCCTCCTCACTTCTAATGTTCCCAAACACTTCTGGGGAGATGCCATTCTTACTGCCACCTATCTCATTAACCGGATGCCATCCCGTGTATTAAAGTTCAAATCCCCCTGTCAAGTTCTTCTAGAGTCTTTTCCTCATACCCACCTAATCTCAGATATACCTCCAAAAATTTTTGGTTGTACTGTCTTTGTACACATCCATCCTCATCTCCGGAGCAAACTTGACCCAAAAGCCTCCAAGTGCATCTTTATCGGCTATTCACCGTCTCAAAAGGGTTATAAATGTTATGACCCTTCAACCCGGAAATTGTTCACCTCATTGGATGTAACTTTCTTTGAAAACAAACCATTCTACACGGCTGTTCAAGGGGGAATGTGACAGAACACCCTCTCATGATGGAAGGTATTCACACGGAGACAACCTCATCTCAAGTACTTTCTTCAATACCTGCCGAGCCTACCCAGATTACTCCTAGTCTATCCCCACATGTGTATGAACCTGTCCAAACAGAGTCTACTGCACCCTTAGCCGACCAAACTTCACCAACAAAACCGGGGAACACATATCTGAGCCCACAAAACGAAATTCTTGTCTATTCCCGAAGAAGGAAGCAAGATAAGGAGGTACAACCTGTACAATCTCAACAGTGCCATGAGTCTCAACCGAATCCCACTCCTGACGAATCTCAAGGTATGCTTCCTAGTGAATCTACTAATATTGATATTTCTGATCTTCCTATTGCTCTAAGGAAGGGGGTTCGGACTTGCACTTCACATCCTTAGAAAATTTCGTGTCGTACAAGGAATTATCACCCAATTTCCGTGTGTTTTTGTCTAGACTTGATGAGATTCAGGTTCCAACTTCAGTTCATGAGGCTCTAGAAATCCCAGCCTGGAAAGCTGCCACCTTTGAAGAAGTCAAGGCTTTAGAGAAGAACCGGAAATGGGAGATTACAACTCTTCCTCCAGGAAAACGAACAGTAGGCTGCAAATGGATTTTTTCGGTTAAATATAAAGCTGATGGAACAGTTGAGCGATACAAGGCGCGTTTGGTGGCTAAAGGATTCACTCAATCATACGGGATAGACTACCAAGAAACTTTTGCTCCGGTTGCCAAGTTAAACACCATCAGAGTTTTGTTATCTATTGCTGCGAACCTTGATTGGCCGTTGCATCAACTTGATGTAAAAAACGCCTTCCTCAATGGTGACCTCGAGGAAGAAGTTTTTATGGACATTCCACCAGGTTTTAACACAAAGCAAAATCAAGGCAAAGTCTGCAAACTCAGAAAGTCTCTCTACGGCCTCAAACAGTCCCCTCGTGCTTGGTTCGATAGGTTCTCGAAACTTCTCAAAGGGACCGGATACACTCAATGCCAAGCGGATCACACTCTCTTTGTCAAACACACATCGAATCAGAAGGTAACAATTCTTATTGTCTATGTTGATGATATAGTCCTTACCGGTAATGATTACATAGAAGCTATCCGTCTTAAAAGTCTCTTGTCAAGGGAATTTGAGATTAAAGATCTCGGAAATTTAAAATATTTCCTGGGAATGGAAGTTGCTAGATCAAGGAAAGGCATCTTTATCTCCCAAAGGAAGTATGTCATTGACCTTCTAAAGGAGACAGGAATGTTAGGGAGTATACCAGCCGACACACCAATGGATCCATACAACAAAGTAGGATCCAAACAGGGCTGTACACTGGTAGACAAAGGGCGGTATCAAAGGTTAGTAGGAAGACTAATCTACCTTTCTCATACAAGACCAGACATCGGGTTCTCAGTGAGTGTGGTAAGTCAGTTTATGAATAGCCCCACAGAAGAGCACATGGAGGCAGCATATCGAATCCTAAGATAACTCAAAAGTACACCGGGTAAAGGACTAGCATTTACCAAGGTTCCTGAGAGAGGTATCAAGGTGTTTACTGATGCGGATTGGGCTGGATCTCTATGTGATAGAAGGTCCACCTCAGGCTACTGTACATTTGTGTGGGGTAATCTCGTTACTTGGAGAAGTAAGCAACAGTCAGTTGTTGCAAGAAGTAGTGCAGAAGCCGAGTATCGTGCAATGGCACACGGAATATGTGAAGGTATGTGGCTTAAAAGATTATTCAGCGAACTCAAAGTGGAGAACTCAGAGTCAGTTACGCTCCTGTGTGACAACCAAGCAGCTATAAGCATTGCACGGAATCCTGTCCATCATGATCGAACAAAACATGTTGAGGTTGACCGGCATTTCATAAGCGAGAAGATTGAAGCTAAAGTCATCAACCTAGGATACACTCCATCACAACAGCAAACCGCTGATATCCTGACTAAAGCTCTCCAAAGGCCTATATTTGAAGATCTATGCTCCAAGCTAGGAATGATCAACATATACTCCCTAGCTTGAGGGGGGGGGGGGGGTGTCGAAATATTAGGGTTCATTGTAAATAGGGATTAGTTAGGGTTTATTTCTTTATAATATTTGTTTCTATGTTTAGAGGATTTGATATTATTGTACATATCTCCTAGGATTGGGTAGTTGCTTTTTTAGAGGGATTTCTTTCCTAAGTTCAAGGAACCACATTCGGATCCTTCCTGTATATATAGGGCTTTTATGCTCTATTCTGAAATAAGAAGTAACTTATTCATATTTCCACAAAATGAAACTTTCAATTTTTTTAAAATAATCCACCTGACCATTAGTTATGTTGTATTGGTATTTTGAGACCCTGACTGTACTCTTTTCTCGCCTGTTCATATTAATTCTGTGAGCAGAAGGTTTATTGTTAAGATTTTGATTTCCAGGTCGAGAGTATAGTTCTAAGCATCATATCAATGCTTTCAAGTCCAAATGATGAATCCCCTGCTAATGTTGAAGCTGCTGTAAGTGCAAATGCTTTAGATTGCTATTATTTTCTTCTTTTATGTTGCATTGCATGATTGAACACTAAATTTTGATGTTCTTTAACTAGTTCCTAATCTCTTTGAAACATCATAAGATGTCAGGAGCTTATTCAGGATGTACAAGTGTCGTCAGTGAACTACTTCAAATAAATTTCAAAATAAGATGTTAGGTAATAAGAAATCATTTTGGAAAAGCAAGGGGATTAGAACTTGATTTTTATGAATGTTAACTTTGAACTTATTTTTTCAGAATGAGATTACGAGATTTTTCTTAAAATCCTAAAATAAGCAAATGGTTTTTATATTAGTGAACAAAGTGAAAGCTTATAATAGAAAAAGGGTATACCTTCTTAGAATCAATAAAGCTTTGTAACCCCTAAAACAACTTTAAGTTGTTTGGAATAATACTTGGGAGAACATTCACTTCGGTATTTGAGACCTTTGTATTTTTTTTTTAATGAGAATTTGTTTTGTTTTTTTTTTTTGCTCAGACAAAGAAATATATTAAAAAGATAGGAGCACCAGAAGTACTGAAAGTTTTGCAAATAAAACACAAACTCCAAAAGTAAAAAACACACAAAAAGGAAAACTAACTGCGAAATCTAAGAAGCTAATAAACAAACACCAGGTTCTATCAACCAAGCATAAGGAAAATTAATATTCCAACTTTTTATCCATGACCAAGAATTTGTTTTTGGTGGCTCGATGTATGTTATGTCTATATCTGAGATGTTATGGAAATCTAATAGAAGTTTCATACTACATTTGATTTTTAAGCTGTCAAAATTAGTTTTATGAAACCAAATGTTTTACTGATAAATCCATCTCATTTCAGTTAAATAATTAGTTTTTTGTTGATCGATCAATGTTTTTCCTTATTAATTGTTGCAGAAGGAATGGAGAGAACATCGGGACGACTTTAGGAAGAAAGTAAGTCGTTGTGTGAGACGATCACAAGAAATGATGTAAACGATGCTTCGAATCTTATTTTGAAAGAAATTTGGTGTCAATCTGAAGAAATTTGGTTTCTTGGAGGTCACCAAATTGTGCAGACATTTAAAATCTCATAAACAGAATGTTATATATCGCGTCTTGTTACTGTTTTTTTTTGTTTTTGGTGTTCTATTTTTAATTTTATTTAGTTTTTGCCAATTCTGTCAAAGTGGCTCCGGAACATGTTTTAAATGATCAAGTGTTTACTTCACCGCCAATGTTGTTTAGGGGTCTTGAGGCTTTGTAAGTGTTCAATTTTTTTTTATATTTATTAAGAAAGCTTATTTTGAATAGACTGGACAACTCCTTAAGTTAATATTTACATAGGTTTGTTTGATGCAGCCTTTAAAACAATGCCGCCCTTGGGGTGGCGGCATCTTGTGACATGCCTTTTATATATTTTTTCTTTTTAAAATCTTACACATATCGAAAGATATTGCTCCCACACACGTCCACATATCAATCATCAGGGACATCGTCTCTTACGGAATTTGATCCCTTGAAGTAAAGAACTCAATTTGTTCCGTATAATTCCTCCAGTTAAAGAACCATTTCAGTTCCTCACTGAAACAACTGGAGTGTAATGTAAATGGTGTCAGTGTGCGATGTTATTGGAGAAACCAAATGCGGGAAGGGGTATGCATGTGTTTCACAAAAAAACGGTAGAATGGATAATTAAATCCGCCGTAGAATGTGATGTTACCTCGAAAGTATCACGGTATGAAATGTCACCTCTTCCAAGCAAAAGTAATTCTCTCGTAGCTCAAACTGTGGGGATTCCATCCCTCGACGTCAGATATAACGAGGCGAAAATAAACATAAATATATCTAACACGGCGACATTACGATTGCGCTAGATTCATATACTATAACAAGCAAACATCAATCATAATGCACGAAAAGGAGATTACCGATAAACAGCGAAATCAATCTGATGTCGGTGATCCTCAAGTACAATCAACCTGACCAGATCTACAAGCTCGGCATCAGTGCTAGTTTGGTATTAACTTTTTTTAGGAGAAGTGAATTGATTGGAATAGCTAATCTTAGAGATGGACATATATTTATAAGAGTTTGGGTAACTTATTTGGACTAGGGTTCTTAGGGCCCAACGGGCCAACCATTGGCCCATTGACTTGTGTGCATCTTATGCTAACAATCTCACACTTGCCCAAAAGCCAATACAAAACTGCAAACTCATAATCCAAGTAATTCAATCAAATTGAACAACTTGATGTACTACTAATGTACATAATTATGAGACATCAATATATCAAACGCTTCAATTTTAGAACTTTCTATAGATGAAATTTTTTCAAATATAGAAACTCCACTAGAGTGTGGAGCTTTCAAAATTAAACCCATCTCTTCTAAATCACTTAATTTGATCACCTAACATTTATGTCTCGATTCTCATCGATAGATCGTCGGCCGGTTGATTGTGATCCAACGAGGCTCAAGTGTATCATAGTAGTAGGATCACAACCTTTGTGATTTTAGAAGTCGAAAAACTTCTTTGGGCTTACCCTGAATGCCACATTGTCAATTAAACTCCATTAATAGACTGACCAAAATATAATTCCAGCGACAACCTACCGATCGTGGGTAGCGCCTAGCATCTGCGCTTCACGAAGACCTAAATACAAATGACTAGCAAGTAAGAGAACCCGTCAGTCATAGTTAGCGTGCAGTATACGAAACTCTTTTTTCACAAGCACTACCCCACTCTGGCCAAAGATTCTTTGAATCATATACAGAAAAACACATAGGACATCCTGGTTCATCAAGACCAGTGGTGAATCCCCAACGACAATCATAGGACTCTGTCAGCATCACTAAATACCAAAATAACACCTTTATGACCCACATGTGATCAGTCATTAAATCAAAGTATACAACTATCTGTCAAGACCTCAATGACTCCTCGGGTAATGAGGAGTAATGATGCACAACTATGACTAGAAATTCTATACTCGACAAATAGTAAACACTTATAGAATTCTGAGTAGGGTCGTTCAGTGAACTCATTCCTAATGAGCACCTATTCATGTGTGCCGACTTCTCCAAGCCAACATCGATGAAACGCGGCGCAATACACCACATCATGAATATCAGTCTCTAACTAGCGTATATCGATATCCCATTCTCGAACGCTCATGGAGCAGGAACTTTAGAAATTACAGTCGAGAATGTATTTTGTTGTCACCATCGAATGTGTAACCACATTCTATGGACTATATCTATCTCAAGGACTTCATCAATGCATCATGATACATGGGTAAATAGATGAAGAATGCCACATTTATTAATAATCAAACAAAGATCTGTCACAATATGATTATAAATACAATCAATCAACTATTGATTCAAATGTTATCATTTATGACAATATAATCTCCTAAAGCCAACTACCAATGTGCCTCAAGCCCATCTTCTCTAGATGTCTCTCGAACACCAGTCGTGGTAAAGGCTTCGTCAGTGGATCTGCCACATTGTCTGTTGAAGCAACTCTCTTGATAAGGATGTCACCTCTACCAGCTATCTCTCTAATTATGTGATATTTTCTCAATATATGTTTGGATTTTTTATGAGATCTTGGCTCTTTTTCTTGTGCAATAGCTCCATTGTGGTCACAGTACACAGATACTGGGTCAACTGCACCGGAAATTACACAACTCTTGGATGAAATTTCTCATCCAAGCTGCCTCCTTTGCTACATCTGATGATACAATGTATTCAGCTTCAGTGGTGGAATCCATTGTGGTGTCTTGCTTGGAGTTCTTCCAAGAGACAGCACCACCATTAAGCCTAAATACAAATCCGGATATTGATTTAGAGTCATCTACATCTGACTAAAAACTAACATCAACGTAGCTTCAAGTTTCAACTCTCCACTTTCAGATCCAAAAACCATGAACATATCATGAGTTCTTCGCAAGTACTTAAGGATTGTTTTCATAGCTTTCCAGTGACCTTCCCCTGGGATCTGTCTGATATCTGCTCGTTGCACTAAGAGCATATGCCACATCAGGCCTAGTACATACCATAACATACATTATGCTGCCAACAACCGAAGCATAGAGTATCAATGCCATCTTTTCTCTTTCTTCATCAGTCGTAGGGCTCATTGATCTCGAGAGATGAACACCATGACATGTTGGAAGATAACCCCTTTTTGACTGTTTCATGCTAAACCATAGTATTTATGTACATAGATTGAGAGAGCCTCAGCATCCTCTTAGATCTATCCCTATAAATCCTTATGCCAAGTACATATGATGCTTCTCCCAAATCTTTCATAGAGAACTTAGCTGATAACCATGCTTTGGTCGATTTCTTCAATCTGATATCATCCCAATGTTTATGATATAACCGACATAGAGCACTACAAATGTAACCGCACTCCCACTAACCTTATTGTATACACATGCTTCTTCCTGATTTTTAACAAAACCAAACTCTTTGATAGTGTTATAAAAACCGATATTCCAACTTCGAGGCGCTTGCTTTAGCCCGTAAATGGACCTCTGGAGTTTGCAAACTTTTTGATCACTCCCAATGGTTGTGAAGCCTTCTGGTTGCTTCATATAAATCACTTCATCAATGTCACCATTGAGAAAAAGCAGTATTCACATCCATTTGCCATTTCTCATAGTCATAATATGCAGACATTGCTAATAAATCCGAATAGACTTCAACATCACTACGGGTTAAAAAGTTTCCTCATAGTCAACTCCTTGTCTTTGAGTATAACCTTTTGCAACCAAACGTTCCTTATAGGTAATCACATTCCATCCACACCAAGCTTTCGCTTATAGATCCATTTGCAACCTATGGGAACAATTCCACAGGAGTATCCACTAAGGTCCATACCTTATTGGAGTACATGGAGTCCATTTCAGATTTCATGGCATCTTGTCAATGTCCCGAATCAATATCTAACATTGCCTCCTTGAAAGTCCAAGGATCATATCCATGGTCTATTTCTTGACTATTTTCTAGGCATAGATTCATTCTATCAGGAGCTCTTCAAACCCTTTCAGATCTCCTTGGTGCGTGTACTTCAGGTTCAATTGATGGTTCAGAAATTATAGTTGCTTCCATTGTGGTAGACATTTGTGGTTCTTGAACTACTTCAAGGTTCATATCATTCCCCATCTATATTCTGTGGAAACACATTTTCTAAGAATGTAGCATTTCTGAAAACAAACACCTTTGTTCCCGTGGGTTATAAAAATAATAACCTCTAGTTTCATTAGGATATCCCACTAAATAACACAATATAGATCTCATATCCAATTTGTCATCCACCATCTACTTCACATAAGCAGCGCAACCCCAAACCTTTAAATAATTATAATTTGGTGACTTCCCACTCCATATCTCATATGGTGTAGAAGTAACAACTTTTGAAGGAGCTCTGCTTTACAAATGACATGCAGTTTCAAGCGCATAGCCCCAAAACGACATCGGAAGTCCAGTGCAACTCATCATCGATTGAACCATATCCAATAAAGTCTGATTCCTTCGCTCAGCAACACCATTAAGTTGTGGTGTTCCGGGCGGTGCCCACTGGGAGAGAATCCCACTCTCTTTAAGATAATCTATGATCTCGGTACTCAAGTATTCGCCACCCCAATCAGATCGAAGTGCTTAATACTTGTACTATTTGTTTCTCCACTTCATGTCTGAATTCTTTGAACTTTTCAAATGCTTCAGACTTGTATCCTATGAGATACACACCCCGTGAATTATCATCGATAAATGTAATGAAGTAAGAATATTCTCCTCGTGTGTTAACACTTAACGACCCACAAACATCTGAATGGATCAAATCCAACAGATCTTTGGATCGCTCAGAATGACCACCAAAAGATCTTTTGGTCATTTTTCTTTGAGACATGAGTCACAAGTGACAGGTGAATCCAAGTCTGATGAATCAAACAATTCCTCACTCATCAATTTACTCAACCTTCCCTTAGAAATATGACCTAATCTAGCATGCCAAATATTTGCAGGAGATAGATTATCAGCCTTACGTTTTCCCATTTGTTGAAAGAAAACTGGTGTATCAGCTAATTTTAAATCATACAGATCATTCAACAAAGCGCCAGAACCAATAATAGAACCATTCTTTAAAATATGACAAATCTCATTTGAAATATTAAAAGAATAACCTTCCCTATCCAAAACAGGAATAGAAATAATGTTCTTAATCAAGTTTGGAACTAATAAACAATCGTTCAAAACCAAATCAAAACCGGAATCTAGAGCTAAATTAACTTTTCCAGTAGATGTGGCTGCAACCTTTGCACCATTTCCAAGCCTAAAAAAAATCTCATCATTTTGCAGCTTGCTGCTTCTTGACATCACCTGCATATTATTGCACAGATATGATCCACAACCGGTATCCAATTCCCAAGAAGCTGAACTAATGGAAATTTAACTTCAACAAAGAATATACCTGGTCCAGAACGTTTCTGATCCTGATATTCCTTGCAGTTTCTTCTCCAATGCCCAGGTTTGCCGCAATGGAAGCATTTTTGTTCCTCATTAATTGACGCAGTCGGCCCCTTAGCCCTTTTCTTTTGTGGTGCAGGCTGAGAACGATTCCCAGTATTCTTCCTCTTCTTAGACCAATAACTCTTTTTGGCTTTAGAAGAAGAATTAATCAACAGAACATGCTTTTCTTCTTGCATGGCAGCCTTAGCAGTAGTCAATATATTGACAAGCTCTGCAAGTGTGCACTCCATAATAAGCATGTTGAAGTTCACCACAAATTGCTTGAATGAGTCTGGTAGAGACTGAAGGATCACATCCAACGCCAATTCTTCTCCAAGATCGTAACTAAGCTAGCAAATTTCTCAATAAGACCTATCATCTTTAATCCATGAGCTTGGACAGAAGACCCTTCCCTCATATTGGTACGGAATAGATCTCTAACAACATTGTAGCGTAGAGAACGAGTATGGTCACCATACAACTCTTGCAGGTGAGTGTGAATCTCGGTCGCATGATTCATTTGTTCATGCTGTCTCAGAAGCTCATTCGACATTGATGCCATCATATAGCATCGTGCTTTGAGATCGTCATCCTTCCATTTCTGGACAGTTTCAACCTCATCAGGAGTTGAACCTTCAGGAACCTTTCGAGGGGGTAGCTTCGTAAGCACATACGTCAATTTTTAAGAATCCAGAACAATTTTCAAAAATTTCTTAGCCAATCAGTGTAGTTTTGCCGAGTTAATTTGTTTGTATCGAGAATAGATGCGATCGGATTCTTGGCCATTTAATACTGAAAAATAAACATAAAATATAGGCAAATCGTTTGATTATCAATTAATTCAAAAACTTGGACTTTTGTTATTGAATGCTCCCACTAAAATTTTCAAAAATTTATCACCCTCATGACAAACGAACGGAAAATCACATTTTCTTAGTGGGCTTGGAGTCCAACTAGCTCATGATAGCCCTGGCCAACCGGCTTCATGAAACTAAAGGTAGATCACAATTGCATCATATGCAACCTCCAAGGTATTTGTCTCGCGATTGGCATAACCCTACGTGGGCAGAATAATTATGCCTTCTCGCGTCAAACTAACACATCCCACGGATGAAAATGTTACTGCCCAAAAGATCCGACGTGGGTGAGTAATCTAAAATGTTAACATAATCACACCCTTAATTAAGTGGCAATTAAACACACAGCTTTCCCATTCCAAATGCCCCCCATGTGGGTGAGTAAGACAATATGACACATGTAGCATATCATGGCTTAACTATTGATGGAAGACGTGAAGCAACAAACCCTTTTGAGCTCCCCTTATCAGTTTGATATTAAAAATCTTGAATCATATTCAGCAAACCCTTTTGAGCTCCCCTTACAACATTTTTCTAATTGATCCACATGAGCCAAAATGTAGATCCTAAGTCTGCCTAAGTTGATGCAGGTATGCAATGCAATCCTATTACATGTTTGCTTCCATTACATGTCTTGATTCATCTTCAATCTCGATCTCCCATTAATTCTAATGATTTTAGATTTAAATCGTGCAAACAAGATAATATGGATACAAATCCGGGGTGAGATACATCAGAAAATAGAGAGAGCAGGCTCGTAGGCCCGATAATCAAAAAACATAATTATAATGACACAATAAAAACCTAAACATCCACCTAAACACATTGGTCAAGTCCCGTAATCATCCACCATGCAATCACATAATATGTAATTAAACATTAAACTAAACAATTACATCATACGCAATTGTACTAATCACATCACATATAATTAGATTACAATAATTAATTTATTTATTATTTCCCCATTAATTTATTTAATTTATAATTAATTAAATTTTAATTAATTGGCAAAATCTCTATTTTACCTTTCAAATCATAATATTAATTGAAAATAAATTAAATGAAACATGTTCATCTAATTTCGTTAATTTGTAAAATCTCTATTTTACACATAATAAATTAAAATTCATATTTTTTAATAAATTAATTTTTATGATTTGTTTTTATTTTCAAAAATAATATCCAAAAAATATCTAAAATGACCAAAAATATTAATGGACTCCAAACCAGTTTGAATAAAAAAAAAAAATTCAAAATTACAAACATTTTCGAAATATCTTACCCCAATTTTTCAAAATTTTAGCAAAATTATTTTAATCCAAAAATCGGGAATATATTGTTCATCATCTTTTCAGAATTAGCATTAGGGTTAGGGTTCATGGTTCCTGCCGCCACCTATAACTTCATTTCCAAAATTGAAATTAGGGTTTCTGAAACATCCCTCACATAGCCGCCTCCTCATTCTCGGAGTCGCGCATAGAAACGAGCTTGATAGCAGAATAATTTCCGAAAATGATTTCCAGAACAAGATCATGGTTCAGGCTGCGATTTTCTAGCCACGAATCCACGACGCCGCGTCTGCTGCAACACCCTTGCAACAGGTCGCGATTTTCAGGCTCGATGGCGGTTCGTGAAGAACAGTTCAACCTGGTCGCGATTTCACTTCCTGAGCGCGAAACATCGCGAAACCAAAACCCACGTCGTGCACGGCCGGGAGAACAGCTTCTCCGCCGCGCCGCCGCCCAACGATCGACTATGTGTTCTAGTTTTCTGGCGACAAGTATTTGGGTATGTGTAAAACATCTTTTAATCTATTTTCTATATTTTCAGGACTCCATAATTTCTGAATTCAAAACAATTAGTATTGTTGGGAAACAATCTAATAAAAATTAATTATCAAATACATGAATCAAAGCACAACCTGAATTTGATACCACTGTTGAGATTCCGTCCCCCGACGTCAGATACAATGCATAACATAAACAGATATAACCCGAGGACGGAATCATTGCGCTAGATTCATATATTAGAATATGCAAACATCAATTATAATGCACGAAAAGGATATTACCGATAAACAATGAAATCAATCTGATGTCGGTGATCCTCAAGTCCAATCAACCTGACCAGATCTACAGGCTCAGCACAATTGCAAGTTTGGTATGAACTTTTTTTAGGAGAAGTGAATTGATTGGAATAGTTAACCCTAGAGATGAACATATATTTATAGGAGTTTGGGTCACTTATTTACGCTACGGTTCTTAGGGCCCAACGAGTCAACAATTGTTCCATTGGCTTGTAGGACGTCTTATTCTAACACAAACTGGTCTCCAGTGCTCATGAAAGAAGGGTTTAGAAGGTAGCCGACAGTGTTTCTGACGGAATCCCTCCAATGTCTAAGTAAGCGAGTATCGAAAATAAAATAAAAAAAAAGCATGAGCAAGAAAAACAATCGAAGTATGAATTATATAAATGTATTAATAAAACAAAACCTGTGACTTTTATACTCCGGTAGCTCGACCTTGGACCTCGGTTGCTATGTCACATACTTCTTCCCATCTTGTAATCGTTATCCTTACATTGCTGACATGTCTATGTCCATCACTAAAGTATTGTTCACCTTCTTGCACGGTTTGTTTGATGATGCCCTTAAGGGTAGTGCCCTTAGGGGCATCATCACCGTTCATTTGGAATCTTTTTAAAAAAAGAAAAAAAAAGATTCCACGTGGATGGTGGATGATGCCCCTGAGGGCAGTGCCCTTCAGGGCAGCAACAATGTTTCCTTCTTACACACGGATCAACACAGGTTGCGTGGAATGCAGAGTTTGTCAGGTGCCTCATACTTGTTTTTGAAGGGGTAATCATTAGGTTCTGCAATTCGGGCCCTCACACAAGAGGTCAGCAGGTCGGGATGTTAGCCTCGAAGGTTGAACTCGACTTTTAGAAGCTTACAACACGACTTGCCAGTTCGGGAAGTCAGGTTGAGCATACCTCAGGTCTCCTCGAATCTCTAAATATGTTGATCAGTCTGTGCGATAAATATTGTTGGGTTTCCGTCCCCCGTCGTCAGATCCAGATGCAGCGGAAAATAAACATGAACAGATCTACATCCGGGGACGAAAGATCGCGCCTAATTCATATATAGCATATGCAAATATAAAAAAATAAATACACGAAAAAGAATTACTGTTCACCGACGAGAATCTGATGGCGGTGACCCTCGAATCCAATCAAGCTGACCAGATTTACAAGCCCATCACCAGTGCTAGTGTGATGTCAGTGTTTCAATGAGATAGACTGTATTGTAAAGGCTTTTCTTTAACCCTGGAGATAATCACATATTTATAGTTGATATTGAGTCACTAATGGGCTAGGGTTCTTAGAGCCCAACAGACCAATCATTGGCCAACCTGAGCTAGCATAACCAAGGCTGAGGTGAGCTCGTTGTAAACGTGCTCCTGAAGTCGGGTGAAAACCCTTGGGCCTGGCGTGACCGGTGATGAGGTGAGCTCGTCGTAAACGTGCTCATGAGATCGGATGAAAACCCTGGGACCTAGCGTAACCAGGGCTGAGGTGAACTCATCGTAAACAATCTCCTGAGATGGGGTGAAAACCCTTGGACCTGGCATAACCAGGGTTGAGGTGAGCTAATCGTAAACAAGCTCCTGAGATGGGGTGAAAACCCTTGGGCCTGGCGGAACCAGGGCTGAGGTGAGCTCATCGTAAACAAGCTCCTGAGATGGGGTGTAAACCCTTGGGCCTGGCTTAACCAGGGCTGAGGTGAGCTCGTCGTAAACGTGCTCATGAGATCGAATGAAAACCCTTGGGCCTGGCATAACCAGAGCTGAGGTGAGCTCATCGTAAACGTGCTCATGAAATTGGGTGAAAACCCTTGGGCCTGGCATAACCTGAGCTGAGGTGAGCTCATCGTAAATGTGCTCATGAGATCGGGTGAAAACCCTTGTACCTAGCATAACCAGGGTTGATGTGAGCTCATCGTAAAGAAGCTCCTGAGATGGGGTGAAAACTCTTGGACCTGGCATAACCAGGGTTGAGGTGAGCTAGTCGTAAACAAGCTCCTGAGATGGGGTGAAAACCCTTGGACCTGTCGTAACCAGGGTTGGTGTGAGCTCGTCGTAAACAAGCTCCTGAGATGGGGTGAAAACCCTTGGACCTGGCGTAACCAGGGTTGAGGTGAGCTCGTCGTAAACAAGCTCCTGGGATGGGGTGAAACCCTTGTGCCTGGCTTAACCAGGGCTGCGATGAGCTCGTTGTAAACGTGCTGATGAGATCGGGTGAAAACCCTTGGGCCTGGCGTAACCAGGGTTGAGCTGAGCTCGTCGTAAACATGCTCAGGAGATCGGTTGAAAATCCTTGAACTTAATTATGTAGATCACAAATTGTAAAAATTATCAAACTTGTACTGAATAATGAAAGAGTAAATCATCCAAAATCACAATCTTTGCAACAAGAGAAAACTAAAAGACATGAACTAAGAATAATATTTGCGGAGGTGATATGCGGTTCAAGGCCTCTTTAATGTCTTCCCATCAAGGCCTTCCAAGTAATAAGCTCCTGAGCTTAGCTTTTCCACAATCTTAAAGGGTCCTTCCCACTTAGGATCTAGCTTGCCTAGTTGCACCTCTTGCACCTTTCTTAGTACTAGGTCTCCGAGTTCGAAAGTCTTCTGAATAACTCGCCGGTTCTACATCCATGAAATACGACTGTGATAGGCTTCCATTCTGATGATGGCAGCTTCCCTTCTTTCTTCAATTAAATCAAGATCAACAGTTCTTCTCTCACTGTTCTGCTCATCATAGAAATGTACTCTTGATTATTCTACTTCAATTTCAGCTGGGATGACCGCCTCATTTCCATAGACCATACTGAATGATGTTTCACATGTTCCCATCTTTGGTGTAGTTCGATAAGGCCATAGGACGTTGGGTAGCTCCTCCACCCAATTTCCTTTTGCTTTCCCTAGCCTAACTTTAATGCTATGTACCAGAGACCTATTGGTGACCTCTATCTGACCATTGCTTTGAGGATAAGCAACAGAAGTAAAGGCCTGTTGAATCCTCAACTCTTCACACCATGCCTGGAGTAGAGCCCCCTGGAATTGTCTTCCATTATCAGAGATGATCTTCGGGACTCCATAGCGGCAGACAATGTTTTTCCAGATGAGTTGAAGACCTCTTTCTCAGTAATTCTGGTTAGTGGCTCAGCTTCCACCAACTTTTAGAAATAATCAATAGCCACAATTAAAAATCTCTTCTGAGCTCTACCTGTTGGAAAAGATCCTAGCCCCACAATTGCTTTCATCATCATGGCTGGCTGATGCTGAAGTCTAGAGTGTGTCTGACAACTATCACAGGATATAACCATAGTAGTAGAGTCCTTCTGAATTGTAGGCCAAAAATATTCAGCAAGGAGCACATTCTTTGCTAAGAAATATGCTCCTAGATGATTTCCACAGCATCCCTCATGGATTTCTCTCAACACATAATCTGATTCTTTTGGACCCAGACATCGCAGAAGTGCTCGAGCAAAAGACCTCTTGTACAAGATTCCTTCAATGAGTATGAATCTTTGACTCCTCTGCTTTAGTCAATAGGCTTTTTTGGAACACTCGGAAGATTAGCATTGGTAAGATAGTCTAAGAGGTCTGCTCTCCAATCATTTTCAAGAGATTCAGATGGATTATCTTGACTATGGGTTAATTCAATTTGAAACACCACCTCTCTACTTTGCCAAGTGCGAAGAGCACTAGCCATTCTTGCCAAGCTGTCAGCTTTTCTATTATCTTCTCTTGGGATCTGTTTGAACATTACTTCTAGAAATTCCTCTTTGAATTTTTCTATGGTACTTGCGTATTGAATTAACTTCTCGTTCTTAACCTCATAGACCCCATTCATATGTTGGGCTATTAGCTGAGAATCATAGAAGACATGTATGCGCTTAGCTCCAACATTCCGAGCAGCCCTCAATCCGGTTAATATTGCCTCATATTATGCTTCATTGTTGGAGACCCGAAAATCCAATCGTACTGCCAGCTGAACCTCATCTCTATTGGGAGATATTAGCACAACCCCAATTCCACTTCCCTCATTACAAGAGGAACCATCAACAAATGCTTTCCATAACTCCTCTTTCTCGGGATGCATAGTTTCTGCAATGAAATCTGCTAAAGCCCGAGCTTTGATAGCTGTGTGTGGCTCGTATTGTATGTCATACTCTCCTAGCTCAGTTGTCCATTTGACTAGTCATCCAGAGACATCTGCACGACTAAGTATTTTTCCCAGAGAGCTATTAGTTAACATTGTTATAGGATGTGACATGAAATAAGGCCTGAGTCGTCTAGCTGTCATGATCAGCGTTAGGGCCAACTTTTTGATTTCTGAATACCTCAGCTCAGCACCTTTCAAGGCATGAGATAAGTAATAGATATGTTGCTGAACTGATTGCATTTCTTTTACTAGACCCTAGCTGATTGCCTCCTCAGTTGCTGATAAGTAGATAAATAAACGCTCCACGAGCAGAGGCTTAGCTAGTATTGGGAGTTCGGCCAGGTTTTTTTTCAATTCTTCGAATGCTTCCTCACATCTCATTCCATTCAAACTTATAGGCTTTCTGGAGTATCTTAAAAAAGGGGAGATTTCTATGAGCTTATCTAGAGATAAATCGTGACAAAGCAACGATTTTTCCTATGAGGCGTTGTACCTCTTGAAGGTTTTTCGGATGAGACATCTCACAGATAGCTTTCACTTTTTTTCTGGATTAGCTTCAATATCCCCTCTCTGTCACCATATAGCCAAGAAATTTTACCACAAACACACATTTCTGGGGATTTAACTTTAACCCATAGGACCTGAGGGTGGAGAAAGTCTCCGACAGATCGGTTATTAGATCAGTGCCACTTTTTGACTTTACCAGAATGTCGTCTACATATACTTCCACATTTCAGCCTAGCTGTTCTGAAAACACCTTGTCCAGCCCCTGCATTCTTGAGCCCAAAGGGCATAACAACATAGTAGAAGGTCTCATCTGAGGTGACAAAACTCACCTTATCTTGATCTTCCTCATCCAAAGGGATTTGATGATATCCTGATAGTTGTCCATTAAAAACAAGTACTGGTGTTCTGCAGTGGAGCCGGCCAACTGATCAATCCTTGGTAACGGTTAACAATATTTTGGGCATGCCTTATTAAGATCTCGGAAGTCTATGCACATCCTCTTTGGGTACAAGAACCAAGTTTGAGAGCCATGTTGGAAATTGAACCTCTCGAATATGACCTGCCCAAAGGAGTTCCTCTACTTGTTCTCTTATCACTTTATCCTTTTCGGGTCCAAAGTGCATTTTCTTTTGTTTTATAGGTCGGGCTCCTGAAATCACATTTAATCAATGTTCTAGGACGTCGGGGATGATTCCCATCAGATCACGAGCCCTCCAAGCAAAGATATCATCATTCTTGATCAGACATGATATGAGATCTGCTCTTATATGTGTCTCCAAATCACTGGCTAGTTTTTCTTTCTGATCTGCGATGCCGAGCTCAACTATTTCCGGCTCTTCATCTAAGCTGTTTGGGGCACCTCTGTCAATAGGAATATTATACCCAGGTTTTTTCAATACAACCGACCTCTCGACAAGCTCGTTTTTTATCTTCTTTTACCTCATCCACATAACATCCCGGGCTGTTTTCTGATCACCAGAAAGAGCTCCGACCTCTATACCCACTGGGAATTTGAGTTCTGATGGTATGTAGAAGCTACTTCTTTGAAGTCCTTCATAGCAGGTCTGCCCAATATTGCATTATATGAGGAAGGAACCTCAACCACAATGAAATTAACCATTTTTGTTATGCGTGACATCCCATGACCAAGAGATAAGGGCAAGGTGATTTGTCCAAGAGGTTGAATTGCATGCCAGTGAACCCATACAAAGGAGTTGTAATATGTTCGAACTTTGACTCCTCTATCTGCATCTTTTCTAAAGTGTCTTTGAACAAAACATTAACTGAGCTCCCAGTATCAATAAAGATCCTTGCGACATCATAGTTTTCTATGGTTACAGTGACCACTAGAGCATCATTGTGCGGTGTTGCAACTCCTTTCAGATCATCAGGCCCAAAGCTTATGATAGGCTCATCTATTTGGATTACCTCTTCCGAAACTTCAAAACTTTCCAACCTTCTATCATGACTTTTCCGAGCTCGGCCCGAGTCTTTATCAGTGGGTCCCCCCGAGATTATATTGATAGTTCCTTGGGTGGGATTATTCTCCACCTGTTCAACCCTTCTTCTTTGATTATCTGTTTCTCTCGGAGGAATAACCCTCTCATGGCATCTAGCTCGGCCACTACATAACACTTTCTTTCTTCTGTTATCTCCGTATCGACTTCTGTCATAATTTTGACAAGGTTCTCGGGTCTTTGTTAGAAGAGTTTTTATTTGAGAATCTCTTCTAATGGTTCGTTCTACCTCATCTTCAAGTTTCTGACATTCAATAGTTATGTGCCGTATTCTCTATGGAATCCACAATATTTGTCAGATGGAGGCAAACGAGGACCCTTCTCTGATTTCCTTGGTCTTTCCAGTTTCTTTTTATCATCACAGATTTCCATTGCTCTTTCCAAGCTCATGGTCAGAGGTGTGCGAGATCTTTTCTTGCTTACATATTTCTCTTTCTTTTATGATGATCTTAGATCATCCCTCTTCTGTCTCTGAGCATCTTCGAGATTGATGTATTTCTCAGCTCGGCCCAAAAGCTCATCGTAACTGCGAGGAGACTTCTTTACTAGTGACTTAAAAAATTCCCCAACTCTAAGCCCTTGCGTGAATGCATTAATAAGGACATCTATTGTTGTAGTGGGAACTTCTAAGGCCGCCCCATTGAAGCGTTGTACGAACTCTCTCAAGGACCCCTGTTCATTTTGTTTGGTAGTGAACAAACTCAGAGAAGTTTTTTGATACCTCTTGCTACTAGTGAGCTGGTTCAGAAAGGCAGAACTGAATTCATCGAAGCAACGAACCGTGTTTGGTTTAAGCAAATTAAACCACTGTTGTGACGATCTTACCAGAGTGATAAGGAAAATACGGCATTTGATCCCATCAGAATACCTATGAAGTAAGGCAGCATCCTCAAATCTTCCCAGGTGTTCCTCCAGGTCTGTGCTTTCGTCATATTCTCCCACTGCAGGTTTTCTATAATTTGGTGGGAGCTCATCTCCTAAAATAGCTTGTGAGAAGGAGCTTTCTCTCCTAGCCGTTGGAGGTCGACCCCCTAGATGTTGACCCAATCGCCTTATCCCTCCCCATATAGCTTCCATTGGATCTAACAGTGGAGGTTCCACTCGTGCTCTGCAACATCACCTAGAGGCATATTAGGTTCATGTGCCTGCTCTGGTTGAACAGGCGGTGGCGCCTGATTGGGTTGTGGATGGGGTGGAGCCTGGTTAGGTTCTGGAGGTGGTGGCACCTGGTTAAGTTCCGGAGGTGGTGGAGCCTGGTATTGGAAGAAAGTATTCCGCATATTCGATTGATGAACTGTGCTAGTTGATCCATAGCCAGATCTCCCATGTTCCTGATAGGAGGGTGGTTGATCTTCCTGCTGTGGAGGGACATTTTCATTTTCAGGAATTCCTCTTCCACCCACATTTCTCCTTACCCCACGCCCTCGTCCCCGTCTTCCAGCCATATCTACGTCTTGAATTCAATTTTCACAGACGGCGGCAATTGATATCACCAAAAAGCGTGACTACCTTCTGATATCAATAGGAGTTGAGCAATACATCCTTGTTTCTTCAATGAAAATAATAATGACAATATTACTTAGGATTCTCACCTGAAATCACGAGATAAACGTGAGAAGGGGGCCAGAAGTTTTCCGGCGTGTCCCCTCCTACGCTCAAGTCAGGCGAGAGGATACGAAAAAATATATACTTGTAAAGTAAGAGGATTGTGAATGAATGAGTTGATACCCCAAACCTGGTATTTATAGGCAAAGATCCAAAGAGTTACCATGCAGCAAGGACACCTTCCATGTTTATTCCAATCCTATCCAGATATGCTAAGATCTTGTGAATACAATCAAATCCCTGATATTGCTTCGCGGATCTAGGGCTTACCTAGTTTAGGGGACTCAATTTCCTTGTTGCGCCCATGTATCAAGCAGGGAATGAGAAGAGCTCGGCCAATGAGCTCGGGTCCCAAAAGCGGTCGCCAGGCAGTTTGGCAAAGGGCCAACAGGTGAGGTGAAACACGTCGGCCAAACAGGTCGGTCCTAACAAAGAGTTTGAAAGAACATGCGAGGTCTTTTGAAGAAGGTCAATTAATACACGACGGAGTCAGGTCGGCTCATCTGGTGGTGGCTTCTTATTAAGGGGTATCAATGGCCAAATGTGTCTTCGGCCCAATCAACTGACCCAGGTCGGATCCTTGGGTCGGAGCCTACAGGGTCAAATCCTTGTCAAACTAGATCAGCTATTGTTGGTATATGTTCTCGTGTATGCTGGCACGAAAAAAGGATAATGAAGTCACGATTTATAATGGTAAATATGACTTATGTTTGATTTTATTTTTCAAATATTAAGAAATCGTATCATTTAAGAATTTGTTAGGTTAATGATGTTAAATCATATATATTTAAATATTTTAATCGTACAGAAAATTAATAATGTAAAATATAATTATTGAATTAAAATATAATGAGCTGTTATATTATATTTTGGAATTGATAAGAAGTTAAATGAGAGGCAACGATTATCTAAGAAGATGTAAAAGTTAATTATTCTTTGGGTTAGCGTCTCAATGAATGCGTTAAAAGTTGAATGAGAGACAACTTTTTATCTTGAAAGATGTAAAAATTAATTCTTCTTTAGACTATCGTTTCAGTGCACCCATCGTGTGCCTGCACAATCTTGCTTGCAAGTACATTATTTTAAACTTTTTTTGTACTTAAACTTTTTGCTTAATATTTTTTTTTTGGGTTTAGTAAAGAAATTATTAATATTTTATTAGTTTAATATTTTTTCGTCATTAGTTTGATTTATATTTTGATATAGGGTAGTATTGAAATTACTAATGTTGTTAGGGGCATTAAGTTTGATATCACTAAAAGTTGCGATGACCTGCTACTATCAATAGAGAAGGGGTTCACATATTTTTTTTCTCCGATATTCAAAATAATGATGATGGTGTCAGTAAATATCCTATGAGATGACCTAAAAGCACAAAGCAATAATGAGAAGGGGGGCGGAAGTTTTTCCGGCAGGTCCCTCCGACACTCAAGTCAGGCGAGAGGATATGAGAAAATATACACTTGCAAAGTAAGTGATAGAAATTATGAATCATCCGAGTTGATACACCAAACCTGGTATTTATAGGCAGAGACCCAAGAGTTGCCATGCAGCAAGGACTCCTTCCACTTTTATCCAAATCTAACCCAGATATGTTAAGATCTTGTGAATACGATCAAATCCCTGATATTGCTCCGCAGATCTAGGACTTATCTAATTTAGGGGACTCAGTTTCTTTGTTGGGCACATGTATCAAGCACGAAATGAGAAGAGCTCGGCCAATGAGCTCGGGTCCCAAAAGAGGTCGCCATGCAGTTTGGCGAAGGGCCAACAGGTGAGGTGAAACACGTCGGTCAAACAGGTCGGTCCTAACAAAGAGCGCGGAATAACATGTGAGGTCTTTTGAGGAAGGTCAAGTAATACACGGGGAATCAGGTCAGCTCATCAGGTGGTGTCTTCATATTTAGGGGGAATTACAGTCCCCCCTCCCTGTCGGGCTGATGTTGTAAACCAGAAGTTCGCATGTGCTAAGTTAACCTGATGAGTAACCTCTTCTGATATCCCTTAATTTAGGAGGGAAATAACGGCGAAATAATTTGAATTTTGAATTCCAAATTCCGACCGTTGGCTGTTTGCCCGATTCCCGAGGCCAATCCAGACCGTACAGCTCATCAGAAATCAACAGTCCTGATTCGGGGAGGTCCCCCTATATATATATTACGCACGGTCCTGATTTGGAACAGCTCGGCTCCGACCTCTTTCGCATTACTATCCATTTTTCTCTTTCTGAAAACTCCTAGGTACGTTAATTCTTAGATGTTTTTGTTTAAATAATGTCTTCCTCCCATGATCAATTATTTCCTTCCCCTCTAACTGACGAGGATCTTAGGGCGGTAGATCAGAATGGTTCATTTTATCTTGAGGGGATTGCCCTCCCTGTGGGAGCGATCCGAACTGAGGGAGTTGAGGTAGCTGAGGAAGTTTTGCGGACTGAGGATCCCCAGGAAGCTGGGACCTCGGCTGTTCACGAACTTCGGATTGCCGAGGCCAGTCTTCATCTTAGATCGGAGTCGTCTCCGTGTAACTATCCCTGGTACGTACTATATGTTCCTGCTTTGGATGAGTCAGATGAGGCCCAATATACGCCAGCTCAGCCAAGCCCCTTTTGACCATGAATTCATATTCCCCTCATCCTCTCAACGACCGCACCAACCTCCTGAGGGTTACTACACCTTTTACCACGGGCAGCTAGAGGGGGGTTTACGTTTTCCTCTTCCTGAGTTCTTTCAGGAGCTCAGCACCTTTTATCAGCTCAACCTTAGCCAACTCTCTCCCAACTCCTTCCGTATTCTGTGTAGTCTTGTGGTTATTTTTAGGGCGTTGGGATTACCTTACGACCACCTTCCCTCTCTTATTTCTTCCATATCAAGAGATCTGATGAGGGGCCCTGGTATGTGACCAGCCGACCTGGCTGTGCCTTTGTTGGGTGGTACCCTAGTAAGATCAAGGACTGGAAAAAACGACTTCTTCTTCGTAAAACCTCCTCGGCCCTGTGTCTGTTGTACTGATTGGCTAGATCATCTTCCGGTTCTCCCATCTCCACCTAAAAATTCAAAAAGAGCCCCATCTACTTAGATGTAATGAGAGCTATTGAAGGCCACTGCTTCAATTCATCTAAGCTGTTGGTGGAGGAGCTCCTTTGTTTTGCTGGGCTGAGTCCGGCCGATCTGACTTTGAGGGGGAGAGCTAATACTTGTTCTAGCAAGCTTTAATAGTTTTTTTTCTAAGTGTTTTCTGTTAGGTCTGACTGATCACTTTACTTGTTTATTCAGATGACTCTTAGTCATGAGCTCATTAGTGTTGAAGGCTATTCAGAAGAGAAAACAAAAATAGGTCCACTCCCAGGCAGCCGAGGGAGTGACTATTGTGGATGTTGGGGCTGAGAGTCCTACCGGTGAGGTAGCTCAGCTCTCCATGAAGAAACGAGCTGCATGAGGGGGTCTGCAGGGTCTGCGGCTGTAGAAGCTCAGCCCCTGAGGCAAGTTTGGGCCCGACCTGATCCGTCCGAACCTCCAGCGGTAGGTGATAAAGGCGGTGAGCCAGCTCGGGTCGAGAGGTGTCAAGAGCGGGTGATGGAGGCCTACTGGTAGCGCTTATCGTGTACGCCCAAATTAACCCCACTCAATCCTCAAGATTGATAACAATAATGTAGTAGCGTGAGTAGGGATCGATCCCACGAGGAGGTGTGAATCTTTGTGTTAATGAAAATCAAAACAAAAGAATAATAAAGGATGGGGTTGTGAGGTTGAATTATACTAATGAAAATTAAAAACAAAGATTAACTAATGAAAGCGATTCTTGGTATCGGTCGACTCTACCTTGGATATTATCATCTATTTCATCGATTCACAAAAGACTCAATTTTACTTGAATATTCATCAATTGGAAATCGATCGCCAGCCTTTATTTTTCAGGCAGAATGTATCGGCGATCGATCGCGGATTTTTAATGTTTTCTGGCGAGTTTAGTATTTTGGCCATAACTTTATCATACGAAGTACGAATTCGACGAATCAGCTGTCCACGCGAAGATAACTCAAAGATCTACAATTTTTCTATGGACCACATTTCCAAAACTTGGCTTGAACATATATAAATTTGAGGAGAAAGGAGCAACATGTGTCTTTGATTCCGTTTTTTTTTCCTTTTTTCTTCAACTTTACTCCTTCTTTCATCATTTTAGCTTGATTTCTTCACATTTTCCTACATTTACACAAATATACGATTAGGTAGCATATGTATCAATTTATTCATCAAAATATACCAAATCGTAGACAATTAAGCGCAATAGATGTGTCTATTTCTGGCAATATCAAACACCCCCATACTTAATCTTTACTCGACCTCGAGTAAATCAGACAAAACTACAATTTTTTTACTTTGGCTCATAGGTTCATAACAAACTAACTTGTTCTCACTTTAATGCCTCAATAATTTTAAACATGTATAGTAATGAAAGGCGGCGAAAAGTTAACAGTGGAACAAGTTCAATCCCTAAACATTTCATACCCATCAAAGCAGTGAACGTGCGTGTGTGGTCATAAATAAATGTCATATGCAAATTATAGATCCAACAAATGTAAACCTACAATAGTTCAAGTTGTACACCAACACAAGTATAAGCTCACTTGCACCCTCTTCTCCACTATCTTAGCCACTTGCAAACACAAATCAAGTAGGTCTTTATTAGCTTGTAGCTTGGCCTAGGTATTGGCTTATGAAAGAAAGGGTAAAGATGCATCAAAACAAGAGAGTATGGTGATATGCACAATAATTAGCTTCTCTTCTTGCATGATTTGTTTGCAATGTAAACTTTAATAATTTTTTTTTCTCTTTTGTGCCTTGGCTCCCCTTGTTGTCATATGTGTTTTAATTATTTTCAAGGCATCCCCTTTTCTTTCATGCATTTCATTCTTTTGACAATAAAGCTCACAGAACATTGAATCATTGATAACATAAGTGCATGTGAATGAAACACATCATACTCCCAAAGGTATGGATTAAAATTATATTTAGGCTTATTAGGGAAGGATGATAAGCTAATCAAAGAATGTCGAATGGGGTTTTTTTTTTGTATGCTTAGCATACAACCATTCTTTTGCATTAAGGCTCAAAAAGGGTACTAGTGATTGATTTTCTTTACATGGTAGGCTTGAAAGGCTCAAACGCATCAAAGATTGCCTATATCACTTTCTTGTTTGCAAGTAGTCTAGACATACGCCTCAAATAGCACGTAGTTAAGTTCTAGCATGTATTAGAGACTTCTTAAGACTATTACAAAGTTCACACAATCTTCACTAAGTTATGCACACTTCACAAGTCATGACAATAATGTGCTCAAAATATTCAACTTACTAAGTTAAAGTACACTTTGCATTAGAGTTCAAAGTGTTCCAAGGTTAACAATTCACCTATGTTCAAAAACATGCATGCCATTAATTAGGTTTCATCATGGGCTAGTGATTCTAAGCATGTGTTCATTACTAACTATGAGCTCAAAATTTTTAAATTTTTCGATTTTTTTGTATTTTTGTAATAGAAAAGCAATAACACACCACTAATCTCTCCCCCATACTTAAATCTTACATTGTCCCCAATGTAAGGCAAAAATACAAGTAACGAGAAAAGTCTAACTAATAAAGCAATAAAAAATAAAAAGAAAGGGAAACTAACTCCCCTTGGGTTGCCTCCCAAGCAGCGCCTCTGTTTAACGTCGGTGGCCCGACGCCAGTCCTCTATCAAGGTGGTTGATGCAGTGTTTCTCTATCCTTCCTTAACCACCTCAATATCTTTTTCACTCCTCGATACTTCGGCTTGTTGCTCTTTGAGTGGTCGTCCCCAGTCTTTGTTACTCCTCCAGCATTTGTTGCTTGCTTTGGTCGAGCCGGAGGGTGCTTCTTTCCAATGGTACGATCCTGCAATTGAGAAATAAGAGGGTCAGCAGTATCATGAGTAGATAAAGCAGCAATAGTATGAACAGTATGCACAGGAGGAGGATCCATACCTCTCTTCTCGTCAAGGCCATAAGTAGCCTTTCCCATTTCCCACAACTCATCATTATCAAAATCAGAATCATAATCATCATGTACATCAATAGCGTAACTAGAATGCTCAAGAAGTTTAATGGTTTCATACATGTTGAATTTTTCAAATTCACCATTTGACTCCAATGTGATCATACCGCTATTCATATTGATTACTGATTTTGATGTTTTCAAGAATGGTCTCCCTAAAATAATTAGACCGGAAGGATCATCATTTCTCATGTCTAAGACATAGAAATCGGCTGTGAAGACCAAGTTCTTTACATGCACAACTACGTCCTCTACTATCCCCTTAGGTTTGACCGTTGATTTATCAGCTAAGTGAATAACTGTGCTATTTCTTTTTAAAGGTCCCATTTTCAGTTGAGAGTACATTGAGTAAGGCATGACATTTATGGACGATCCTAAATCGAGCATAGCCTTCTCAATCCTAATACCTCTAATCTCACATGGGATAAAGAACATACCTGGGTCCTTGCATTTAATGGGGATGCTTCTTTGGTTGTCCGCCGAAACATTGTCATTGAGCTCGACCTTGGGCTGCCCTTTGTGTTCCTTGCTTTGATCCTCTTTCACGGTCTCATGCAATGGGGCTTGCTGTTTGCAGCGTGTACTCATCTTGTAGAGCCCTTTGAGTCCGGCACCTTTCCTATTGTCCTTCAATGCTTGGGGGAAAGGGGGTGGTAATTTATATTCAGAAAGTTTAGGGAACTCACCTCGTGGTTCCTCCCCTTGCATTGGCTCTTCAACATCTGTCTCTATCTCCGTCATCTCTTCTTTCTGGGGTGGCGTCAGTACCACCTTTTCTTCAGCTGCATCTTCATTCACATTCACTGTGATAGCACTCACATTTCCCGGGGGTTCATCTCTGGTTGTGATGGCAGTCCATTTGAAATCCTTGCTTCGATCTTGCTGATTGAAGTTGCCAATTGTCCCATCTGCGTCGTCAAGCTCTGGATGCTTGCCCTCGTCTCCTGTTGAAATTGTAAGCTATTTTCAACAATAATTTTAATGCTATGTTCTAACCTGTCAGAAGGAGGGTGCACTGGCGGTGGTGGAGGCCTCTGGTATGGCGGTCTATAGGGTGGAGGTTGGTTCATCTGTGGGTTTCCATAACCTTGGTTCGGATGATCTCTCCACCCTTGATTGTAGTTGTGTGGTGGATGGTCATAACTCCTTTGTGGGGGGCCTGGGAATACTCCCGCAGCATTCACGTTCTCTGTGGTTGTCTCTTGTAGTGAGGGGCATGCGTCTGTGGCATGGTTCACAGCCAAACAGATTCCACACGGCTTTGTCTTTCCTACATTTCCACCTGCCATACCACGCACAAGAAAAGTGAGGTCTATCAGTTGTTGTTCTAAGTTTGATACGTTTACCTCTTTTCTTTGCGGTTGTCCATGGCGCACAGATCTGAATTGTTGGGAGTTGGCCGCCATGTTAGCTATCAACCTTCTAGCTTCCTCCGCTGTTTTATCTATAAATGCTCCTCCGCTTGCCACATCCACTAAGTTCCTGTCAGAAGAAAGTAAACCTTCATAAAAGTATTGGATGAGAAGGTGTTCACTTATCTGGTGTTGTGGACAACTGTTAGTAACCCCATGAGCATACAACGCAGCGGAATAAAATTTTGGGATTACAAACCAGCGATCTATACATAGGGATTCATATCGGATTAGAGAATTACAAGTGTCTTACCCTTGTAGCGTGTTTGAAGCCGAATCCACGGAGCTGCACCACGTCCTACGCCTTCTCCGAGTCAATAGCAAAACACGAATGGTTTTGCCTCAACGGTATCCACACGATCGAATCGAACGAAGGGATGGTTTAATAACAAGTTGCTAGACTTGTTATTAATCCTATACACGAAACAAACTCGATTCACAATCGAAACAACCACCAAACCACCAAGAACCCCTCGACTTTGAAGGAGGCCGAGAGCTCTTGTGATGATGCGGCCGTTTTGCTCTTGCTTGTGTAGGGTTTTTAGTGTTATGAATTGTCTTACAATTAATCACCTTGCAATCATATTAAATATAATTAATTAAAGGCTTTCTTAAAGCTTCATGGGCTTAAGCCCATGATTTAATTAATCCTTATGATAATTAATTAAGACTCCTCTTAATTATTTAATTCATCCCATGAATTTAATTTCCCTTCTCGATTTAATCTTTTGTGCGACCCGATAGGATCTCGTAATGTTGGCAGTGACATAAAATCTCATTTTATGTCGCAAGCATCGAGCGGTATCTAGCAACACATCGATGCTACCCAAATTACGAGAATGTCAATGACTCGACATAACCTTTAGAACTTGTGACAATATTAATCATGTAACTTAATCCCTTTGTCCTTTGTGTTTAGATTGAACACGAGTCATGGAATAGTCATACTCGTATATTCAATCTCTATTTCTTGATCCCCAAGTAGAACTAGAATAAACGAATAAGCTCGATATCTCATATCGACTCATTCGAGCATGGCCATGCATTTTAGTTCTCACTTGATCAAGGGCCAAACACATCTCCTGTTATATAGGAGGGACAAATCCTATCTCGATCAGTCAACATCCCTCTACATAATTCGTAGTGTATCCAATAGTCGCCTTTATAGTATACCCTGTTACGGGTAACGTTTGACGATATCAAGATACATAACTCCTTATGTTGGGATCTCTGATGATCACAAGTCGTAAGGATTACATACATTATTATCACTATGAGAATTGCATATGACGATCATATAACTATCCATGTTGCATTCTCATGGTGGGTCTGTTCAGTACATCGTTCTCTAACATGTACCCATATGTTGATTTGATATCTCATATCAATGAACAATTCATCGATCAACATATACTAGTCTCTACGTATTATCATTATCCCTTTCATGATAATACTTGACTAGGAACATCTTTAAGAATAATACAATATTATTCTAAGGACATTAACATATATATTAATTCATAATGCACAGTTAAAAGAATAATATATAATAATGAATTGCCATTCATAAATCCATAAACATTGTATGTCTTAAACAATCATCTAATGACTTGTCTTAGGGCATATCCCAACAAATCTCCCACTTGCACTAAGACCACTCAGACATATACCTAATGCCTAGAGATCTAGTATGACGATCATGCTTCTGCTGTGACAGCGGCTTCGTCAATGGGTCAGATACATTATCATCTGTTGGTACTTTGCATATTTTAACATCTCCCCTTTCAACGATTTCTCGAATGAAATGGAAACGCCTAAGTATGTGCTTGGATCTTTGGTGAGATCTTGGTTCCTTAGCCAATGCGATCGCTCCATTGTTGTCACAATAGAGTTCTATCGGATCTTTAATGCTAGGCACCACTCGAAGTTCAGAAATGAACTTCCTCATCCAAACAGCTTCCTTTGCTGCATCCGAGGCAGCAATATACTCAGCTTCCGTTGTAGAATCGGCTACTGTTTCTTGCTTTGAACTCTTCCAGCTCACAGCACCTCCATTCAGGCAATACACATATCCAGATTGCGATCGAAAATCATCTTTGTCGGTTTGGAAGCTTGCATCAGTGTAACCCATTACATTGAGCTCTTCCTCACCTCCATAAATCAAGAATGTATCCTTAGTCCTTCTCAAGTACTTTAGGATATTCTTGACAGCAATCCAGTGACCTTCACCTGGATCAACTTGATATCTGCTCGTCATGCTCAAAGCATACGATACATCGGGACGAGTACATATCATGGCATACATGATAGATCCAATAGCTGATGCGTATGGAATCTTACTCATGCGTTCTCTCTCATCTGGTGTTGAAGGACACTGTTCCTTCGAGAGATAAATACCATGTGTCATAGGCACGAATCCTTTCTTGGATTCTTGCATGCTAAACCTTTTAAGCACCTTGTCTATGTATGTACTTTGACTTAGACCAAGAAGCCTTCTCGATCTATCTCTATAGATCTTGATTCCTAACACATAGGTAGCTTCTCCTAAGTCTTTCATCGAAAAGCAATTCCCTAGCCAAATCATTACAGATTGCAAGGCAGGGATATCATTTCCAATAAGAAGTATGTCATCTACATACAACACTAGGAAAATGATTACGCTCCCACTGACCTTCTTGTAGACACAAGGTTCATCTTCATTTTTGATAAAACCAAACTCTTTGATTGCATCATCAAAACGAAGATTCCAACTCCGAGAAGCTTGCTTCAATCCATAAATGGATCGTTGTAGCTTGCATATCTTTCCAGCATCCTTTGGATCGACAAAACCCTCGGGCTGTGTCATGTACACATCCTCGAGCAGATTTCCATTAAGGAAAGCTGTTTTGACATCCATCTGCCAGATTTCATAATCATGAAATGCAGCTATTGCAAGTAAGATCCTTATGGACTTAACCATGGCCACTGGTGAAAAGGTTTCATCATAGTCAATACCATGAATTTGTTTGAATCCTTTTGCAACCAGCCGACCTTTATAGGTTTGTACATTACCATCCATATCGGTCTTTTTCTTGAAAATCCATTTGCACCCTATGGGTCGTACCCCTTCAGGTGGATCAACCAAAGTCCATACTTGGTTTGCATACATGGATTCCATCTCAGATTTCATGGCTTCTTGCCATTTCTCAGAATCATTGCCCATAATAGCTTGTTGATAAGATGACGGCTCATCCTCATCAATAAGTAGTAAGTCACCTTGTTGAGTCACAAGAAATCCATATCTCTGTGGCTCCCAGGTGTTCTCTTACAGACCTACGCCGGGCTTGTGTCTCTTGAGCAGGTGCTTCTTCCACAACAGCTTGTGGTGCCTGCTCTGTTTCCATCTCAATTTCAGGTTCAGTGTTTTCTTGTGGTTGAACTTCACTAAGTTCTATTTTTCTCCCACTGGTTTTTCTAGAAATAAATTCTCTTTCAAGAAATACACCAGTCCGAGCAACAACTATTTTGTTCTCGGTGGGATAATAGAAATAGTATCCTTTCGTTTCCTTAGGATACCCCACAAATAAACACTTATCAGATTTGGGTCCAAGTTTGTTAGTGGCGTGACGTCTAACGAAAGCCTCACAACCCCAAATCTTCATAAAAGACATACTGGGACGCTTCCAGTCCATATCTCATATGATGTCTTTTCCACTGATTTAGATGGAACACGGTTCAGTAAGAAAATCGATGTTTCTAGAGCGTGTCCCCAAAATGATATCGGAAGATCTGCATGACTCATCATTGATCTAACCATGTCTAACAAGGTTCGATTTCTCCTCTCGGATACACCATTCCATTGTGGAGTATACGGAGGAGTGAGTTGTGGGACTATCCCACACTCCTTTAGATAGTCATGAAACTCTTGGCTTAAGTATTCTCCTCCTCGATCTGATCGAAGGATTTTGATACTTTTGCCAAGTTGATTTTGTACTTCATTCTTGAAATCTTTGAACTTTTCAAAGGTTTCATGTTTATGTTTCATTAGGTACACATACCCATATCTACTGAGGTCATCAGTAAATGTAACGAAGTATTGAAAACCACCTCTAGCTTGTGTACTTATTGGTCCACATACATCACTATGTATTAGTCTCAATAAAACATTTGCCCTTTCAACATGTCCCTTGAAAGGGGCTTTAGTCATCTTGCCCATTAAACAAGATTCGCATGTTTCATATGATTCAAAATCAAATGAATCTAATACTCCATCCTTATGAAGTTTAGATATGCGGTTCTCGTTTATGTGGCCCAAGCGACAGTGCCAGAGATAAGTCGGATTACAATCATTATTTTTAATCCTTTTAGTATTTATGTTATAGATAGGTATATCAAGATTTAATACATAAAGACCATTCACCATTTGTGCATCAGCATAAAACATATCATTTAAATAAATAGAACAACAATTGTCCTTTATTATAAATGAAAAACCATACTTGTCCAAACAAGAAATAGATATAATGGTTTTAGTAATTGAAGGCACAAAATAACAGTCTTTTAAAATCAACGATAAACCAGAAGGTAAAGCTAAATGATAATCTCCTATAGCTAATGCAGCAACTCTTGCTCCATTTCCAACTCGGAGATCAACTTCACCTTTTGCCAATGCCCTACTCCTTTTGAGATCCTGCACATTTACACAAATGTGAGATCCACATCCAGTATCTAATACCCAAGATGAAGAAGTAGATAAATTGACTTCTATAACAAAAATACCTGAAGCGGAAGTCACACTTCCTTTCTTTAGATCCTCCAGATATACTTTGCAGTTTCTTTTCCAATGGCCGGTCTCACCGCAATGGAAACAGTTCCCTTCCTTTGCTATCCCTCCCTTTGGCTTTAGTGCAGAAGACTTTGGCTTAGATTTAGCAAAGACTTTCTTTGCTTTCTTGTTGCCTTTAGCTTTGGCCCTTCCTTTGCCCTTATTCACAATAAGAACATTTGTGGCCTTAGTCTTCTTTGTATTTGCTTCATATGTTCTCAACATACCAAGCAACTGGGGCAGAGTCTTTTCCATATCAGTCATATTGTAATTTACTACAAATTGACTGAAGCTCTCCGGCAACGATTGCAAGATTACATCGGTGGCCAACTCTTGGTCCAATGGAAAACCTAGCTTGTCCAGATTCTCAATGTACCCAATCATCTTGAGCACATGAGTTCCAACTAAGCTTCCTTCTACCATCCTGCACTGGAATAACGCTTTAGAGACGTCATACCTCTCTTGTCTAGCTTGCTGTTGGTACAACTGCTTTAAGTGTTCGATCATATCGAACGCCTCCATTTCCTCATGTTGCTTCTGAAGCTCAGAGTTCATAGTGGCAAGCATGAGGCACCCAACATCAAGTGCGTCACTCTGATGCTTCTTGTAAGCATCTTTTTCAGCTCTTGTAGCTGTTAGGGGAGGTTCCTCAGCGAGCAAGGGTTCCTCTAGAACATATTGTTTCTTTTCTTGTTTGAGGACTATCCTCAAGTTCCTATGCCAGTCTAGGAAATTTGTCCCATTTAATTTGTCCTTCTCAAGGACCGATCGCAGTGATAAAGTGCTAGTAACGTTTGTAGTTGCCATGGATATCTACAATATAAATATGCAAAATAAGTTTATGATTTAAATCATTTAACATGGTCTTATATTAAATGATACTCCCACTATTTTGTTTGAAAAATATCAACCCTCGAAACCTTTAGTGGGCCAAGATCCATATTTCACTTAATCTTGAGTTAGCTTTGGCTAATCGCCCAAGACTCGGTTATTTAGGTAGACAACACTTTGTCAATTACATCACATATAATTCTTGGATAGTTGGACGAACAACACTTTGTTCAATTCATCAAATGAATTATAATCCAACCCATGCCTCTAGGTTCCCAATCCTATTGAGATAACCTAGTTAAGTCGTACCCAATTAAAGTATGACGGATATCACTTTTATCCTTTCGCGCCTTACTAAGATTGCCACGGTGCTTTGCTTTGGCAAACCCACACATGTACAATCGAAGTTATTGACGAGTACTTTTATTTGGAAGGCATCTAAAACTTAATATTTTAGAGGGATTTATTGATCTCATGATTAATTTGATAATTTAAAATATGTCCACTACATATAGTTGTATACATATCTACATATATGTGAATACTATTATCAAACTAAAACATAAGATAAATCATGCATCAACATACATAATTAAAACGTGACATGGTTATAGCCCCTACTAATGAGTTTCTCAAGCCAATGAGAAACTCCTATGAGTCAACCTAAGGTAACTTCATAAGCACCTTCCTTTGGCTCCAATTTGTGAATGGCCTCCTCATCCCGGCACGATGCTCCATCTTCATTGATCACCATCAATAAAATAAACTACACTATTTTACAAGATATAGAATTCCTCGATTCACATTCGAGGGGAACATAGGGGAGGGATAACATTTAGAATGAAATAGAGAAAGGCACGACACGCAGGTCGTATTATAAATTACAATCATTCACAAATCCTATCTAATAGGTCAAAGGGCTATAACCACGCACCATGCTCAAACAACACATAAAGCATGCATTAACATTTAATTAATTAAATTCTAAACAATTTAAATTTAATTCTAATTAAAACTGTAAAATAATTTTTTTGAAAAATTATCGTACGCTCGGGACATCACATGCCACGAACTAAAGCGACTAAAACACGAACCACCATGATTCGAACCAAAACCCACGGCTGGACCAATAGTGGGCCTAGGGTCGAAACCCTAGCCCATGGCCGAGCCATGGTCCATGCGGCGGCTTGGGTGCGGCGCTGCTAGGGTTCAAAACCCTAGCCGCCTTGCACCATCTTGATTCTATCGAGCCAACTTGCACCTTCTCAATACTTTATCGAGCCAAAAGAGTTCAAAACCCTAGATAGTGCGACAGGCTTGACCCATGCTCGAGCCAGGGTCCGAACCCTAGCTCTTAGGCGGCGGCCGAGAGGCCAATTTGACTAGGGTTCAAAACCCTAGCCACTTTGTAGCGGCGGCCGAGCCATGGTGACTAGGGTTCGAAACCCTAGCACCTTGGTGGCCTCGGCCGTGAGCCTACACGAGCCATGTTCCGGTTTTTGATCACGAATTATCATATATTTCGATCCGTCAATTATATCATATATATTATCATACGATGATCTTCACAAAATCGATTTTTCCATATCATATATGAAAATACAGTTTTAAATAGCATGCAATATTAATTCTAACATGATTAAACTATTTAACCACATAAAATCCGATATGAGCCTTGTACACGGCTCTGATACCACTGTTAGTAACCCCATGAGCATACAACGCAGCGGAATAAAATTTTGGGATTACAAACCAGCGATCTATACATAGGGATTCATATCGGATTAGAGAATTACAAGTGTCTTACCCTTGTAGCGTGTTTGAAGCCGAATCCACGGAGCTGCACCACGTCCTACGCCTTCTCCGAGTCAATAGCAAAACACGAATGGTTTTGCCTCAACGGTATCCACACGATCGAATCGAACGAAGGGATGGTTTAATAACAAGTTGCTAGACTTGTTATTAATCCTATACACGAAACAAACTCGATTCACAATCGAAACAACCACCAAACCACCAAGAACCCCTCGACTTTGAAGGAGGCCGAGAGCTCTTGTGATGATGCGGCCGTTTTGCTCTTGCTTGTGTAGGGTTTTTAGTGTTATGAATTGTCTTACAATTAATCACCTTGCAATCATATTAAATATAATTAATTAAAGGCTTTCTTAAAGCTTCATGGGCTTAAGCCCATGATTTAATTAATCCTTATGATAATTAATTAAGACTCCTCTTAATTATTTAATTCATCCCATGAATTTAATTTCCCTTCTCGATTTAATCTTTTGTGCGACCCGATAGGATCTCGTAATGTTGGCAGTGACATAAAATCTCATTTTATGTCGCAAGCATCGAGCGGTATCTAGCAACACATCGATGCTACCCAAATTACGAGAATGTCAATGACTCGACATAACCTTTAGAACTTGTGACAATATTAATCA
Source organism: Haberlea rhodopensis (assembly GCA_907163345.1). Classification (NCBI taxonomy): domain Eukaryota; kingdom Viridiplantae; phylum Streptophyta; class Magnoliopsida; order Lamiales; family Gesneriaceae; genus Haberlea; species Haberlea rhodopensis. The sequence goes on along the minus strand of CAJQUN010000125.1, from coordinate 1,258,658 downwards.
TGTAACTTAATCCCTTTGTCCTTTGTGTTTAGATTGAACACGAGTCATGGAATAGTCATACTCGTATATTCAATCTCTATTTCTTGATCCCCAAGTAGAACTAGAATAAACGAATAAGCTCGATATCTCATATCGACTCATTCGAGCATGGCCATGCATTTTAGTTCTCACTTGATCAAGGGCCAAACACATCTCCTGTTATATAGGAGGGACAAATCCTATCTCGATCAGTCAACATCCCTCTACATAATTCGTAGTGTATCCAATAGTCGCCTTTATAGTATACCCTGTTACGGGTAACGTTTGACGATATCAAGATACATAACTCCTTATGTTGGGATCTCTGATGATCACAAGTCGTAAGGATTACATACATTATTATCACTATGAGAATTGCATATGACGATCATATAACTATCCATGTTGCATTCTCATGGTGGGTCTGTTCAGTACATCGTTCTCTAACATGTACCCATATGTTGATTTGATATCTCATATCAATGAACAATTCATCGATCAACATATACTAGTCTCTACGTATTATCATTATCCCTTTCATGATAATACTTGACTAGGAACATCTTTAAGAATAATACAATATTATTCTAAGGACATTAACATATATATTAATTCATAATGCACAGTTAAAAGAATAATATATAATAATGAATTGCCATTCATAAATCCATAAACATTGTATGTCTTAAACAATCATCTAATGACTTGTCTTAGGGCATATCCCAACAACAACTTGCGCACAACTTCTTGAATCTCTCCCAGTACTCGTGTAGTGATTCCTCGTAGAGCTGCTTCACACCATATATCTCTTTCCTCAAGTTCGTTGCCCTTGAAGCTGTGAAGTACTTTTCTAGGAATACTCTTTGTAAGTCAGTCCATGTGGTGATCGATCCGGATGGTAAGTAGAAGAGCCAGTCTTTTGCAGCTTCCTTTAGAGAAAATGGGAATGGTCTTAGCTTTATTTGATCCTCAGTGATTCCGGTTGGCTTCATGGTAGTGCACACCACGTGGAACTCCATCAGATGCTTATGTGGGTTTTCTCCTGCAAGACCATGAAAAGCTGGCAAGAAGTGAATTAAACCAGATTTAAGTTCGAAGTTTACGTTATTGGCCAGAGCAGGGAAACTGATGCAGAGCGGTTGTTGATCCAAGTTAGGATTCGCCAACTGCCTCAAGCTTTGATTTGCAGCCATCATGGATCTCTCTTCTTCTTCAAGCAGCCTTGCTTCTCTCCTTCTCTGATGTAGCGTCCTCTCAATCTCAGGATCGTAGTGAAAGTTATCTTCGTGATTGAACGATCCACCTGTACTCATTAACAAACCAAAGTAGTAATGCGGGGTAAAAATTAAAAAAAAATCGACACAAATAAATGTTGCCTTCCCCGGCAACGGCGCCAAAATTTGGTAGTGCTTATCGTGTACGCCCAAATTAACCCCACTCAATCCTCAAGATTGATAACAATAATGTAGTAGCGTGAGTAGGGATCGATCCCACGAGGAGGTGTGAATCTTTGTGTTAATGAAAATCAAAACAAAAGAATAATAAAGGATGGGGTTGTGAGGTTGAATTATACTAATGAAAATTAAAAACAAAGATTAACTAATGAAAGCGATTCTTGGTATCGGTCGACTCTACCTTGGATATTATCATCTATTTCATCGATTCACAAAAGACTCAATTTTACTTGAATATTCATCAATTGGAAATCTAATTTCTCCCTCACCTTATTCATGGTCAATTAGTCCAAGCGTTCTAATTTAACTTTAACCAATCAATCAATCTCTATATGCATATTCAAGATTAAAATCATGACATCATTCAAAACTAGTGAGCGATGAATCTAAACAACATAAACACAAGCAGTTTATATAATTTAGTCAATGGTTTTCTCTAAGAATTTAATAACACCAACAGCAGGCAATTATCGATCTTAGTTGCTTCTTCAATTAGATTACTCAAACAATCTCTTATTTGATATCCAATTAGCAATAGATTATATGCAAGTTACTAGGTTGTCAATCCAATAAACAAACATCGATCATATCAACAAAATCAGAAAAACAATGAATTCAATAAAATCGATAAACAAAAGCGTATGAATCTCCCCAAGATAAATAAATCCAAGGTTTTGTCTTCCTCAACCAAGAATTAAGACTAGCTACACATAATTAAAACAAAACTATAAATAAAAACAAGGGAAAGAAAACTAATCCGATCTCCGCTCGTCGAGGTGTCAATCCTGCCTTCGCTTCGATCTTCGTAGACGTTCTTCAACAAAGTTGAAAAGAAAATATAAAACTAGTCTAAAATTGTTCTACCCTAACTATCTAGATGTTTTCAAGTCTGAAATTCGAGTTCTATATGTAGGGAGGCTAGGAGGTAGGTTAGAATCCATATAGGAAGGAAAGAAATCAAGAATTCAAGCTTTCCAAAACTCTGCTGGCGATCGATCGCCAGCCTTTATTTTTCAGGCAGAATGTATCGGCGATCGATCGCGGATTTTGCCGATCGATCGCGGATTTTTAACGTTTTCTGGCGAGTTTCGTATTTTGGCCATAACTTTCTCATACGAACTCCGAATTCGACGAATCAGCTGTCCACGCGAAGATAACTCAAAGATCTACAAAGTTTCTATGGACCAAATTCCAAAACTTGTCTTGAACATATATAAATTGGAGGAGAAAGGAGCAACATGTGTCTTTGATTCCGGTTTTTTTTCCTCTTTTCTTCAACTTTACTCCTTCTTTCATCATTTTAGCTTGATTTCTTCACATTTTCCTACATTTACACAAATATACGATTAGGTAGCATATGTATCAATTTATTCATCAAAATATACCAAATCGTAGACAATTAAGCGCAATAGATGTGTCTATTTCTAGCCATATCACCTACCGAGGAGGAGTTAGACTTGTCAGGGAGGGGCCGAGCACAGTTGCCTTAGCTGTGGCTAGTGACTTTCCCAACGTGGAGGATGCTCTATACATGAACCAACTGTGTTGGGGGGACCTGATTCCCCGGACTGGTAGCAGTCTTACCTAGGCGATGCTCTTGATGGGGGAGTTATCTCAAGGGCTTCTTTCATCCGAAGACAATCCCTAAAAGACACCAAGGTCTTCGAGGCTATGCAAGAATCACAGGCTGAGGCCAAATCTTTGCATGAGAAGGAAGTCTCTGAGCTTAAATCTCAGCTCGACAAGAAGACCGTTGCTGAGGCCGAGGCCCGTTCCTTGATTGAGGCCCAGAAACACCAATATGAGCTGACCTTCAGGAGCTACGTAATGAGCTAGCCTTGGCTAAAGGGTTAGCTAACTCTACTGAGCAGGAGCTTGTTGTGGCTCAGAAGAAGGCAGCCGATGAGAAACAAAGGTCTAAAGAATTGGTAGGGGGAGAAGCTCATTACTTTCATTGAGGCTGGTTTCCAGGGATGTCTAAGTCATATTAAAGAGCAAGGTTGTTTTGTACCTGACGTCTCTCTGAAATTTCTAGATGTAGAAAAAGTAGCTGTCTCTTTCTCCCCTGGCCTTTAGATATGTTTTCCCCCTTCTAGTCCGTATTCCGCTCTGTTTTTGTAGTCACTCGGAATTGTTCTTTTCCTTTTATGTCAGTTCTATTTTAACATCCTTGTCCTATTTATATGGCAAAACTTAATCAGATAGAACCAAGCATGAACTAGTTCGGCTATGTTTAATACCTTACCACGTAATGACAAACCTCAAACAGGTAGGACCAAACATGAAATAGCTCGGCCAGGTTCAATAAATTATCACGAAATGACAAACTTTAAACAGGTAGGACCAAGCATGCACTAGCTCGGCCATGTTTAATAAATTACCATGAAATGACAAACTTTAAACATGTAGGACCAATCATGAACTAGCTTGGCCCTGTTTAATAATTTACCACGTAATGACAAACTGTAAACAGGTAGGACCAAACATGAAATAGTTTGGCCATGTTTAATAATTTACCTCGTAATTGCAAACTTTAAACAGGTAGGACCAAACATGAAATAGCTCGGCCAGGTTCAATAAATTACCACGAAATGACAAACTTTAAACAGGTAGGACCAATCATGAAATAGCTCGACCACGTTTAATAATTTACCACGTAATGACAAACTTTAAACAGGTAGGACCAAGCATGAAATAGCTCGGCCAGGTTCAATAAATTACCACGAAATGGCAAACTTTAAACAGGTATGACCAAACATGAAATAGCTAGCCACGTTTAATAATTTACCACGTAATGGCAAACTGTAAACAGGTAGGACCAAACATGAAATATTTTGGCCACGTTTAATAATTTACCACGTAATGACAAACTTTAAACATGTAGAACCAAGCATGAACTAGTTTGGCCATGTTTAATAATTTACCACGTAATTGCAAACTTTAAACAGGTAGGATCAAACATGAAATAGCTTGGCCATGTTTAATAGATTGCCACGTAATGGCAAACTTTAAACAGGTATGACCAAACATGAAATAGCTCGGCCATGTTTAAGTGAAAACCCTTAAGCCTGGCGTAACCAGGGTTGAGGCGAGCTCGTCGTAAACGTGCTCCTGAGGTAGGGTGAAAACCCTTGCTCCTGGCGTAACCAGGGCTGAGGTGAGCTCGTCGTAAACGTGCTCCTGAGGTAGGGTGAAAACCATTGCTCATGGCGTAACTAGGGATGAGGTGAGCTCGTCGTAAACATGCTCATGTGGTAGGGTGAAAACCCTTGCTCCTGGCGTAACCAGGATTGAGGTGAGCTCGTCGTAAACGTGCTCCTGAGGTAGGGTGAAAAACCTTGCTCCTGACGTAACCAGTGCCGAGGTGAGCTCGTCGTAAATGTGCTCCAGAGGTAGGGCGAAAACCCTTTGCCTTTATTTACACAATAACTTGTAGGAAAAATTCTAAAACTTGTATTGTAATAATGAAAGAGTATATAATCCCAAAATAAAAAACAATCTTTGCTAAACCTAAAAGAGATGAACTAAGAATAATATTTTGGAGGTGATATGCGTTCGAGGGTCTCTTCAATGTCTTCCCACCAGGGCCTTCTAGGTAATAAGCTACTGAACTTAGCTTTTCAACAATCTTAAAGGGACCCCCCCACTTAGGGTGTAGCTTGCCCACTTGAACGTCTTGTACTTTCTTAGTACGAGATCGCCGACCAGGAAAGTTTTCTGAATAACTCGTCGATTATACATCCGGGCAATACGATTACGATAGGCTTCCATTCTGATGGCAGCAGCTTCCCTCTTTTCTTCAATTAAATCAAGGTCGGAAGCTCTTCTTTCACTGTTTTGTTCATCATAGAAATGTACTCTTGATGATTCTGCTCCAATTTCAGCTGGGAGTACCGCTTCATTTCCATAGACCATACTGAATGGTGTTTCACCTGTTTCCGTCCTTGGTGTAGTTCGATGGGACCATAGAATACTGGATAGTTCTTCAACCCAATTTCCTTTTGCTTTCCCCAAACTAGCTTTAATACTCTGCACCAGAGACCTGTTGGTGACCTCTACCTGACCATTGCTTTGAGGATACGCAACAGAAGTAAAAGCCTGATAGATTTTTAACTCGTCACACCATGCCCTGAGCAGAGCTCCCTGGAATTGCCTTCCGTTATCCGAGATGATTTTCCTCGGGACACCATATCGACAGACGATGTTTTTTCAAATGAAGTTGAAGACCTCTTTCTCAGTGATTCTGGCTAATGGTTCAGCTTCAACCCACTTCGAGAAATAATCAATAGCCACAATTAAAAATCTCTTCTGAGCTTTACCTGTTGGAAAGGGTCCTACTATATCAATGCACCATTGGTCAAACGTGCATGCTGCCACAATTGCTTTCATCATCATAGCTGGATGATGCTGAAGTCCACAATGTCTCTGACACTATCACATGATATAACCATAGTAGTAGAGTCCTTTTGAATTGTAGGCCAGAAATATCCAGCAAGGAGCACCTTCTTTGCCAGGAAATATGCTCCTAGATGATTTCCACTGCATCCCTCATGGATTTCTCTCAATACATATTCTGATTCTTTCGGACCCAGACAACGCAGAAGTGGTTGAGCAAAAGACCTCTTGTACAAGATTCCTTCTATGAGTATGAACATCTGACTCCTCTGCTTGAGTCTATAGGCCTTTTTAGATCACTCGGAGCTTAGCATTGGTAAGATAGTCTAAGAGATTTGTTCTCCAATCATTTTCTTCCATAGATTCAGATGGATCATCCTGAATAGGGGTTAATTCAACTTGAAACACCACGTCTCTATTTTGCCAAGTGCGGAGAGCACTAGCCATTTGTGCCAAGCTGTCGGTCTTCATATTCTCTTCTCTTTGGATCTGTTTGAATATTACTTCTAGAAATCCCTCCTTGATTTTTTCTATGGTACTTGCATATTGAATTAACTTCTCATTCTTAACCTCATGGACCCCATTCATCTGTTGAGCTACCAGCTGAGAATCAGAGAAGACCTCTATGCGCTTAGCTCCAACATTCCGAGTAGCCCTCAATCCGGTTAATACTGCCTCATATTCCGCTTCATTATTGGAGGCCCGAAAATCCAATCATACTGCCAACTGTACCTCATCTTCCGTGGGAAAGATCAGCATAACCCCAATACCGCTTTCGTCATTACAAGAAGAACCATCAACAAATGCTTTCCATAACTCTTCATTCTCGGGATGCATCGTTTCCGCAATAAAATCTGCTAAAGCCTGAGCTTTGATAGCCGTACTTGGCTCGTACTGTATATCATACTCTCCTAGCCCAGTTGTCCACTTGACTAGTCATCCAGAGACATCTGCACGACTGAGGATTTTTCCCAGTGAGCTGTTTGTTAACACCGTTATAGGATGCGATAGGAAATAAGGCCTGAGTCGCCTAGCTGTTATGATCAGCATTAGGGCCAACTTTTCGATATCTGAATACCTCAGCTCAACATCTTTCAAGACATGAGATAAGTAATAGATAGGGTGTTGTTCTGATTCCATCTCTTTTACTAGAACCGAGCTGATTGCTTCCTCAGTTGCTGATAAGTAGATAAATAATCGCTCTGCCAACAGAGGCTTAGCTAGTATAGGGAGTTCAGCCAGGTATTTTTTTCAATTCTTCGAATGCTTCCCCGCATTTTCATTCCATTCAAATTTATCAGCTTTCCGAAGTATCTTGAAAAAAGGGAGACTTCTATGAGCTGATCTAGAGATAAACCATGACAAAGCAACGATTTTTCCTGTAAGGCATTGTACCTTTTGAAGGTTCTTAGGATGAGACATCTCACAGATAGCTTTCACTTTTTTCTGGATTAGCCTCAATACCCCTCTCCGTAACCATGTAGCCCAGAAACTTTCCACTTTTTACCCCAAACACACATTTCTGGGGATTTAACTTTAAACCGTAAGACCTGAGAGTGGAGAAAGTTTCTGCCAGATCGGCTATTAGATCGGTACCACTTTTTGATTTTACCAGAATGTCGTCTACATATACTTCCACATTTCGGCCTAGCTGTTCTTAAAAAACCTTGTCCATCAACCGCTGGTAAGTAGCCCCTGCATTCTTGAGCCCGAAGGGCATAACAACATAGCAGAAGGTCCCATCTGAGATGACAAAACTCACCTTATCTTGATCTTCCTCAGCCAAAGAAATTTGATGATATCCTTGGTAGGCATCCATTAAAAACATGTATCGGTGTCCTGCTGTAGAGTCGACCATCTGATCAATCCTTGGTAATGGGTACAATCCTTTGGCATGCCTTATTAAGATCTTGGAAGTCTATGCAAATCCTCCACTTTCCCGAGCTCTTGGGTACCAGAACCACGTTTGAGAGCCATGTTGAAAATTGTATTTCTCGAATATGACCTGCCCGAAGGAGTTCCTCCACCTATTCTCTTATTACTTTATCATTTTCATGTCCAAAGTGTCTTTTCTTCTGTTTTACAGGTTGGACTCCTGAAAGCATATTCAAACGATGTTCTAGAATGTCGGGGCTAATTCCCCTCAAATCACGAGCGCTCCAAGCAAAGATATCATCATTCTCAATTAGACACGAGATGAGATCTGCTCTTATATTTGTTTCCAAGTCCCTGGCTACTTTCACCTTCTGATCAGTGGTGACGAGCTCAACTATTTCTGGTTCTTCATCTAAGCTGTTTGGGACGCCTCTGTTAATAGGAACATTATACTCAGCTCTTTCAATACAACCGATCTCTCGACGAGCTCACTTTCTATCTTCTTTTACTTCATCCACATAACATCGACGGGCTGTTTTCTGATCACCACAAAGAACCCCAGCCTCTCTACCCACTGGGAATTTTAGTTTATGATGGTATGTAGAAGCTATTGCTTTGAAGTCCTTCATAGCAGGTCGGCCTATGATTGCATTATATGAGGAAGGTGCCTCAACCACAGTGAAATTAACCATTTTTGTTATGCGTGACACCCCATGACCAAGAGATAAGTGCAGGGTGATCTGTCCAAAAGGTTGAATTGCATGCCCGGTGAACCCGTACAATGGAGTTGTAATATGTTCAAACTTTGACCCCTCTATCTGCATCTTTTCTAAAGTGTCTTTGAACAAAATATTAATTGAGCTCCCTGTATCAATGAAGATCATTGCTACGTCATAATTAGCTATGGTTACAGTGACCACTAGAGCATCATTGTGCGGTGTTGCAACTCCTTTCAGATCGTCAGGCCCAAAGCTTATGACATGCTCATCTCTTGAAATTACCTCTTCCAATACTTCGAAACTTTTCAATCTTCTACCATGACTTTTCCGAGCTCTGCCCGAGTCTCCATCAATGGGTCCCCCCGAGATCATATTGATAGTTCCACGGGTGGGATTATTCTCCACCTGTTCGACCCTTCTCCTTTGATTATCTGTTTCTCTAGGAGGAATAGCCCTCTCACGGGATTGGTTCGGCCACCATGTGGTGTTTTTTTCTCTTCTGTTACCTAGGTATCGGTCACCATTGGATCTATCAGTGGAGGCTCTACTTGTGTATCTGCATCAGCACTTGCTACCCTATTATTTTCTGGGACCTGCTCTGGTTGAACCGGCGGTGGTGCCTGATTTGTTTGTGGAGGGGGTCGAGCTTGGTTAGATTCCGGAGGTGGTGGAACTTGGTGTTGGAAAAAAGTATTCCGCATGTTCGATTGATGAATTGTGCCAGTTGCTCCATAATAAGATCTCCCACGTTCATAACAAGAGGTGGTGGTTGATCTTCTTGCGGTGGAGGGATATCATGATTTTCCATACTAGGACTTTCTCTTCCTCTAAGGTTCCTCCTGTTTCCACACCCACGTCCACGTCATCCAGCCATATCAACGTCTTCAACTCAAGATTTCCCACAGATGGCGCCAGTTGATATCACTAAAAGTTGCGATGACATGCTACTATCAATAGCGAGGGGGTTCACATTTCTTTTTTCTCCGATATTCAAAATAATGATGATGGTATCAGTAAATATCCTCTGAGATGACCTGAAAGCACAAAGTAATAGTGAGAAGGGGGCCGAAAGTTTTTTCGGCGGGTTCACTCCGACCTCAAGTCAGGCGAGAGGATATGAGAAAATATACACTTGCAAAATAAGTGAAAGAAATTATGAATCATCCGAGTTGATACCACAAACCTGGTAGTATACGCAGAGACCCAAGAGTTATCATGCAACAAGGACTCCTTCCATGTTTATCCAAATCTCACCCAGATATGTTAAGATCTTGTGAATACGATCAAATCCCTGATATTGCTCCACAGATCTAGGACTTACCTAATGTAGGGGACTCGGTTTCTTTGTTGGGCACACGTATCAAGCACGGAATGAGAAGAGCTCTGCCAATGAGCTCGGGTCCCAAAAGAAGTCGCCAGACAGTTTGGCGAAGGGCCAACAGGTGAGGTGAAACACGTCGGTCAAACAGGTCGGTCCTAACAAAGAGCGCGGAATAACATGCGAGGTCTTTTGAGAAATGTCAAGTAATACACGACGGATCAGGTCGGCTCATCATATGATGTCTTCATATTTAGGGGTATCAAAGTTAAATTGCTTTTCGTTATGCCATATGCTTGAACCAATGTAATTGTTATTGTCACTAGTATTATTGTAAATACAATGAGATTAAATGTTGGTCTCATGGGTTATCACATTATATATAGGTATAGTAGGTATAATATGCTCATATATACTGGCGCGGAAAGGGACAATGAAGTCACGATTTATAATGCTAAATATGATGCATGTTTGATTTTATTTTTCAAATATTGAAAAATCAAATCATTTAACAATTTGTTAGGTTAGTGATGCTAAATCATATATTTAAATATTTTAATTGTATAGAAAATTAATAATATAAATATAGTTATTGAATTAAAATATAATGAGCTGTTATATTATATTTTGATATAAAAAGTTGAATGAGAGGCAATAGTTATCTTGGAAGAATGGCGGAAGCCGGATTTTAAGAAAGGTTTGCAAAAAAATTTTAAAATAAAATTTTAGTGGTCAAAATATAATTAAAGGAAGGTAAAATGTAATTTTATAGGGCAAACTACATTTTTTAAGGGTAAAATTGCAAATTTTAAATTATTTTTTAAGGTAAAAAAAAAAATTGGGGAAGGGGGACACTTGTCATGTGGTATCATTATAAGTTAGTGGTAATTGACCCCATGTGATATCACTACTAAACACTTTAACCACATAAGTGGTTTGAAAATTGATAGTTTAATCCTTTGTGGTTTAGCCAACTATATTATTTGTAAAACATAGGCATTGCGCACTTACATAGAGGAGATGTTTTGCACCTATTTTCAAACTATTACAATATTGTAAACTTTCTATTTTCAAAACATACAGGGTATTATATTTTGAAAACCACAGGTGAAATCTGTCTATTTTCAAACCACAATGATATAAACTATATATTTAAAAAATTATATGGGGTTCGTTGTCAAAACCCCCAGACGTTTGACAATGATCCTCGACGGCTAGGGCTTTGAGAGAGGAAAAAAGACAATAGCAAACGGGGGAATCGTGTTATCCACGCTGATATTTTCTTATTTCCTTTTAAAATCTATTTCCATGGTTTCAAACTTTACTTTATAATTTAATTGATTTTATGAAGTAATTTCTTATAGACCAAAGTCATGACAGGACCAGTCAATACTATATTTTGATATTTGTTTAATTTTCAATAAATTATTTTTCTTGTTTTGATATTTGCTTAATATTTCTTGTGAATTAATGATATTAATATGTTTGTTGATTAATCATGAATACCAGGAAGAATGATTAAATATATCAACAAAACATCAATTAACATAAGTAAAATCGATAAGGAATAAAATTCGATTTCTTTGGGTGATTTTATGTAAAAAGTGAAATTTCACAGAAATTTAATGCATTTAAATCTAAGTAAATTCAATTACGGTTAATTGGATCCTTAAGTTTAAATAAGTTTAATAACTCAGGAAATTGATTTATAAATAAATTAGGGGATTTAACCGTGATTTTGAAAGAGTTTGATAATTAATTGAACTTCAAATAGTAGAATTTTGTATTATTATGTCTTGATCCTTTTAATTGAATTCAAATTCCATCTTTATCATTGACTATTGTTAATGTTGATTGAAATTGTCATAATTAGTTAATTTAGATAAGTAATTGTATTCCCTTGCAATTAATTAATTTAGTCAAATTAAAATTAAATAATTAAATCTTAATAGTTAAATATTAGTGTGACAGCCCGCCCCAGTGGGTCATCCGTCGTATTCAATTACTTGAATACAAGGCTACACTCTTATACTAGATTCAAAATATAATAGTAATTCGAATTTTCAGCGGAAGTAAGCTGACAAAAAAATGCTTTGACTTTTCTAAAATAAAACGGACAGAGTCTCCTCTTAAAAATTGTACCATCTGAACAACCAGCTCATTCAATCCAACAACACCAATATCTCAATAATAATATAAATAAGTCTCAAACATCAAAATCAAGCTAAACACATAATAAAACTAAATTCATGTCCTCAAAATAAACATAACATCCTCAACATAATTAAACTTCATCATATATCTAAATATTCTCTTTAATATGTCACATTACATGTAAATGTAAGTTGCAGTATTTTATAGTAAGCATAAGAACATTTGTCAAAAGTATTAAAAACATCATTTTTCATAATGTGACGAAAAATAATACATGTACATATCAAAATAACTTTCACACATATATGGCTTAATCTGAGCAATTAACAGAGCCAACTTTCACAAAACAGAATCATAACGAAAATACCTGCACAGATAACCAACAAATAACAAACATAATCATATAACAACCACATAATATCAATAAAATAGCCATGCTGTAATGAAACAAATGCATACTCAAAATAAGGAGGTGACACAATGATATCATTCCATACTATACCCGCTGGAAGGATATTGGCATATATTATACCCCCTCTGCCTTCGGGCAAAACAAAATGCGTTTATTTATTATCGTTGCCAACGAGCCGAAAGTTTGCGTGTTTTACCCTCGTCGCAAGCGAGACAGACAAAACAAAGATCATCCTCAGTTCACAACCTCAAATCATATTCACTTAATCAATACAAACATGGCATCTCAAAATAGTTTTTCACACACAATAAAATGTTATTCAAATTCCCTTTTTCAACAAAATCACATTTCTATCAAAGATTATTTTTTTTTAAAAAAATAATCTTTGATGCTTACAATCCCAAAACATTTCAAAAAATAAATAACATAAAATACTTAAAATAATTTGTGAAAAATGCAACTCCCTTTACGTACCTCGAAGTTTCCTAACAGCGTTCAAGCTTCAACTTTCCCAACAAATCTCTAAGATGTCAATGATTTCCTATCACACATTTCAATATTATTAAGCGTACATTATTAAATCCAACCTTAATTTATTTACCGTAAAAAAAATATATGTTGGAGAATAATTACACCAAAGTTCCATGACCCCAATAAGATTTAAAATAATATACTTACTAGTTAAGCAAATGAAATTCACGACGGTAAAAGAGATTCCTAACATGGATATAGTATAGGTTTAAAGTTAGCTAAGCTACTTTGAAAGACTTGAAATAACATTTAAAACTTGGTTTAAACCAAAATCAGCTAACAAAATCGAACTTAATAAATTTCTGAAAGGTTAAAAATTCATATTTGAAGCCTAAGTAAATAATTATCTAGACTCAAAATATCCTGAATGAATAAAGAATACACATCCTCTTCTAAAAATATAATCTTTGAAAATGGTTGACAAAGTCTACACTAATTTTTTTTTAATTTTAGGGTTATTACCTAATATTTATTTTTAAAACCAATCAAAATTCTAACAAACAAAATCTAAAACATTAAATTATATTTAGAACAAGATCAAAACTTTTAACGGTAAACTACTAATCCGTATAATTATCAGCGTTAGAATGATTTAATTGGATAAAATGTGTAAAACTTCAAGTTTCAAGTACTAAAACACAAAAATGGGGAACCACGTCCCGAGTTCACGATTTCCCCAAAACATATACTATTTCATACCTTCTAAAAAAAATTAAATTAGCACTTTATATGCATTCTTATCTCATTTATCACAACTATATGAAATTATGAAATATGGATGCAGAGAGACTTTATAAAAGCTTTCTGTCACTACCCTATAATTTTGAGTTACCCTCACGGTCGCCAATTTCCACTTCGACGTGTCCCATTTGGAAGATTGCTGATGTGGTTTTGGCTTGGGAACTGGAGTAAGTCTTGGTTGAGGTGGTTTGGGATTTGGTTGTGATAGCAAATGAGGGTTCATCTCTTTGGCTTGGTTATCGGTTGGCAGAGATCTAACTACCAGCATGGCGAATGGACTCACTTCTGTTACAGATTTGGCATCTGAAACGATGGGTGCATTTAATTAGGAAGTAGAAACTGAATTTGGGTGAATAGGTTTGTGAGTACTGAAATATGAGGGAAATGAAAAGATGAGAGAATGAGAGAGAGGAGATGAAATTGGAGTCGGCTGAGGGGGAAGAATAAATATTTTTGGCCAGAATCTTATTATTATTATTATTACAAAAAATTGGACCATTACAATCTCCCCAACTTGTAAAAACTTTCGTCCTCGAAACTTGTATATTTTCTCATAACCGGTTACTTAGTATATAACTCTTCTTTTGTTTTTTTCCTATATCGTCTCATCAGGTGAGTGATTGCTCCATTGAACCTTTACATCTTAGTCCTTAAATTTTTCTTATTGATCTAATAATATTTTCACATGGTATCCTTTAATGCGTGCACCCTTTAAATAATTCAATATTGTCTCTCAGGTACTTGGCTTTCATCCAACACATATTTCATAATAAAGGTAAGTTGCAGTATTTTATAGTAAGCATAAGAAATATTTGTCAAAAGTATTACAAACATCATTTTTCATAATGTGACGAAAAATAATAATACATTTTCATATCAAAATAACTTTCACACATATATGGGTTAATATGATCAGTTAACAGAGCTAGCTTTCACAAATCAGAATCATAACGGAAATACCTGCTCAGATAACAAACAGAATCATATAACAACCACATAATATCAATAAAATAGTAATGTTGTAATGAAACAAATGCATACTCAAAATAAGGAGGTGACACAATGATATCTTTCCAGACTATACCCGCTGGAAGGGTATTGGCAGATATTATACCCCCTCCGCCTTCGGGCAAACAAAATGCGTTTATTTATTGTCGTCGCCAACGAGCCAAAAGTATGCGTGTTTTGTAAGGACCACGTGCCATTAACCCGTTATTAGTGTATTAACACATGTATTTAGTGCATACTATCATGTAATCAGGTAGCATAATATACCAATTATAAAATTCCTTGCATTAAACCACTTAATGTCCAAATTCCCCATACGACTCAACCCTTAAATATGCATCTTATAATACAAAATGTTCTCAATTCATTTAGCAATTCCTTAATTAATTGAATGCAACCCATAAATGAAAAGAGAAAGGCACATGCCCTTTATACAACCCATATATACATATAGCAGTGCTCACATCAAGCATCAAATGAGTGAATGTGTATTTAATGTATAAAATACCCTACTCAATACCGACATTGGTACTTCGGTCCTGGAAGCACCTCCAATCCATAGCTCGATCTCAACTCCGGAGCTACCGTTGTACCCGTTCCACCTGCCCCAACAGAGACAGCCCCCACACGCGACGAGCATACCAATACCACCGATCCAATAATCATTATATCATAATACATAATTTACAGAATGTAAAGATGTGAATTTAAAAGACACTCCCTGAATAGTGTCATCCTCATACGAGATCCCCTGTGTTGTTCCTGTTCTCACAGAAACCAAACCATCAAATCTCCAAAAGATAGTTAATCATTACATTGATTAACTCATCCGTTCCCCAATAACAATATCATAATCAATAAACCAAATAATTAAACAATGATTAAAGATATTCCATATATCTAACCACTAATTCCACAGTTTCGTTACCTCACACGCCCAATAGTGGCGGCATCATAATCGATGTTTGCTCCATAGCGACAACATCTCAACCGTTGCTCGCTCCATAGCGGCACCATATATTTTGCAATACTTATTTATTGCATTAACAGTATATCATGCATTTCACAATGCAATAATATAAAAGTTTATGCTCGTACGTTATACGTACGTTATAATTCCGTAGTCCAAATCAAACATTGCCTTAGTCCCGTGACCCGATGGATTATGCGCTAACACATAAAATAACTCAAAATTATTTATGAGCATGCAACCACGTGCCCAAGCACGTTCATAATCCCCAATTATATCATCAATCCATGACGATTAACTATTTTAAAATACCGCGGGCGAAGCATGCATCGATTGTTGGGATATGCCCTAAGACATATCATTAGATGATTGTTTATGACATACAATGTAATATGATTTTATGAATGACAATTCATTATTATATATTATTCTTTTAACTGTGCAATATGAATTAATATATATGTTAATGTCCTTAGAATAATATTGTATTATTCTTAAAGATGTCCCTAGTCAAGTATTATCATGAATAGGGATAATGATAATACGTAGAGACTAGTATGTGTTGATTGATGAATTGTTCATTGATATGAGATATCAAATCAACACATGGGTACATGTTAGAGAACGATGTACTAGACAGACCCACCATGAGAATGCAACATGGATAGTTATATGATCGTCATATGCAATTCTCATAGTGATAATAATGTATGTAATCCTTACGACTTGTGATCATCAGAGATCCCAACATAAGGAGTTATGTATCTTGATATCGTCAAACGTTACCCGTAACAGGGTAATCTATAAAGGCGACTATTGGATACACTACGAATTATGTAGAGGGATGTTGACTGATCGAGATAGGATTTGTCCCTCCTATATAACAGGAGATGTGTTTGGCCCTTGATCAAGTGAGAACTAAAATGCATGGCCATGCTCGAATGAGTCGATATGAGATATCGAGCTTATTCGTTTATTCTAGTTCTACTTTGGGATCAAGAAATAGAGATTGAATATACGAGTATGACTATTCCATGACTCGTGTTCAATCTAAACACAAAGGACAAAGGGATTAAGTTACATGGTTAATATTATCACAAGTTCTAAAGGTTATGTCGAGTCATTGACATTCTTGTAATTTGGGTAGCCTCGATGTGTTGCTGGACACCGCTCTTAGCTTGTAACGTAAAATGAGATTTTATGTCACTGCCAACATTACAAGATCCTATCGGGTCGCACAAAAGATTAAATCGATAAGGAAAATTAAATTCATTGGATGAATTAATTAATTAAGAAGAGTCTTAATTAAGTGATTAAAAGGTTTTAATTAAATCATGGGTTTGGGCCCATAAGACTTTAAGAAAGTCTTGAACCTTAATTAAAGCCTTATAATATAAATACAAGGTTTTGATTAATTGTTAATCATTCTAATATATCATTGCTTGATATCAAAACCTAGCCACCACTTAAGCTCTCGGCCTCCTCTCATTCTCGAAGGTTCACGGCCGCCACCTTCACGGCCACCGTCGACTCCTTCTTGGTGGTGTTAGGAAGTCGTTAATTGGTTTTGAACCGAGAGTTGAGTTTTGGTTCAAGAATAAGTCTAGCAACTTATTCTTGAACGTCCCTTATTCGTTTAATCGTGTGGATACCGTTGAGGCAAGACCTTGGAGGTGTTGCTCGTGACTCGGGATCGTTGGACGTAGTGCACCGTGGAATCTGCTCAAACACGCTACAAGGGTGAGAATTTTGTAAACCTTTATCCGATATGAATCCCTATATATAGATCCATTGTTCTAGTAATCCAAAATATTTTATTCCGCTGCGTTGTATGCTCTTAGGATTACTTACAGTGGTATCAGAGCCGTGTACAAGGCTCATATCGGATTTATGTGATTAAATAGTTTAATCATATTAGAATTAATATTGCATGCTATTTAAATCTGTATGAACATATATGATATGTTAATATTTAGTTTGTGAAAATCATCGTAAAATTGTATTTGATATAATTGGCGAATAATCAAATTTATTGGGCAAAATTTTCGGCCATCACCATCACAAATGACACCACGGCTAGCCACATGAGGGCTAGGGTTTTCGAACCCTTGGCTCGAGATGGCTTAGTCGTTGTGGCTAATAATTGTGCATGGAAGTGTCAAAAATTGATTAGGGTTTAGAACCCATTGGCTCGTGACGGCTAGCTCATGACGGCTAGGGTTTCGAACCCTAGTAGCCGTGCATGGGCTCGGCCATCGTCGCCTTTTATGCTAAGGTTTTGAGACGTGGATGAGTTTTGAACTCTTTGGCTTGATAATGGTTCACGCATGCATGGATTAGTAGCTTTACCACATGAGAGCAAGGTTTTTCGAACCCTTAGCTCGAGATGGTTGAGCCAACCCCGTGCATGGCCTGACCGTGACTCGTGGCTAACAAATTCCGGCGTTTCGAACAAGATGGCTCAATGAAAACCCAAGGTGGTGCGTGGCGGCTAGGGTTTGGAACCCTAGCGCCGCCGCCGCCGCCGCCGCTCGAGCTTGGCTCGGCCATGGGTTCGAACCCTAGGCCCATTATTGGTCCATCCGTGTGCTTTTGTGGTTTGAACCATGGTGGTTCGTGTCTTAGTCGCTTAAGTTCGTGGCATGTGATGTCCCGAGCGTACGATAATTTTTCAAAAATTATTTTACAGTTTTAATTAGAATTAAATTTAAAATGTTTAGAATTTAATTAATTAAATGTTAATGCATGCTTTATGTGTTGTTTGAGCATGGTGCGTGGTTATAGCCCTTTGACCTATTAGATAGGATTTGTGGATGTTTGTAATATATAATACGACCTGCGTGTCGTGCCTTCTCTATTTCATTCTAAATGTAATCCCTCCCCTATGTTCCCCTCGAATGTGAATCGAGAAATTCTATATCTTGTAAATAGTGTAGTTTATTTTTTTTGATGGTGATCAATGAAGATGGAGCATCGTGCCGGGATGAGGAGGCCATTCACAAATTGGAGCCAAAGGAATGTGCTTATGAAGTTACCTTAGGTTGACTCTTAGGATTTTCTCATTGGCTTGAGAAAATCATTAGTAGGGGCTATAACCATGTCACGTTTAATTATGTATGTTGATGCATGATTTATCTTATGTTTTAGTTTGATAATTGTGTTACACATATATGTAGATATGTATACAACTATATGTAGTGGACATATTTTAAATTATCAAACTAATCATGAGATCAATAAATCCCTCTAAAATATTAAGTTTTAGATGCCTTCCAAAATTAAAAGTACTCGTCAATAACTTCGATTGTACATGTGTGGGTTTGCCAAAGCAAAGCACCGTGGCAATCTTAGTAAGGCGCGAAAGGATAAAAGTGATATCCGTTATACTTTAAATTGGGTATGACTTAACTAAGTTATGTCAATAGGATTGGGAACTTAGAGGCATGGGTTGGATTATAATTCATTTGATGAATTGAACAAAGTGTTGTTCGTCCAACTATCCAAGAATTATATGTGATATAATTGACAAAGTGTTGTCTACCTAAATAACCGAGTCTTGGGCGATTAGCCAAAGCTAACTCAAGATTAGGCGAAATATGGATCTTGGCCCACTAAAGGTTTCGAGGGTTGATATTTTTTTAAACAAAATAGTGGGAGCATCATTTAATGTAAGACCATGTTAAATGATTAAATCATAAACTTATTTTGCATATTTATATTGTAGATATCCATGGCAACTAACAACGTATCAAACACATTATCACTGCGATCGGTCCTTGAGAAGGACAAACTAAATGGGACAAATTTCCTAGACTGGCATAGGAACTTGAGGATAGTCCTCAAACAAGAAAAGAAACAATATGTCCTAGAGGAACCCTTGCCCACTGAGGAACCTCCCCTAACGGCTACAAGAGCCGAAAAAGATGCTTACAAGAAGAATCAAAGTGACGCACTTGATGTTGGGTGCCTGATGCTTGCCACCATGAACTCTGAGCTTCAGAAGCAACATGAGGAAATGGAGGCGTTCGATATGATCGAACACTTAAAGCAATTGTACCAACAGCAAGCAAGACAAGAGAGGTATGACGTCTCTAAGGCGTTATTCCAGTGCAAGGATGGTAGAGGGAAGCCTAGTTGGAACTCATGTGCTCAAGATGATTGGGTACATTGAGAATCTGGACAAGCTGGGTTTTCCATTGGACCAAGAGTTGGCCACCGATGTGATCTTGCAATCGTTGCCTGAGAGCTTCAGTCAATTTGTAGTAAATTACAATATGACTGACATGGAAAAGACTCTACCACAATTGCTTGGTATGTTGAGAACATATGAAGCAAACACAAAGAAGACTAAGGCCACAAATGTTCTTATTGTGAATAAGGGCAAAGGAAAGGCCAAAGCTAAAGGCAATAAGAAAGCAAAGAAGGTCTTTGTTAAATCTAAGCCAAAGTCTTATGCACTGAAACCAAAAGGAGGGATAGCAAAGGAAGGGAACTGTTTCCATTGCGGTGAGACCGGCCATTGGAAAAGAAACTGCAAAGTATATCTGGAGGATCTAAAGAAAGGAAGTGTGACTTCCACTTCAGGTATTTTTGTTATAGAAGTCAATTTATCTACTTCTTCATCATGAGTATTAGATACTGGATGTGGATCTCACATTTGTGTAAATGTGCAGGATCTAAAAAGGAGTAGGACGTTGGCAAAAGGTGAAGTTGATCTCCGAGTTGGAAATAGAGCAAGAGTTACTGCATTAGCTATAGGAGATTATTGTTTAGCTTTACCTTCTGGTTTATCGTTGATTTTAAAAGACTGTTATTTTGTGCCATCTATTACTAAAAACATAATTTCTATTTCTTGTTTAGACAAGTATGGTTTTTCATTTATAATAAAGGACAACTGTTGTTCTATTATTTAAATGATATGTTTTATGCTAGTGCACAAATGGTGAATGGTCTTTATGTATTAAATCTTGATATGCCTATCTATAACATAAATACTAAAAGGATTAAAAATAATGATTGTAATCCGACTTATCTCTGGCACTGTCGCTTGGGCCACATAAACGAGAACCGCATATCTAAACTTCATAAGGAATGGAGTATTAGATTCATTTAATTTTGAATCATATAAACATGCGAATCTTGTTTAATGGGCAAGATGACTAAAGCCCCTTTCAAGGGACATGTTGAAAGGGCAATTGTTTTATTGGGACTAATACATAGTGATGTATGTGGACCAATAAGTACACAAGCTAGAGTGGTTTTCAATACTTCGTTACATTTACTGATGACCTCAGTAGATATGGGTATGTGTACCTAATGAAGCATAAACATGAAACCTTTGAAAAGTTCAAAGATTTCAAGAATGAAGTACAAAACCAACTTGGCAAAAGTATCAAAATCCTTCGATCAGATCGAGGAGGTGAATACTTAAGCCAAGAGTTTTATGACTATCTAAAGGAGTGTGGGATAGTCCCACAACTCACTCCTCCGTATACTCCACAATGGAATGGTGTATCCGAGAGGAGAAATCGAACCTTGTTAGACATGGTTAGATCAATGATGAGTCATGCAGATCTTCCGATATCGTTTTTGGGACACGCTCTAGAAACAACAATTTTCTTACTGAACCGTGTTCCATCTAAACCAGTGGAAAAGACACCATATGAGATATGGACTGGGAAGCGTCCTAGTATGTCTTTTATGAAGATTTGGGGTTGTGAGGCTTTCGTTAGACGTCACGCCACTAACAAACTTGGACCCAAATCTGATAAGTGTTTATTTGTGGGGTATCCTAAGGAAACGAAAGGATACTATTTCTATTATCCCACCGAGAACAAAGTAGTTGTTGCTCGGACTGGTGTATTTCTTGAAAGAGAATTTATTGTAGAAAAACCAGTGGGAGAAAAATAGAACTTAGTGAAGTTCAACCACAAGAAAACACTGAACCTGAGATTGAGATGGAAACAAAAGCAGGCACCGCAAGCTGTTGTGGAAGAAGCACCTGCTCAAGAGACACAAGCCCAGCGTAGGTCTGTAAGAGAACACCGGGAGCCACAGAGATATGGATTTCTTGTGACTCAACAAGATGACTTACTACTTATTGATGAGGATGAGCCGTCATCTTATCAACAAGCTATAGTGGGCACTGATTCTGAGAAATGGCAAGAGGCCATGAAATCTGAGATGGAATCCATGTATGCAAACCAAGTATGGACTTTGGTTGATCCACCTGAAGGGGTACGACCCATAGGGTGCAAATGTGGCGGCATCATAATCGATGTTTGCTCCATAGCGACAACATCTCAACCGTTGCTCGCTCCATAGCGGCACCATATATTTTGCAATACTTACCAATTTATTGCATTAACAGTATATCATGCATTTCACAATGCAATAATATAAAAGATTATGCTCGTACGTTATACGTACGTTATAATTCCGTAGTCCGAATCAAACCTTGCCTTAGTCCCGTGACCCGATGGATTATGCGCTAACACATAAAATAACTCAAAATTATTTATGAGCATGCAACAACGTGCCCAAGCACGTTCATAATCCCCAATTATATCATCAATCCATGACGATTAACCATTTTAAAATACGGCGGGCGAAGCATGCATCGATTGTTGGGATATGCCCTAAGACATATCATCAGATGATTGTTTATGACATACAATGTAATATGATTTTATGAATGGCAATTCATTATTATATATTATTCTTTTAACTGTGCAATATGAATTAATATATATGTTAATGTCCTTAGAATAATATTGTATTATTCTTAAAGATGTCCCTAGTCAAGTATTATCATGAATAGGGATAATGATAATACGTAGGGACTAGTATGTGTTGATTGATGAATTGTTCATTGATATGAGATATCAAATCAACACATGGGTACATGTTAGAGAACGATGTACTGGACAGACCCACCATGAGAATGCAACATGGATAGTTATATGATCGTCATATGCAATTCTCATAGTGATAATAATGTATGTAATCCTTACGACTTGTGATCATCAGAGATCCCAACATAAGGAGTTATGTATCTTGATATCGTCAAACGTTACCCGTAACAGGGTAATCTATAAAGGCGAATATTGGATACACTACGAATTATGTAGAGGGATGTTGACTGATCGAGATAGGATTTGTCCCTTCCTATATAACAGGAGATGTGTTTGGCCCTTGATCAAGTGAGAACTAAAATGCATGGCCATGCTCGAATGAGTCGATATGAGATATCGAGCTTATTCGTTTATTCTAGTTCTACTTGGGGATCAAGAAATAGAGATTGAATATACGAGTATGACTATTCCATGACTCGTGTTCAATCTAAACACAAAGGACAAAAGGATTAAGTTACATGGTTAATATTATCACAAGTTCTAAAGGTTATGTCGAGTCATTGACATTCTTGTAATTTGGGTAGCCTCGATGTGTTGCTGGACACCGCTCTTAGCTTGTAACGTAAAATGAGATTTTATGTCACTGCCAACATTACAAGATCCTATCGGGTCGCACAAAAGATTAAATCGATAAGGGAAATTAAATTCATTGGATGAATTAATTAATTAAGAAGAGTCTTAATTAAGTGATTAAAAGGTTTTAATTAAATCATGGGTTTGGGCCCATAAGACTTTAAGAAAGTCTTGAACCTTAATTAAAGCCTTATAATATAAATACAAGGTTTTGATTAATTGTTAATCATTCTAATATATCATTGCTTGATATCAAAACCTAGCCACCACTTAAGCTCTCGGCCTCCTCTCATTCTCGAAGGTTCACGGCCGCCACCTTCACGGCCGCCATCGACTCCTTCTTGGTGGTGTTAGGAAGTCGTTAATTGGTTTTGAACCGAGAGTTGAGTTTTGGTTCAAGAATAAGTCTAGCAACTTATTCTTGAACGTCCCTTATTCGTTTAATCGTGTGGATACCGTTGAGGCAAGACCTTGGAGGTGTTGCTCGTGACTCGGGATCGTTGGACGTAGTGCACCGTGGAATCTGCTCAAACATGCTACAAGGGTGAGAATTTTGTAAACCTTTATCCGATATGAATCCCTATGTATAGATCCATTGTTCTAGTAATCCAAAATATTTTATTCCGCTGCGTTGTATGCTCTTAGGATTACTTACATCGATTCCCCAGCAACAAAATAATATACCATAAAACAGGGCATCTCGATCGATCGGCCATAAGTTCTCGTTCGATCGAGCGTATTGTTCATCGTCATCCAATTTGATAACATCGAGCAAACGACCAGTGGCCCTTCACCGATCGATCGGCGAGTGCTGAAATGGCCCAAAAATGGCGTTTTTGAGTTTAAAACCCCCAGAAAACAAACCCAACACCCATTATATCATTATTCCTCAGCATAAACACCATAAATCATTCCCAAACACAACAACCCAAAAATCTTTAAAATTTAAAAAACACAAACCCAACACTACATATGCCCAAACTCTACAATACTACAATCAAAACGAAGGTAAATGCGAGGGGAAGAAGAATACCAAATTATCTTCAAGAAACCTTGCTCCGAGATCGAGCCTTGCTCGATTTTGCTCCAAGGAGAAAAGAGAGGGGAAAAGGGTGAGGGTTTTGGGCGTGTGAGACAGAGAAGAGATAGGAGAGAATGTCTGATCACCGAGTCCACTTGGTATATAAAGTACCTGTGCCAACCCCGAAATAATTAATTACAATTTGGGCGTTAATTATGTTATATGATTAATTATGATGAAAATTTATTTATGTAATGGAAATGCTTAGTCACATGGTAGGGTGCATGTTGTGCATGTTGGGAAATTGGGTGTTAGTATGAATTAATTGTATTGGTTGGCAATTATTTGGAAAGCATGATTTTATTGGGAGTTTGGTACAATTTTATAAAATGCTTTTAAAATACCATGTTGGGGTATTTTATACATCATGTTAATTTTGGGGTACAATTTCTAATAACCCTTTACCCCACCTTTTAACCATCACTTTACTTCACTTTACCCTCACTCTTAAATCCCAAATTCACTCCCAACCCTAAACCCCTTCCCATTTTCGAAATTTGGCAAAGGAGGAAGGAGAAATCTTCACAAAACCTTTGTTTGTGAGATTATTGGTAGGATTTGGAGTCCTCAAGAGGTATGGAACCCTTCCTAAAGTTTTAATGGTGTTTGATTTTGAAATGGGTTGGCATTTTGGGTTTTTATGTGGGTTTGTTTTTGGGTATGTGTTGTATGTTGTTGGGGTATGATTTTGAGGTGTTTTATGTGGGTTTTAGTGAGTTATGATGGCATTTGAATTGTTGGAATGTTTGGGTTTGAAGTGTATGTGTTAGAACTTGGAAAATGCTCAAAACTGGTGAAAAAACGCACATGAAACAGGGCTACCGATCTATCGCTGAAGAACACCGATCGATCGGTGCATGTGCCGTAGCATTAAATTTTAATTCCAAGTTAATATCGATCGATCGGTGGAAGTAACGATCGATCGGTGAAAGCTAGCGATCGATCGATTGGTTTATACCGATCGATCGATGAAAGCCGTAGCTTTAATTTTTAATCCAAAGTTTTACCGATCGATCGGTGGGGGCTACCGATCGACCGGTAGTGCACTATTCATGTGGTATTGAATTTTTGTGTTTTATTTTGAAGAATTGTTTATGATTCTTGTATTGGTGCCTAATATTGTATTATGTGGTTATGTAGAACCATCCCAGGTACCAACAACTTCAAGGAGATAAAGTTCCTCAACTTCTCCACTTTTGAGACTAAGGTACGTAAGAGACGTACGGGCATCACGGTAAAACACACTCCTATACTATGACTATGCAATGATTGCACAAGTATTTATGTAACAGGTTGATGATGTTAATGATAAGTAAGTGTACGATGATGATTATGATAAGTAAAAATATGATGATGTTTATGATGAGTAAGGATGCTATGATGTTTATGATGTATGTTAAACTATGTTATTAGAAATGGTAGAGTGTTCCGGTGGTTGTTATGGGCAAGCGAGGAAAGTACTTACCGCTGACATAGCTAGAGAGGAGATATATCCTCTATCAAGGAGTAGCGAGGGATATCACAGTACCGCTATATGTCGAGCGAGGGGTCCAATTGTGCCGCTGACATAACAGGACCAGAACAGTCACATTTCTAATTAACATTGTTGATTATGGGCATATAAGTGAAGTACGATTTTAATCATTTATGTCAAGAACTAATGATTACATGCATGAATATGAAACAGGGACAACAAAAGTGGATTCATGCGATTAACCAGGAAGCATATGTTAACGATTATTTCATGCATTTATTTATATGCCATTATCTAATGATGTTAAGTAATGATGTACATGCTCATGTTGGGTTGTCCTTGTAGGTACACTTTTGGACTGAAGGGCTATGGGCCGGGTTGAGGCAGTGAGCTGCAAGGAGCACAAAAAGGAATAGGATTCAGGATGATAGTATCTACTCTAGGAGTAGTATAAACCTATAATGTTAGCATTCGGTTATGGGAATGTAACTAATAAGTTTTGAAATTTTATTTTTGGCCTATAATCTTGTTAGCTCATGTAACAACCGGAACTCTAAGATGTTATTAATGCATGTTTAGTCCATAATACATTATTATAATCATGTTAAGGTAGGAAGACCCTACATTAGTGGTATCAGAGCAGTGGTTAGAGAACCCGGGAATGAGTGAAGGGTAGCCTTAGCAATAAGTTGGCTAGGTGCTCCTTTTTAAACATGTTTTGTGTGTATGTTGCATATAAAGTATATGGCTATTATACTAACATGTTATGGTTTTCTAACGATGTATTATATGAACTGCTTTTGGGTATGTTTGTTAACCCTTATGTTGCAGCATGGCAGCAAATGTGGAAGTGGGTGATGCAATTAGTGTTAATGCAAGTGCTGGGCGTACAAATCCCCTACCACCGCCGGCCTTGGGCGAAGAACCCCCTGAGCAACAGTTACTACCTGGGGAGCTAAGTTTGGCTCAGTTTCTGGCATACCGACTCACGATGTTCGAAGGAACTGAGACAGGGGAACTGGCCGAGGAGTGGTTAGAAAGGATGGAACAGATATTGTGGTAGCTCCATGTGCGAAGTCAGCATGGATAAGGTTAGCGGAATTCCAACTGGCCAAGAAGGCATTGATGTGGTGGAAGACCACAGTAGTAGAGCAAGAGGCTCAGGGACAGGAAATAAATTGGAAGATGTTTCAAACTCGGTTTCTGACCCGCTATTTTTCAGCTGCTGCACGACAGGCTAAGGAGGATGAGTTTACTAACCTTAAGCAAGGTAACATGCCTGTGTCAGATTATGCTCTCCATTACTGCTCTTTCGCTCAGATATGTGCCCCACGTCACTTCAAACACTCAAGCAAAGATGAGGCACTTCATGAAAGGCTTGAGGCCTGAACTGTACGACAGGGTGGTCACTTATGGCCCTGCTTGCTTTGATGGCGCCCTTTCACGGGCTGAGCTAGCCGAACTGGGAGTTGGTGCGTATCCTGATGCCGTGCCACCTCAGCACCCCCTCAGAAATCTACTTCTGATAATTTGAAGCCAAGGGGTGATCAGTTCAAGCCAGAGGGGAACACATCAGCTTCGAGGTTCAGTTGTAAGAGGCCCGAGAATCGTTGGAAAGGAAACCGTAGGAATGACGCCCCGTCAGGAAGAGGACAGTCTCAGGGAGGCAGATTTGGGAAGGTCCAGTTCTCTCTTTGTGGGCAACCACATTCGACGAAAGACTGTGTAGGTTGTTACGTATGTGGCAATAAAGGCCACTTTGCTCGGCAATGTCCCAATCGGGAGGGACAACAGAACTCTGCGGGGAGCCTGCAGACAGAGCAGTGCAGCACAGGCCACCGTTTGTACCGAGGCAGTATGGAGGTCAGCCTATGGGGCCACCTCAGGGGCAAGTTTATGCATTGACAAGGAAGCATGCTACAACGGCTCCGGAGGAAGTGATAGCGGGTACGTGTCTTTTATTTACGCATCCTGCTTTTATATTGATAGACACAGGTGCGTCACACTCTTTTGTGTCGACGAGTTTTGTGGAAAGGCACCACATACGCACTTCTCCATCGCCCATGCCTCTTGTAGTCTCGACACCCGCTGGAAGAAGTTTGATTGCTGATCGGATTGTCTATGACAGCCTCATTTATTTTGAGGGTAACGCGCTAAGGTCAGATTTGATTGTTCTGGGAATGTCAGACTTCGATTGCATTATGGGCATCAATGTGCTGAACAGGTATCAGGCAGTTGTGAACTGCAGGCAGAGGACTGTCCGGTTCAGGTCTGATATGGGAGTCCAGTGGACATTTTATGGGGATGGTTCCCGTTCAAAGATCCCGTTGATATCTGCTGTCAATATGGCAGAGTTTTTGGAACGGGGCCATACAAGATATCTCATCTATGCTGTTGTTATTACTGAAAAGTGGGAAGAATTAAAGGTCGAGAATGTGCCCGTAGTGGCGGAGTTTCCTGATGTCTTTCCGGAAGAGATTCCCGGATTTCCACCGACGAGAGAGGTCGAGTTTGGGATTGAGTTACTACAGGGGACGTCTGCCTGTCTGCCAATTCTCGTGCCCCGTATAGGATGGCACCAGCGGAGTTAAGGGAGTTGAAGGTTCAGTTGCAAGAGCTCCTTGATAAGGGTTACATACGCCCTAGCGTATCGCCCTGGGGTGCACCAGTCCTATTTGTCAAAAAGAAAGATGGTTCGATGCGTTTGTGCATCGATTACAGGCAACTGAACAAAGCCACAGTGAAGAATAAGTATCCACTTCCGAGGATCGATGATTTGTTTGACCAGTTGCGGGGTACGAGGCTCTACAGTAAGATCGATCTAAGGTTGGGGTATCATCAGATTCGGGTAAGGGAAGATGACGTTCAGAAGACAGCTTTCAGGACTAGGTATGGGCACTATGTGTAAGACCCCGTTATCTCAACATACTATAAGGTGCAATTAAGAGAACTAATAATATCAAATCAGAGTTGTAAGTCGTGTTGACAATTGAGCTTAAGGTTTACATGTATGTATGATATGCCAAAACAAATTTGTTACATTCTTTAACAAATTTGGGTAAGGCTACTTCTACTGCACTCCTAGTAGAAACTATACAAAATAAGTCTTTATCTTGCTATCTTGTAGCACTCCTTACAACTCAGCTTATCAACCTGACCCTGGTTCTCCTTAGCAAAAGCACCTACAAGGACAACCCCCATCACATGAGCATATCGTAATTCATATCAAACATAATATGAATGTAAAGCATAAATGCATAATCATAGTCATAAAATACTTCCTGTATTTCCAATGCATTTAAAACGCCCATTAGTTGTCCCTATACCATAATTCATGATAAAAACATTATATGATATTATGGTTCCTTAATAATGTCATGACATATCTTTACTTCTTAAATCCTTACTTCAATCTTGAATCATTTTATCATTAGTGTATTTCAATGCTTCTTACTTTTCCACGTAAGCAGAATTCTCCATCGCTTCTTATGGAACTCCACGTAAGCGGTATTCTTCCTCGCTTCTTATGGAAATTCACGCCTCCATGTGCGAACGGTCCTCTACCTCTCGCTCCACATTTTCAGCGGAATTATAGTGTAAGCATTAAAATCCTCACTTGGATAACCTTGACTCGTGGAATACACCTCTTATATTCCACAGCATTCTTATGCAAAAACAATGCATGTCAACATGTATCATATCATAATGCACCATCTTATGCATACTTTACTTTATCTTGTGTTAAATAAATAAACACGAATACATGTTACCGTTGGGATGCCCGTACGTCGCTTACGTACCTTTTCAAAAGATAGAGGAGTCAACCGACTTTATCTCCTCGACTGTACTGGTACCTGCGATGGTTCTACATAACCACACAACACAATATTAGGCACCTCATAATGATCCAATATCATAAACTTAATAAAATTCCCATTTTTCGAAAATGGAACACTACTGATTTTTTTTTTTCCAGAAATGTTCGAGCACCTCTTTTCATGCTCTTAAAACCGCTTCATAATATGTGTAATGTGCTCGAACAAAAGTGCTAGGGACTCCACAATACTTCCATGCAACTTAAATCAAAGTGTCAACAAAAACTAAGCCCATCATGAATCGTAACAACCCTTCAATTTCAGCACTCAACCAGAAATTCCAGAAAAACAGGGCATATGAACCTTGCCCAGATTTTTCGAGCATGCATCTTCACAACAACAAAACTACCACATAACCCGTAACTAATGCTCAAGGAAACATGCTAGTAACTTCACCAAACTACCATGTATGTGTTCACGTCAAAGGTTTAATCAAAACCTAAGCTAGCATGCTTCATAATGAGCCCACAAATTCAATACTCGTCCAATTTTCTGTGAAAAACAGGGCATATAATCATCGCCCAGAATTTTCGAACACTTCATTTCACATGATTAAATCCTTCACATAACACATGAAACATGCTCAAGGAAATATACTGGCATCTTCAAAAAACTACCATGCACGTATTCACATCACAGGTTCAACCAAAACCTAAGCTAGCATGCTTCAAATCCTCATGATTAAACCCCTACTCAAACAAAAACAGGGCAGTTTCCCTGCCCAGATTTTCGAGGACCACTTTTCACAACTCGAAATCTAACATATAAAGCATGTAAGTTACTTAACAAGACATGCTAGGGGCTTCATAAACATCACATGCAAGCACTCATAACAAGATTTTGTCGAACCTTAAATTAGCATGCCAAATCTGCTATAAAGAAAACATATGCTTAAAAATCAAAATCTGGGAAAAACATGTGATTCCTCACCACTTTTGCTCTTCGATTTTTGTTAAATTTCGATCAACAAAACACCAAATATCTTCTCCTATAATCAGTTCATGTGTTGGACGATATGTTTCTGGAAAGACGGGAGAGGAAACCGAGAGAAGAGAGTGGGAAAGAAGTGATGGAAGAGGCATGGTTGATCAATCTGCATGCCTGACAACAGGGGGGTATGGGCGTGATTCAGCCACTTGGGGGGGGGGGGGGGGTGGTTGCTTATAGGGTGGCCTTGTGGTGTTTAATTGTGTCCCGATATTTCGTACGATGTATAAAAATATCCCTCCTTGATATTATAATTTTACCACATCAATACATCATCAAAAACACCTAACATGCCTCCTAAACCATATCATCAAAATAAATATAACACCAACCACGTACATTAATTCCCCAACTTAATTACATGCTTTTACCACATAAAGTATAACCCATAAACCCCAAATTAAATCATGCCTTTAACACCTAATAAAATTAGCACATCAAAGCATGTTTACACATAATCCTTTCGGACTTTCGGGGATATCACAATACTCCCCTACTTATAAGATTTCGTCCCCGAAATCACACTTACTTACCAAAATAAAATAAAACATAAAACACATACTTGAGAACAGTTCTGGATAATGCTGCACCATGTGTCGCTCTGTCTCCCACGTGGCCTCCTCGACACCCCTACGATCCCACTGAACCTTGATCATAGGAATAACTTTGTTCCGAAGCCCGCGGTCTGCTCTATCCAAAATCCTGATAGGCCACTCCACATAGGAAATATCGGACTCAAACTGCACCTCTGAAGGATGCAATACATGCGAAGGATCTGGCTCGTACTTCCTCAGCATAGATACATGGAATACATCGTGTATACCAGACAGGGAGGGCGATAAAGCCAAACGGTACGCCAGGGTACCAACACGTTGTAAGATCTCATACGGCCCTACATATCTTGGGGATAACTTTCCCCGCATTCCAAACCGTACCACACCTCTAAAAGGTGAGATCTTCAGAAAGACTCTGTCGCCCAACTAAAACTCCAACGGTCTTCGCCGCTGATTGGTATACGATGCCTGTCTGTCCTGAGCTGCCTTCATCTTTCTCTTGATGACCTTTACCTTTTCTTCCATATCCTGGACCAACTCTGGTCCTCCGACCGATTTACGGTCCACATCATCCCAACACAAAGGCGACCTGCAATGCCTGCCATATAGGGCTTCAAATGGAGCCATCTGTATGCTAGCCTGGTAACTGTTATTATAAGAAAATTCTACCAATGCTACTGAGTCCTGCCAAGAAGTGTCGAACTCCAGTACACAAGCCCTCAACATATCTTCGAGAGTCTGTATCGTACGCTCGGTCTGTCCGTCCGTCTGGGGATGATATGCTTGTGCTCAACCTTAACTCTGTACCCTAGGGCTGACTGAAGACCCTCCCAGAAGTGAGATGTGAACCGCGGATCTCGATCAGACACAATCGAAACAGGGATCCCGTGCAGTCTCACCACATCTCTGATATATAACTGAGCCATCCTTAGGTATGTGAAGGTCATACAGTAGGGGATAAAATGAGCACTCTTAGTCAATCTGTCGACGACTACCCATATGGCATCAAAACCCAAAACAGTCCTCGGTAAGTGGGTCACGAAATCCATAGACACGTGCTGCCACTTCCACTCGGGTATCTCCAAACTCCTTAGCTCACCACCAGGCCTCTGCCTCTCAGCCTTCACCTACTGACAAATCAAACAGCGCTTGACGAATGAGGTAACATCCTGTTTCATTCGCCTCCACCAGAACTGGCTGCATAAATCCTTATACATCTTCTTCCCGCCCGGGTGGATACTCATCCTGCAGCAATGAGCTCGCTGTAATATACCCTGCCGCAACTCGGGTGTATCTGGAACCACCCATCTGTCGCCAAGCCTCAGAGAACCGTCCTCAGCCACTCTGAATCTCGATGGCTGACCTGAATGAACCACTGACATCCATCTCTGAACCTCTGCGTCTGTCCCCTGAGCCTTCCGGATGTGTTCATAAATGATCGGCTCAGCTAGTAAGGTCAACACCTGTACCGGAGAAGAAGACACATCATAATCAAACCCCAATTGACAGTAGGAGCCCATCATAGCTGATACATACATGACATCCTCTGCCGTGCTCCTCACTTTCCGAATCAAAGCGTCGGCTGTCAAGTTTGCTTTTCCCGGATGGTATTCGATTTCACAGTCATAGTCCTTCAGCAGGTCCATCCATCTCCTCTGCCTCATATTCAGCTCAGCCTGTGTAAACAAGAACTTCAGGCTCTTGTGATCAGTGAAGATGGTAAATGAGGTACCATATAAGTAGTGTCGCCATATCTTCAAGGCAAAGCTGCTAACTCCAGATCATGGACTGGATACCTCGTCTTGTGTGGCTTCAACTGTCTAGAAGCATAAGCCACTACATGTCTGTCCTGCATCAGTACGCATCCTAGGCCCTATAGCGATGCGTCAGTATAAAGAACAAATCCTTTGTTCTCCCTGGGAATCACCAAAACTGGTGCAGTAGTCAGTCTGCACTTTAATTCCCGGAAACTATGCTCACAAGCCTCTGACCAACAGAATGGGACTCCCTTCTAAGTCAGCTGTGTAAGTGGCTTGGCGATCTTTGAGAAACCCTCGACGAAACGTCGGTAATAGCCAGCCAAACCAAGAAAACTTCGAATCTCACTGACTGAAGTAGGGGCGGACCAATCCATAACTGCCTCAATCTTCCTAGGATCTATTGATATCCCCTCTCGAGTGATAATGTGACCCAAGAATGATACACTGCTCAGCCAAAACTCACACTTGATGAGTTTGGCGTACAACTAGTGATCTCTGAGGATCTGTAATACTGTCCTCAAATGACTAGCATGCTCCTCTTCACTTCTTGAATAGACAAGGATGTCATCAATGAATACGATCACAAACTGATCAAGGTACTCCTGAAATACTCGGTTCATCAGGACAGCAGGGGCATTTGTTACACCGAACGGCATAACTAGGAACTCGTAGTGCCCGTACCGAGTCCGAAAAGATGTCTTCTGGACATCATCAGCTCTAACCCGCACCTGGTGATAGCCTGACCTCAAATCTATCTTCGAGTAAACCTCTGTACCCTAAAGCTGATCGAACAGATCATCAATCCTCGGAAGTGGATACATGTTCTTCATTTTGGCCTTGGTCAGTTTCCTGTAGTCAATGCACAGACGCATTGAACCATCCTTCTTTTTCACGAACAAGATTGGTGCACCCCAAGGCGATACACTAGGACGGATGTATCCCTTGTCGAGGAGCTCTTGCAACTGCACTTTCAGTTCCCTCAGCTCTGTCGGTGCCATCCTTATGGGGCACGAGAAATGGCTGATGTCCCCGGCAGTAGCTCAATGGGAAACTCCACATCTCTTATCGGCG
Source organism: Haberlea rhodopensis (assembly GCA_907163345.1). Lineage (NCBI taxonomy): Eukaryota > Viridiplantae > Streptophyta > Magnoliopsida > Lamiales > Gesneriaceae > Haberlea > Haberlea rhodopensis. Next base: position 1,224,774 of record CAJQUN010000125.1, on the reverse strand, counting down.
GAAACCCTGGAATCTCATCCGGGAATACATCAATGAATTCCGTCACGACCGGTATATCCTCGATCCTTAACTCTTCCTTTTCCTCAGAGACGTCCACGGCATAAATAATGTAGCCCGTGTGGCCGCGTTCCAATAACCGCGACATCTTAACTGCTGAGATCACTGGAGTCTTGGGACGAGAGTCGTCCCCATAAAAGGTCCACCGGAACCTCTGATCAGAAAGAAAACGTACCATCCTCTGTCGGCAATCTACCACTGCTCGGTATCTGCTCAACACATCAATACCGATAATGCAGTCAAAATCTGTCATCTCTAACTGAATCAGATCGGCCCTCAGATCATTGCCCTCAAAATAAATGAGGCAATCAGATAACAGTCAGTCTGCAATCACATGCTTCCCTGTGGGTGTCGAGACCATGAGAGGCGTGGGTAACAGAGACGAGCACAGGCGGTGTCTCTCCACAAAAGCAGTAGACACAAAAGAATGGGAAGCACTTGTATCTATCAATATATATGCAAGGTACGTAAATAAATGACACGTACCAGCAATGACCTCCTCCGGGGCTGCCTCAGCCTGCTCCCGCGTCAATGCATACACCTGACCCTGCGGTTGTCCCGCCTCCTGACCTCCCTGCGGTCGTGGTGCAAAATGCTGCCTCTGTGGTGTTCTTACTACGTCAAATCTTGGCCTATTCGGCCCAGTGTCTGCCTGACCTCCCCGATTGGGGCAACTTCGAGCCAAGTGGCTCTTCTTGCCACAAATATAGCAACCCTGACAGTCACGTGCTAAGTGCCATCCTCCACAGTTGTTACATCGGTTTCCTCCTGTCTTACTTCCCTGGGATGGCCCTCGGTTACTTTGCTTCTGACCCTGAGATTTCTTTCCACTGAATATGGAAGATGATGAGGCCCCACGAGGCTTAAAGTGGTCCCCTCGTGGCCTCAGACGATCACCAACAGGTCTCTGCGGTGGTGGGAAAGGGGGTACAACTTCCTTGTACACACCCACTGCAATCTCTGCCAACTCTGCCCGGGTCAGGGCGTCATCAAAAGAGTTGGGGTTGTTGGAGACAACCCGATCAAATAGTTCTGGTCTCAGTCCCTTCAGAAAGTTTCTCATCTTGGCATGACTGCTCACAGCGACATGAGGTACATACCTCAATAATGAGGAATACTGCATAGCATAGTCTGACACTGACAGGCTGCCATGCTTTAAACTATTGAACTCATCTCCTTTAATTGTCTGGCAGCTGCAGAAAAATACCGGTTAAGGAATCGGGTCCTGAATATAGTCCAGTCAACTGCCACACTTTGAGCTCTCAGCTCCATCACCGTGGTCTTCCACCACATAGAAGGCTTCTTCGCCATCTGAAACTCGGCTAACCTCAGCCATGCGCTACGTGCACAAGGCACAGTCACAAGTATCTGCTCTATCCGGCTCCAGCCATTCTTCGGCTGCTTCACCAGAAAAAATCCCCTCAAATATAGGTGGATGGAAGTTCAGAAACTGTGTCAAACTGAGCTCCCCTGGTAATAACATCTGTGCACTGGGCTCCACGCCCACAGCAGGTGGCGGTAAAGGGTTCAGCTGAGCAATACTGGCATTCATACTGCCCATATCTCCTACCTCCTCATTGAGGTTCTCCGGGTTAATAGCCGCCATGCTGCAACACAAGAGTTAACAACAATACCAAAAGTAGTTCATAATATAAGCCGTTGGATAACAAGAGTATCATATTCAAAAGCATGTTAGTATAACACTTATACAAAAATATGCATCACATGCATAACATGCCCAACAATGAATACCTAGCCAACTTGTCTCTAAAGGCTACCCTTCACTCTTCCCTGGTTATCTAATCACTGCTCTGATACCACTAAATGTAAGACCCCGTTATCTCAACATACTATAAGGTGCAATTAAGAGAACTAATCATATCAAATCAGGCTTGTAAGTCATGTTGACAATTGAGCTTAAGGCTACTTCTACTGCACTCCTAGTAGAAACTATACAAAATAAGTCTTTATCTTGCTATCTTGTAGCACTCCTTACAGCTCAGCTTATCAACCTGACCCTGGTTCTCCTTAGCAAAAGCACCTACAAGGACAACCCCCATCACATGAGCATATCGTAATTCATATCAAACATAATATGAATGTAAAGCATAAATGCATAATCATAGTCATAAAATACTTCATGTATTTCCAATGCATTTAAAACGCCCATTAGTTGTCCCTGTACCATAATTCATGATAAAAACATTATATGATATTATGGTTCCTTAATAATGTCATGACATATCTTTACTTCTTAAATCCTTACTTCAATCTTGAGTCATTTTATCATTAGTGTATTTCAATGCTTCTTACTTTTCCACGTAAGCGGAATTCTTCCTCGCTTCTTATGGAACTCCACGTAAGCGGTATTCTTCCTCGCTTCTTATGGAAATTCACGCCTCCATGTGCGAACGGTCCTCTACCTCTCGCTCCACATTTTCAGCGGAATTATAGTGTAAGCATTAAAATCCTCACTTGGATAACCTTGACTCGTGGAATACACCTCTTATATTCCACAGCATTCTTATGCAAAAACAATGCATGTCAACATGTATCATATCATAATGCACCATCTTATGCATACTTTACTTTATCTTGTGTTAAATAAATAAACACGAATACATGTTACCGTTGGGATGCCCGTACGTCGCTTACGTGCCTTTTCAAAAGATAGAGGAGTCAACCGACTTTATCTCCTCAACTGTGCTGGTACCTGCGATGGTTCTACATAACCACACAACACAATATTAGGCACCTCATAATGATCCAATATCATAAACTTAATAAAATTCCCATTTTTCGAAAATGGAACACTACTGATTCTTTTTTCCAGAAATGTTCGAGCACCTCTTTTCATGCTCTTAAAACCGCTTCATAATATGTGTAATGTGCTCGAACAAAAGTGCTAGGGACTCCACAATACTTCCATGCAAGTGCTTAAATCAAAGTTTCAACAAAAACTAAGCCCAGCATGCATTGTAATAACCCCTCAATTTCAACACTCAACCAGAAATTCCAGAAAAACAGGGCATATGAACCTTGCCCAGATTTTTCGAGCATGCATCTTCACAACAACAAAACTATCACATAACCCGTAACTCATGCTCAAGGAAACATGCTCGTAACTTCACAAAACTACCATGTATGTGTTCACGTCAAAGGTTTAATCAAAACCTAAGCTAGCATGCTTCATAATGAGCCCACAAATTCAATACTCGTCCAATTTTCCGTGAAAAACAGGGCATATAATCATTGCCTAGAATTTTCGAACACTTCATTTCACATGATTAAATCCTTCACATAACACATGAAACATGCTCAAGGAAATATACTGGCATCTTCAAAAAACTACCATGCACGTATTCACATCAAAGGTTCAACCAAAACCTAAGCTAGCATGCTTCAAATCCTCATGATTAAATCCCTACTCAAACAAAAACAGGGCAGTTTCCCTGCCCAGATTTTCGAGGACCACTTTTCACAACTCGCAATCTAACATATAAAGCATTTAAGTTACTTAACAAGACATGCTAGGGGCTTCATAAACATCACATTCAAGCACTCATAACAAGATTTCGTCGAACCTTAAACTAGCATGCCAAATCTGCTATAAAGAAAACATATGCTTAAAAACCGAAATCTGGGAAAAACATGTGATTCCTCACCACTTTTGCTCTTCGATTTTTGTTAAATTCCGATCAACAAAACACCAAATATCTTCTCCTATAATCAGTTCATATGTTGGACGATATGTTTCTGGAAAGAAGGGAGAGGAAACCGAGAGAAGAGAGTGGGAAAGAAGTGATGGAAGAGGCATGGTTGATCAATCTGCATGCCTGAAAACTGGGGGTATGGGCGTGATTCAGCCACTTGGGGGGGGGGGGGGGTTGCTTGTAGGGTGGCCTTGTGGTGTTTAATTGTGTCCCGATATTTCGTACGATGTATAAAAATATCCCTCCTTGATATTTTATAAATTTACCACATCAATACATCATCAAAAACACCTAACATGCCTCCTAAACCATATCATCAAAATAAATATAACACCAACCACATACATTAATTCCCAAACTTAATTACATGCTTTTACCACATAAAGTATAACCCATAAACCCCAAATTAAATCATGCCTTTAACACCTAATAAAATTAGCACATCAAAGGATGTTTACACATAATCCTTTCGGCCTTTCAGGGATATCACACTATGAATTCTTAGTCATGCCTTTTGGGGTGACAAATGCCCAGCTGTCTTTGTGAGTCTGATAAACAGAGTATTTCAACCGTATTTGGATCAGTTTGTCATTGTTTTCATTGACGATATACTCATTTACTCTCGGACCGAAGAGGAACATGTGAAGCACTTGAGGACAGTACTCCAGATCCTTAGGGATCATCAGTTATATGCAAAGCTCAGCAAGTGGGAGTTCTGGTTGAGCAGTGTGGTTTCTTGGGTCATGTTATATCTAGCAGTGAGATATATGTAGATCCCAGGAAGGTTGAAGCTGTGATGGAGTGGGCTGCACCCACTTCTGTACCCGAGATACGGAGCTTCCTCGGCTTGGCCGGTTATTATCGACGTTTTGTCAAAGGTTTTTCAAAGATTGCCAAACCCCTGACATAGCTGACTCAGAAAGGAGTCCCGTTCTATTGGTCCGAAGCTTGTGAGGAAAGCTTCCAAGAATTGAAGCGTCGTTTGACTACGGCACCTGTATTGGTGATTCCTTCTGAGAATAAGAGGTTTTACTTGTACACAGATGCATCACTGCAGGGTTTGGGCTGTGTGTTGATGCAAGATAAGCATGTGATGGCTTATGCATCGAGGCAGCTGGAGCCACATGAGGCTAGGTATCCAGTCCATGATTTAGAGCTGGCAGCCATTATATTTGCCTTGAAGATTTGGAGGCATTACCTGTATGGTACGACGTTTACCATCTATTCGACCCTGAAATTTTTGTTCTCACGGGCTGAATTGAATATGCGACAAAGAAGATGGATGGATTTACTCAAGGATTATGATTGTGAAATTGAGTACAATCCTGGTAAAGCAAACTTGATAGCAGATTCCTTAAGTCGGAAGGTGAAGAGTACTGCTGAGGATGCCATGCGTTTATCAGCTATGATGACTTCTTATTGCCATCTGGGCTATGATTTCGATGTGGACACATTGCCGGTGCGAGTGTCGACCTTATTGGCTGAGCCAGACATATTTGAGGCTATCAGGAAAGCCCAGAGATCGGATGACGAGGTTCAGAGATGGTTATCGATAGTGCTTCAGGGACAGCCATCAAAGTTCAGAGTGGCAGAAAATGGTTCCTTGAGGCTTGGTAACCGTTGGGTAGTGCCGAGGGCACCGGAGTTGCGTCAATGGATCTTGCATCGTGCTCATAGCAGTAGGTTTAGCATACATCCAGGTGGGAGAAAGATGTACAAGGACTTATGCGACCAGTTTTGGTGGAGGCTGGTGAAAAGAAACGTCATCACCTTTTTCAAGAAGTGCTTGATTTGTCAAAAAGTAAAAGCGGAGTGGCAGATGCCTGGTGGCTAGTTGAAGAGTTTAGATATGTAAGTAATCCATCAAGCATAGCAACGCAGCGGAATAAAATTTTTTTGGATCACTAAACACCGGATCTATACATAGGGGTTCATATCGGATAAAGGATTTACAAAAGTCTCACCCTTGTAGCGTGTTTGATGCAGAATCCTCGATGTAGCACCACGAGTAACAAACAAAAGTTTGCACCTTTGTCTCTACGGTATCCACACGATCAAATCGAAAGGGATGTTCAAGAGCAAGTTGCTAGACTTATTCTTGAACCAAAACTCAACTCTCGGTTCAAAACCGATCAACGACTACCAACAATTCCAACAAGCAAGCGGCGGCGGCCGTGGCTCTTGAAGGAGAATGAGGCGGCCGAGAGAGTGAGGAGTGGGGCTAGGTTATTGATGTCTTGGATTAATTAAACTTAATCACATTGTTAACCAATTATATATGATTTAATTAAAGGCTTTCTTAAAGCCTCATGGGCCCAAACCCATGATTTAATTAAATCCTTATAATCATTTAATTAAGACTCTTCTTAATTAATTAATTCATCCAATGAATTTAATTCCCTTTATCGATTTAATCTTTTGTGCGACCCGATAGGATCTTGTAATGTTGGCAGTGACATAAAATCTCATTTTACGTTACAAGCAAAGAGCGGTGTCTAGCAACACATCAAGGCTACCCAAATTACAAGAATGTCAATGACTCGATATAACCTTTAGAACTTGTGATAATATTAATCATGTAACTTAATCCCTTGTCCTTTGTGTTTAGATTGAACGCGAGTCATGGAATAGTCATACTCGTATATTCAATCTTTATTTCTTGATCCCCAAGTAGAACTAGAATAAACGAATAAGCTCGATATCTCATATCGACTCATTCGAGCATGGCCATGCATTTTAGTTCTCACTTGATCAAGGACCAAACACATCTCTTGTTATATAGGAGGGACAAATCCTATCTCGATCAGTCAACATCCCTCTACATAATTGGTAGTGTATCCAATAGTCGCCTTTATAGTTTACCCTGTTACGGTTAACGTTTGACAATATCAAGATACATAACTCCTTATGTTGGGATCTCTGATGATCACAAGTCGTAAGGATTACATACATTATTATCACTATGAGAATTGCTTATGACACTCATATAACTATCCATGTAGCATTCCCATGGTGGGTCTGTCCAGTACATCGTTCTCTAACATGTACCAATGTGTTGATTTGATATCTCATATCAATGAACAATTCATCAATCAACACATACTAGTCTCTACGTATTATCATTATCCATATTCATGATAATACTTGACTAGGGACAATGTTTAAGAATAATACAATATTATTCTAAGGACATTAACATATATATTAATTCACATTGCACAGTTAAACAAATAATATATAATAATGAATTGCCATTCATAAAATCATAAACATTGTATGTCAAAACAATCATTTAATGACTTGTCTTAGGGCATATCCCAACAAGATATACCGGAGTGGAAGTGGGAACAGATATGCATGGACTTCGTGACCCACTTGCCAAGGACGGACCTCTGGATTTGATGCGATCTGGGTGATCGTGGATAGGCTGACGAAGGTGGCTCATTTCATCCCTTACTGTATGTCTTTCACATACCTAAAGATGACCCAATTATATGTACGGGATGTGGTGAGGTTGCATGGGGTTCCAGTCTCGATTGTGTCTGATAGAGACACAAGGTTTACTTCACATTTCTGGGAGGGTCTCCAGACAGCTTTGGGCACGGAGGTGAGACTGAGTACAACTTATCACCCTCAGACAGATGGTCAGACAGAGCGTACCATACAGACGCTCGAAGATATGTTGAGGGCATGTGTATTGGAGTATGATACTCCGTGGCAAGATTCAGTGCCACTAGTAGAGTTCTCTTACAATAACAGCTATCAGGCGAGCATTCAAATGGCCCCTTTTGAAGCTCTTTACAGACGACACTGTAGGTCACCACTGTATTGGGAGGACTTGACTAGTAAAGCGGTCGGAGGACCGGATATGATTAGTGATATGGAAGGAAAGATTAAATTGATATGCCAGAAGATGAAAGTGGCCCAGGATAGGCAAGCAGCCTATGCCAATAAGCGACGACGACCGCTAGAATTCCAGTTAGGAGACAAGGTCTTCTTGAAAATCTCACCCTTCAGGGGTGTGGTTCATTTTGGTATGCGGGGGAAGTTATCTCCGATGTATGTTGGGCCATATGAAGTATTGCAGCGTATCGGTACTGACCGCTTTATTTTTAAACAAAAGATATTTCAAAGAATAGTGTGAAGCGATTCTACCGCAAGTGCACGGTTGTCAAGTTTTAGTATAGTGAAAATTAAGTACGGGTTGTTTAATCCACAGGGACTAACGTATAAGTACCAAATAAGATTAATAAGATTATATTTAGCCTACGATTAACAAAGTGTGATTATCTAAAGCAAACTTAAACTAAGAAATGAAACTCAAACAAGAAACAATAAAATGAATGGTTCCGGATATGCGAAGGTAAGTTGCTCAAGAAATTTATCAAGCTCGTCGTTCAACTGTGTTATCTTTAATGATTCATTTGAATAAGCAAATTATCAACCAATTGATTCTAAGGGTGAAAGGTTTTCGCTATTATTCAATACACTCTCTCGAGCTGTAAAGAAACTAACAATAAATTAGAATAAGTCACTCTCGTGCACCTATTTACTAATTCAAAGTTGCATAAATTATCAAAACCTTATAACTCTAAATCTCTCGATTCCAAGTTCTCACGTATGCGATATCATCTCTCGATCTCAATCATAACATACTTCATGAATTAAAAGAGCGTGTTACAATGTTATCTCTCGATCTCGGTTATAACTCTCAGAATCAATCAAAGTTAGCTAGGCTTTGATCTTAAGAATCGATTAAATCATGAACAATAGACATCAATACACTCAAACACAATTGAATCAATATATCAAACACAATGATACTAAATCTCAATAAAATAAACTAGAATTATTTCAAATCAAATACAAACGAAGTTTAATCGTCTCTCGACCTCAAAAACATCAATTGAAAATGAATATGAAATAGATTAAAGTCTAGAAATACGATAAACGGCGGAATGAATCCGTGCGTAGCACCAAAATCTCTTCTCTTGCTCCTTCCTTGCACTCCGGAATTGATTGGCTTTAGTTCGGACGAAGAACCGGAAGAACGGATCTCCTTGGCGGCGGCTGGGCGGCGGCTAGGGCTCTTCTTTGGTCCAGCAAAATCGTCTGATCTGCTCTTCTTCCTTGGAATGAATCAATTCCCGCTTAAAACCCCCCACCATCACGATAAAAAAGGAAAATAAAATCTTCAGGATTTCGCGTCTCGATCGATCGAGATTTTCTACCGATCGATCGGTGCACTGTTCATGCCAGCTTTTGAAACTCACTGTCTCGCTCGATCGATCGAGATTTTCCACCGATCGATCGAGACTTTAATAAAATTTGCTCTGGAGTCACTGCCTCGCTCGATCGATCGGAAATTTGTACCGATCGATCGAGACTTGAAATTCTTTGATGCTCAACTCTCTGCCTGGCTCGATCGATCGAGAGTAAATCTCGATCGATCGAGATTCCGAAATCTCATTTCCTCAATTTTAGTTCTTTCTCGCCCGTTATCTTCATATTGGCTCATTTCTTCCACTTCCGATCTATTTTTCTGAAACAAACGAATAAACACCAAAAAGCATAATATCATCCAGGAAAAAGAACGGAAAGTAGGAAGAAATTACAGTTAAAAACACTCAAAATCTAAGCCTATCAACAACCCCAAACTTAGACTTGATCGTCCTCGAGCAAGCAATAAGCTCAAAAAGAAAAGTTAAACTCGATACTAAGCATGAATCATCTTTACAACACACGTAAAATCTCAGAAATCCTACTTACACATCAATAGAAGTCATTCAACACTTAACAAGAAGCAATTTCTCATAAGTTAAACAATACATCGCAACATCGGAACGTGCATGTGTGCTATTGTCAAACATGAGTTACATACATATCTTTAAGATCAACATGTGTCATATCAACTCCTAGTCAAGATTACTTTGAATTACTCTACAAATTTACTATCCAGCACTTCTCCACTAATGTAATTATTCCCTAGACTTGGATCAAAAGGTCTTAAAAGCTTATAACGTTAGGCCTTTTGGTGTCGGCTCCAAAGAAAAGGTAGGATAGAAGCAAAGAAGAGAGTATAACAGAATCAGTTCAAAATCTTCTCACATAATCATTGAGCTTCTCTTCACATTTTCTAGCCTTGGCCACTTTGGGTCTTATTTAAATTTTCTTTTCAAGGCTTTTTCTCTACATCTTTTCTTTTTCTTTGCTCATTCTTTTGTTCATTTCATTTTTTTCACAATGAACTTATCAACATATAACAATTTAATGCAATGAATGAGATTCATTATACTCCCCTAGGGGTGGGTAAAAATTTTCTTTTAGGCTCAAACCAAGGTGGGTATAATGAGTTTTTCCAAGAATGCCGAATGGGGGTCTAATCATATGCAATGCATATACCATTCTTTTTCAATAAGGCTCAAAAGGGGACACTAAGGGATAATGTATACCAGGTAGGCTTGAAAGGCACAAACGGTCCAAAGATCGCCTAAATCATCTCCAAGTCTAGTTCCTAATTATAAATTTCGCCTCAAAGTGCTTTCAACTAAACTGTAGAGTTATCTAAGATACTCAAGACTCATCATAGTTAACACAAATTTTCAATTTAATCAATACATACTTCACTCAATCATGACTCAATAAGTGCTCAAATTATTCCTCAGTTTTGACATATAGTTAACAAAGGATATATACAAACAAGTTAAATATTTCCATGACTCCTATCTAGATGAGGATTAATTTCATCATGTATTACCATTGCAATTCCAACTCATCAATTCTCAAGAATAACTCAATCAATAAAAAAAAATTTTGTTGGTAATGCTCAAGGATGAATCAGTCTCAACATCATGCAGTCATGCTAGGAAAAGAAACAAGACAAGTAGCAATATGTGCAAAAGCAAGATATATACAAATACTCAAACCCCCCCCCCCCCCCAAACTTAGCATGTGAATTGCCCTCAATGAACAAAAAAAATAAATGCAAAGGCAAAGACACATACCATGACGACGATCGGTGACGATCGTCGTCCTCATCATGCTCCGGAGGGGGAACTGGGTAGTGGTGCTCCTCGCCCTGATATGGCGGAAATGGTGGGTACTCAGAAGGTGGAGGTGCATGCGGATGATAAGGTGCAAAATGTGGCACTCTGATAGTGCATGAACTCCATCTGACGCTGAGCTACCTGCTCATGGTCCATCTGCAATGCTCTCTACATGCTATGAATGTCCCGCTGCATGCTGTGAATGCTCTGCTGCTCCAGGCGAATATCTTGGAGATCCCTATGAAGAGAGTCCAAAGTAACACGTGTATGTTCTGCAGCAGAGGATGATGCTCCAGCTTGTGTAGTGTCCGAAGGTCTTCGTCGACCCGTAGGAGGTGGTGGAGCGTCCACAATGATCGGTGTCTTCGGCGGAAGTAGCTCCTCGTTTTCCCCCCATGTCACTCCGTACCGCTGACATAAAGCAGTGATCGTGGATGGAAACGGTAGTGCGGAGGTCGGTGAGCTGCTCCCAATTTCTGCAATGTGATCACTAATGATCTCGCCGAAGTCCACTTCCTTCCCTGAGAGGATGGCATATACCAGGACCGCTCTGTCTTTTGTCACCTCAGAAGTGTGGGTCGAAGGCATGACCCGCGAGGCGACAAATGAAAACCATGCTTGGGCCTCTGGCTTCAAATGTTTCTTTAGAACCAACTGTGGTTCTGCTTTATCATTTTTTGCCAATCCACTCCCGGCTTGCCAATAACTGTCAATACCTCATCGTAGTCAATCCTGCTACTCTTGAAAGATTGGTATGCACAGTTTTGAATTAAAGGCATCCGGTGAATATTGTTGATTGCGGCTCGATCCACCAACACATCCTTCCCTCGAACATAAACACTTACTTGGTGCCCTGGTCTAACAGCTCGAAGATTCGTGTAAAACTCCCTTACCAGTGGCACCACAGCATCAATCGGTGTCTGAACGAATTGAAACCACCCTTTTCGCCGGACTGTCCTAATGACAGGACACTCCAATTTATCCATGCTCATTCCCCTTTCACGGCTCAGGGGTTTCTTATGGTAGGTGGGGTATAATTCAGCAATTGTGGCATTGAGAAACTTCTGTTCGTCATATCCTGGCTCAGAAACAGTGGCCTCCCCCTGCTTTTGCTTTTGGGAAGCCTCCGCCTGCTTTGACCTCTTTCTGGATGACATTATCTTGCTAAATGATCCCCAACTAACTCAATTAAATCCAACTATCACCACACAACACTATAAATCTTCCTCCTTATTGATCCCTTCCTAACCCAATTTGACTATAATTCAAGAAATTTCACCAAAAGCTACAATCTTTAAGAATTGGAAACCAATTACCGCTTAAAAATCTGATCTTGGAAAAATTTGGCACTTGGCTTGGAATTCCCTTTTTGATGTACTTCTACCCAATTTGCCTTGCAATTCTTCAAATCTGCAATGAAAATCTCATTAAAACAAATATTTCTTCCCAGATTTGAAGTAAATTTAAATTTGATGGAAAAAATGATGAGATTTGGTGCAAAATTTGGAAGAGGCGACTAGGGTTCTGCTATGGAGAGGAGAGAAATTGAGTTAGAATGTGAAGGCTGCTGCGTCTGTGCCCTATTATTTTTCAAAATTTTCTCTCGCTCGATCGATCGAAAACAATTCTCGATCGATCGAGCGAGGCAGTAGGCACAATGTCTTTTAAAAAAAATCGGGCGATCGATCGAGATTTTGTCTCGATCGATCGCCAGCAGCAGCAAACAAAAAGTTTGAAATTTTTTTTTTTTTTTTTCAACATCTTTCTCTCGGATTGCCTCGCCTACAACCAACTTGCTCTTGCTTTCACACCTGCAATAGACAATACACGAATTCATTCCCAGACAAACTCAAAACAAACAAACTAACAAAATCACATCAAAACAAGAAATCAAAAACAAAACTCGAGGAAGGAAAAACGGAAGTTCTTAATTTATATTCCCAAGCTGGACTGTCACCTCCTCGTCTTCTCAATTTGATGGCTCCTTTGGATTCTTTACAGAATCACTCGGGAGCGTACCTTGCGTCCTTCCAGATATCAACGTGGCCAACTGTCCTATCTGCACTTCCAAATTTTTAATAGATGCATCCTGATTCTGCATCCTCACCTCCGTTGATGAAATCAACTTTGCCATAAGTTCCTCCATACTCGGCTTTTGTGTGAACCCTGCCTGCGGTTGAGGGTTCAACACATTTTCTTGATTCGACCATCTCAAATTCGGGTGGTTCCTCCATGATTGGTTATAATTCGAGTAGGAATTATGGGACGGCCTGTTACCTACAAAATTCACAGCCTCAACAGATTGGTTAAACTGGTTACCTGCCTGACACTCGATGCTAGGATGATCGCCTCCACACAGCTCACAGAAGATAGCTTGGGCTTGCATTGCTGCTGCTCCCATGCTGTCTATCTTCCGGTTCATGGCTTCTAATTGAGCCGAAAGAGCAGTGATCTCGTCCACTTGATGGACTCCCATTGGCTTCTGTGGCGTGCTCCTCTCTGATTGCCACTGGTAACTGTTGCACGCCATTTCCTCCAACAAGCTATATGCCTCTTCCGGCGTCTTCCTCATTATGGATCCCCCAGATGCTGCATCAATCATTGAACGGTTAGAAGAAAATAAACCGTTATAGAAAGTTTGTACCTGCAGCCATATGGGTAGACCATGGTGTGGGCATCTCCTCAACAACTCCTTAAAACGATCCCACGCTTCATATAACGTCTCGGGGTCAAACTGCCCAAAAGTTGTGATATCGTTCCGCATCTTTGCCGTCTTGGAAGGGGGAAAGTACTTTGACAAAAACGCTTTCGTCATCCCCTCCCATGTTGTTATAGAACCTGCAGGTAGGGAATTCAACCATGACTTAGCTTTGTCTCGTAATGAAAAGGGGAAAAGTCTTAACCTGATGGCATCGTCAGAGACGCCATTGTGTTTGAATGTGTCACAAATCTCCAAAAAGTTGGAGATGTGATTATTCGGATCATCCGTAGCTGCTCCCCCAAACATAACCGAGTGCTGAATCATTTGTATGGTTGCCGGCTTGATCTCAAAATTGTTCGCTTGAATCGTCGGCCTCGTAATACTGGACAACGATCCATGAAATGCCTGTTGCGCAAAATCCATCATCGATCTAGGGTTCTGTGCTTCGTTATTATCAGCCATCGCTCGAGCTTCTCGTAATCGCCTAAGTAAAGTTCTTTCTATCTCCGGATCGAAAGGCTCGAGAATGGGCTCCTCTCTTCTGAGCATGCACTAGAGAAACGATTCATGTACAAAATAGACAAAAGGAGACAACAAAATACACAAAGTTATTAACAAAGATCAACAAAAGAAAACAAAGAAAAGAAAAACAAAAACGCAATAATAAAAGAATTGGCTAAATTACAATTAACTAATCTCGTATGATATTATACAGATTAGTCCCCGGCAACGGCGCCAAAAACTTGACCGCTTTATTTTTAAACAAAAGATATTTCAAAGAATAGTGTGAAGCGATTCTACCGCAAGTGCACGGTTGTCAAGTTTTAGTATAGTGAAAATTAAGTACGGGTTGTCGAATCCACAGGGACTAACGTATAAGTACCAAATAAGATTAATAAGATTATATTTAGCCTACGATTAACAAAGTGTGATTATCTAAAGCAAACTTAAACTAAGAAATGAAACTCAAACAAGAAACAATAAAATGAATGGTTCCGGATATGCGAAGGTAAGTTGCTCAAGAAATTTATCAAGCTCGTCGTTCAACTGTGTTATCTTTAATGATTCATTTGAATAAGCAAATTATCAACCAATTGATTCTAAGGGTGAAAGGTTTTCGCTATTATTCAATACACTCTCTCGAGCTGTAAAGAAACTAACAATAAATTAGAATAAGTCACTCTCGTGCACCTATTTACTAATCCAAAGTTGCATAAATTATCAAAACCTTATAACTCTAAATCTCTCGATTCCAAGTTCTCACGTATTTGATATCATCTCTCGATCTCAATCATAACATACTTCATGAATTAAAAGAGCGTGTTACAACGTTATCTCTCGATCTCGGTTATAACTCTCAGAATCAATCAAAGTTAGCTAGGCTTTGATCTTAAGAATCGATTAAATCATGAACAATAGACATCAATACACTCAAACACAATTGAATCAATATATCAAACACAATGATACTAAATCTCAATAAAATAAACTAGAATTGTTTCAAATCAAATACAAACGAAGTTTAATCGTCTCTCGACCTCAAAAACATCAATTGAAAATGAATATGAAATAGATTAAAGTCTAGAAATACGATAAACGGCGGAATGAATCCGTGCATAGCACCGAAATCTCTTCTCTTGCTCCTTCCTTGCACTCCGGAATTGATTGGCTTTAGTTCGGACGAAGAACCGGAAGAACGGATCTCCTTGGCGGCGGCTGGGCGGCGGCTAGGGCTCTTCTTTGGTCCAGCAAAATCGTCCGATCTGCTCTTCTTCCTTGGAATGAATCAATTCCCGCTTAAAACCCCCCACCATCACGATAAAAAAGGAAAATAAAATCTTCAGGATTTCGCGTCTCGATCGATCGAGATTTTCTACCGATCGATCGGTGCACTATTCATGCCAGCTTTTGAAACTCATTGTCTCGCTCGATCGATCGTGATTTTCCACCGATCGATCGAGACTTTAATAAAATTTGCTCTGGAGTCACTGCCTCGCTCGATCGATCGGAAATTTGTACCGATCGATCGAGACTTGAAATTCTTTGATGCTCAACTCTCTGCTTGGCTCGATCGATCGAGAGTAAATCTCGATCGATCGAGATTCCGAAAATCTCATTTCCTCAATTTTAGTTCTTTCTCGCCTCGATTTCACCCGTTATCTTCATATTGGCTCATTTCTTCCACTTCCGATCTATTTTCCTGAAACAAACGAATAAACACCAAAAAGCATAATATCATCCAGGAAAAAGAACGGAAAGTAGGAAGAAATTACAGTTAAAAACACTCAAAATCTAAGCCTATCAGGTACATTGGCCTACCGTTTGGCTCTACCGCCATCCTTATCTGGCATACATGATGTTTTTCACGTCTCTATGTTACGAAAGTATGAGCCAGACCCGTCTCATGTCTTACAGCCTATTGAAGTACAGTTGGAATCAGATGTATCCTACGTAGAATGACCAATTAGAATTCTGGATCGAGAGGATCGCAGATTATGAAGCAAGATTATACCGATGGTCAAAGTTCAGTGGGATCTCAGGGGTGTCGAGGAGGCTACGTGGGAGACGGAGCGGCATATGGTGCAGCACTACCCGAAACTGTTTTCTGGTATGTTATTTATGTTTAGTTTAGTTTTGGGTAAGTGCATGCGATTTCGAGGTCGAAATCTTGTAAGTAGGGGAGTATTGTGACACCCCCAAAATAATTAATTGCAATTTGGGTGTTAATTATGTTATATTATTAATTATGATGATAATTGATTGATAAGTGTATTTTATACACTTATATTTCCTCTTATTTTGCATGGTTTAGTGTTAGTTTTCGATCAGAATTACACTTTTGGTCTTGTTCTGTGTTGTTTTGCAGGAATCCAGGTAATTACATGTTTTGTGGACTAAAAGGGTGCAAATGACGGAAGGAACGGATGAATTGAAGCCAAAAATCTACACTATCAATCATGGCAACAGGCGTAAAGACGCCTACTTTGAGGCGTAACTACGCCTAACTCACGGCATTTGAGTTTTTAAAGAATTTCATACAGGCGTAATTACGCCTGCTTTGAGGCGTAACTACGCCTAGCCCACGGCTTTTGAGAATTTAAGTGGCGTAACTACGCCACTTTGGAGGCGTAATTACGCCTATCACGCGGGAAGCCAAATTTTGTGACACATCGACAGGCGTAACTACGCCACTTCGGAGGCGTAATTACGCCAATGGAATTTTGGTAATTTTGGAGACTTTCCTTATTTGATGCACGGGACTCAACGGTGAAATAATCATGTACCGGGACATGTCAAATGGCAAGATTATATTATATTATATTATATTATATTATAATATAATATATATACATGAGATTTGGGGAATAAATGATAAAAGGAAGATGGGATACACGTACAAGGAAAGAAGGAGAGTAGAGGAACTCTCGGGAAATCTTTGAAAGAAAGAGATAGGCATAGATTTTTATAAAAAGGGAGCAGGCGAGAGTTTTACGGACGAGGGGATTATCAGCTGCAGGAGGAGAGGAGCAGCAAGCGAGAGCAACAGAATTGACGTAAAAACATTTGACGTAGAAGAGCAGTAGACGTGCGTGACCAAGAAGGGGAGGAGATCAATCGAGGCGGCGTGCTTACACCGAAGGGCATAGATTTTGACGACGGAGAAGACGACGGCGACTACCGGAGACGGAGGGCCATCTTCATATTCGTTTGAATATCTCTTCCCTTATGTTTATGATGATTAAAGACATGTCTATGTGTTTATTTAATGTATTCATGAACTAATTTATTATTCTAGAGTTAGACGGATCTTGACTTGAAATTATGTCATTGGTTTTTTTCATATGGTTTATTTATGTTTTCCTGTTCTTAATGCTTTTAATCTACTGGCCATGGATTGAATGATTCCATATTCGTGATCTATCACTCGGGAGAGGGGGTTGTGAATAGGAAAGAAGGAATTCGTATCGTGGTAGTTATATTGTTCGGAAGGCCTATAACTCCATAGAAGTCGTCATAGGAATTACTGCGCTTTTACAATTGTCTGATAATTCATCTTAGATAGGGATATCAAGATTAATGTTAGATAATTACTTCTACTTAACACCCGGGAGGGGGAGTAGAAACAAATAAGAATTCTCGGCTAGTAAACTAGGAAAACACGACACAGTGGATAGTTGAGTGAAGTCGAACCTCTAGAATCCGTTCTCATTGATTTTCTCCACTTAAATATTCATATTGCTATTATTATTTTATGCTAGTAGATTAGTTTAATAATATTGCTATCGATTGTCTAAATAAAGTCGAGACTATTCTAATTACAGTACTTGGTGTAACTTAATTTTCAATCTCTGTGGATTCGACATCCGTATTTCAAATTCCTATACTAAAACTTGACACCGTACACTTGTGTATGGAATTATTATCTTGTTGAAATGCTTAGTCACATGGTAGGCCTGACCCGTGGGTGCATTTCAGGGTGCATGTTGTGCATGTTGGGAATTGGGTGTTAGTATGAATTAATTGTATTGGTTGGCAATTATTTTGGAAAGCATGATTTTATTGGGAGTTTGGTGCATTTTTGTAAAATGCTTTTAAAATACCATGTTGGGGTATTTATACATCATGTTAATTTTGGGGTACAATTTCTAATAACCCTTTACCCCACCTTTTAACCATCACTTTACTTCACTTTACCCTCACTCTTAAATCCCCAAATTCACTCCCAACCCTAAACCCCTTCCCATTTTCGAAATTTGGCAAAGGAGGAAGGAGAAATCTTCAAAAAACCTTTGTTTGTGAGATTATTGGTAGGATTTGGAGTCCTCAAGAGGTATGGAACCCTTCCTAAAGTTTTAATGGTGTTTGATTTTGAAATGGGTTGGCATTTTGGGTTTTTATGTGGGTTTGTTTTTGGGTATGTGTTGTATGTTGTTGGGGTATGATTTTTGAGGTGTTTCATGTAGGTTTTAGTGAGTTATGATGGTATTTGAATTGTTGGAATGTTTGGGTTTGAAGTGTGTGTGTTAGAACTTGGAAAATGCTCAAAAATGGTGAAAATTCGCACATGAAACAGGGCTACCGATCGATCGCTGACGAACACCGATCGATCGGTGCATATGCCGTAGCATTAAATTTTAATTCCAAGTTAATACCGATCGATCGGTGGAAGTAACGATCGATCGGTGAAAGCTAGCGATCGATCGGTTGGTTTATACCGACCGATCGATGAAAGCCGTAGCTTTAATTTTTAATCCAAAGTCTTACCGATCGATCGGTGGGGGCTACCGATCGATCGGTAGTGCACTATTCATGTGGTATTGAATTTTTTTGTTTTATTTTGAAGAATTGGTTATGATTCTTGTATTGGTGCCTAATATTGTATTATGTGGTTATGTAGAACCATCCCAGGTACCAACAACTTCAAGGAGATAAAGTTCTTCACTTCTACACTTTTGAGACTAAGGTATGTAAGAGACGTACGGGCATCACGGTAAAACACACTCCTATACTATGACTATGCAATGATTGCACAAGTATTTATGTAACAGGTTGATGATGTTAATGATAAGTAAGTGTACGATGATGATTATGATGAGTAAAGATACGATGATGTTTATGATGAGTAAGGATGCTATGATGTTTATGATGTATGTTAAACTATGTTATTAGAAATGGTAAAGTGTTCCGGTGGTTGTTATGGGCAAGCGAGGAAGGTACTTACCGCTGACATAGCTAGCGAGTAGAAATATCTGCTATCAAGGAGTAGCGAGGGATATCACAGTACCGCTATATGTCGAGCGGGGGGTCCAATTGTGCCGCTGACATAACAGGACCAGAACAGTCACATTTCTAATTAACATTGTTGATTCTGGGCATATAAGTGAAGTACGATTTTAATCATTTATGTCAAGAACTAATGATTACATGCATGAATATGAAACAGGGACAACAAAAGTTGATTAATGCGATTAACCAGGAAGTATATGTTAACGATTATTTCATGCATTTATTTATATGCCATTATCTAATGATGTTAAGTAATGATGTACATGCTCATGTTGGGTTGCCCTTGTAGGTACACTTTTGGACTGAAGGGCTATGGGCCGGGTTGAGGCAGTGAGCTGCAAGGAGCACAAAAAGGAATAGGATTCAGGATGATAGTATCTACTCTATGAGTAGTATAAACTTATAATGTTAGCATTCGTTTATGGGAATGTAACTAATAAGTTTTGAAATTTTATTTTTGGCCTATAATCTTGTTAGCTCATGTAACAACCGGAACCCTAAGATGTTATTAATGCATGTTTAGTCCGTAATACGTTATTATAATCATGTTAAAGTAGGAAGACCCTACAGTACCAAGGCTCTAAAATCCCGAGTCCTCCACAAATACATCATGACTCAGTAAAAATCATCTATGTTCAATAATTATCTCTCAATCTCAATTTCCATGACCAGCCCTAACTCAAAGCACCACAGACCCCAGATCCCACCAAAAACCCAATTCCAAGGTTTAACACCACGATGAGAATACAATCTCAACCCTTGGATCCAACGACTACCAGATTTAAAATCCTCGGGAGTCCCAACACTGCAATTGCCATAATTAAATCCATTAAGGATCATTATCACACCGGGATTTACACCATTAATTCCCGGGCATCACATGTTTTTACCCTTGTCGCAAGCGAGACAGACAAAACAAAGATCATCCTCAGTTCACAACCTCAAATTATATTCACTGAATCAATACAAACATGGCATCTCAAAATAGTTTTCACACATAGTAAAATGCTATTCAAAATTTTATTTTTCAACAAAATCACATTTCTATCAAAAATCTTTTTAAAAAAAAATTCTTGGATGCTTACAATCCCAAAACATTTCAAAAAATAAATAACATAAAATACTTACAATAATTGTGGAAAATGCAACTTCCTTTACGTACCTACAACTTTCCCAACAGCGTTCAAGCTACAACTTTCCCAACAAATCTCTAAGATGTCAATGATTTCATATCACACATTTCAATATTATTAAGCATACATTATTAAATACAACCTTAATTTATTTACCGTAAAAAAAAAATATGTTGGAGAATAATTACACCAAAGTTCCATGACCCCAATAAAATTTAAAAATAATATACTTACTAGTTAAGCAAATGAAATTCAGATGGTAAAAGAGATTCCTAACATGAATTTAGTATAGGTTTAAAGTTAGCTAAGCTACTTATTTATTTGAAAGACTTGAAATAACATTTAAAACTTGGTTAAACCAAAAGCAGCTAACAAAATCGAACTTAATAAATTTCTGAAAGGATAAAAATCATATTTGAAGCCTAAGTAAATAATTATCTAGACTCGAAATATCTTGAATGAATAAAGAATACACATTCTTCTAAAAATACAATCTTTCAAAATAGTTGACAAAGCCTACAATAATTTTTTTTTAATTTTAGGTTTATTATCTATATTTATTTATAAAACCAATCAAAATTCTAACAAACAAAATTTGAAACATTAATTTAGATTTAGAACAAGATCAAAACTTTTAACGGCAAACTACTAATCCGAAATTATTTATCAGCTTTAGAATGATTTAATTGGATAATATGTGTAAAACTTCAAGTTTCAAGTACTAAACCACAAAAATGGGGAACCACGTTCCAGTTCACGATTTCCCCAAAACATATACTATTTCATACATTCTAAATAAATTAAATTAGTACTTTATATGTATTTTTATCTCATTTATCACAACTAGATGAAATTATGAAATATAGATGCAGAGAGACTTTATACGAGGTTTTTGTCACTACCCTATAATTTTGAGTTCCCCTCAAGGTCGCCAATTTCCACAGCGACGTGTTCCATTTGGAAAGGTTGCTGATGTGGTTTTTGTTGGGAACTGGAGTAAGTCTTGGTTGAGGTGGTTTGGGATTTGGGTGTGATAGCAAAGGAGGGTTCATCTCTTTCGCATGGTTATCGGTTGGCGGAGATCTAAATACGAGCATAGCGAATGGATTCACTTCCGTTACAGATTTTGCATCTCAAACGAAGGGGTGCATTTAATTAGGAAGTAACAACTGAAATTTGGGTCAATAGGTTTGTGAGTACTGAAATTTGGGGGAAAGGAAAAGATGAGTGAATGAGAGAGAGGAGATGAAATTGGGAGTTGGCTGAGGGGGAAGAATAAATATTTTGGGCCAAAATCTTATTATTATTATTATTTATTTATTTTAATCTCCCCAACTTCTAAAAGTTTCGTCCTCGAAACTTGTATCGTGTCTCATAACCGGTTACTTACTATATAACTCTTCTTTTGTTTTTTTTCCCATATCGCCTCATCAGTGAGTGATTGCTCCATTGAACCTTTACGTCTTAGTCCTTAAATTCTTTCTTATTGATCTAATAATATTTTCACATGGTATTCTTTAATGCGTGCACCTTTTAAATAATTCATTTTTGTCTCTCAGGTACGTGGCTTTCATCCAACACATATTTCATGAGCCTCGAGACGTGAAATATGTACTCGGTCTAATTTTGGAGGTAGAGTGAGCCCATATGCCAAAATTCTTATTCCGTCCAAAACTTCATATGGTCCTAGGAGTCTAGGACTTAACTTCGTGTTATGCTTTCGTTTCAAAACTCTAATCTTATTGTCATATTTTTTTTTAATGTCGAGGAGGCATTCTCAGTACTATGACTAAAGTCAAAACTTATTACGCAATGTTTTTCCCAAAACATAATAATATTCATGGCTTAATGTACCCAAAGCAGTAGTTACTTTTTATTCTGAAACAATTGTGATTTCTCACCAAAAATATATTTCTTAATATGTCGTAAAACAATATATCCCAAAGTTCTTATTTAAATTCTTAATCGATCATCACATTAAAAATTCATACCAAACTTATATCAACTACGAACCTAAAATAGCATTTAGCATTCTAAAATGCTTCAAAGTTTCTATAATTATATACTTACTCGAATAACAATTATGATCTTAATCGATTTCTATCATCGTAATCCCATAAAATGATTATATAACCTAATAATATCGCAAAATTAAACCGCTATTTATTCTAAAAACCTTTTTATCCTTCCCAAATTCTAAATTCTAAACGAATCAAATTTTCGTCTTATGGTGTAGGCTTATGCCAACTCATTTCTAATAAAATCAGTCTCAAAGTAGTATTCATTATTTTCAGTATGGTCCCACATATCATGCTCATCCAAAAAATTCATTTAAAGTCCATATGCAATGGCCATGCGTATCCCAAAATATCATATTTAAAGATATTACTCATTCGTAAATTTACCCTTTAATTGTAAGCGACAACAAATCCCTTAATATTATGTTCTTAGACTTATTTATCCCAATAATACAACTTTTTTTTTTATCGAATGTTACTCATTGCAGTTACACGTTTCTCACGCTTACAATGGAACCCAATGTTAAATATTCTTAAGAAAGTTTTATTTTCTGATATCCCTAGTTCTGGAGGCCCAGTAGGTTTTAGGGATCCGAACTTTATTTGGGCCCGGTCAGTGGGGGACCCGTTTACAGCCCAACAAGGGAAGTCGATAGGACGGATACCGTGCTGTCCTCTTCAAGCTCGCCGCCCGAGCCGAGTTGATACCGGACCCGACCACCTCTGGCTAGCTGCCGTGATCTTTTCCTAGCAGGGCCCTATTACGCGCTCCTTGGCCACAATCCTCGGGGCAGCCTCAGAGCTGAGGCGGCAAGAAAGTACATCAAGAGGTCAGAATGGGCAGCCATTGGCCAGGACAGACGAGCTGAGGCGAGGAGTTATGTGAATAGGTCGGGACGGTCCATCATCGGCCAGGTCAGCCGAGCTGAGGCCGAGAGGGTCAGTGACACACCTAGGGTGGTCCTGTATACCAAGACTGGGATTACAGGAATCGAACACCTATTAAAGCAAAGGCTAGGCCTACTAACCAATCAAAAGATGGTCAAACACTGTGAGTACGAAAAGCATATTCCCGGATACAGAGAATCGCAAAAGCAGAAGGGTCGTACGAGGTAGGTAACAGATGTAGGTGGTCCCCAGTCTGTGGTTCTCCCCCCAGTTTCAGATATTGTCTCCAGAGTCCCCGGCAAGGCGGGACCATTGGCTACCCTCCCCCTATAAAAAGGAGAATTGTTGGCAAGAAGAGGGGCTCTCTCTCTCTCTCTCTCTCTCTCTCTCTCTCTCTCTCTCTGAAGAAACCAGTTTGATCATCGGAGATTCTTAACGAGCAAAAGATCTTCCCGGACTCCGGCCTAACCTGTGATTTCACGAAATAGCTTATCCCCTCTCCTATAAATTCATTTGTTATCAAAGTGAACCAAAAAAAGAGGTAACAAATTGGCGCCGTCTGTGGGAAATCTGAGCAAAGGACGTTGATACAATGGTAAGAACAAGGAGAACTGATGCGGAGGAAAACCGAGAGCACCACGCCTCCACCAATGGCGAGGAACAGCCACCGTCCGGGGTAAACATGACAGTGGGAGCTTAACACTGGAACTGTAAGTAATCCAACAAGCATACAACGCATTGGAATTTAAAATTTTGGATTACTAGAACCGCGGATCTATACAAAGTTGTCATATCGGATAAAGGATCATAAGAGTCTCACCCTTGTAGCGTGTTTGAGCAGATTCCACGAAGCACCACGTTCAACGATTCCGAGTCACGAGCAACACCTCCAAGGTCTTGCCTCAACGGTATCCACACGATCAAATCGAACAAGGGACGTTCAAGAACAAGTTGCTAGACTTATTCTTGAACCAAAACAAACTCTCGGTTCAAAACCGATCAACGGCGACCAAATAATCCCAAGCTTCAAGGCGACGGCCGAGAGCTTCTTTGAGATTAGTTAGGCGGGCGAGAGCTCAATGTAGTGATTAGGATCTTGTAATGTTGGCAGTGACATAAAATCTCATTTTACGTCACAAGCAATGAGCGGTTTCTAGCAACACATCAAGGCTACCCAAATTACAAGAATGTCAATGACTCGACATAACCTAAGAACTTGTGATAATATTAACCATGTAACTTAATCCCTTTGTCCTTTGTGTTTAGATTGAACACGAGTCATAGAATGGTCATACTCGTATATTCAATCTCTATTTCTTGATCCCCAAGTAGAACTAGAATAAACGAATAAGCTTGATATCACATATCGACTCATTCGAGCACGGCCATGCATTTTAGTCTTACTTGATCAAGGGCCCAAACACTTCTCTT